>JACEEZ010025062.1:276607-286607 GCA_016584305.1 Chionoecetes opilio
AAACTAATTGTTTTTAATTTTCATAACAACTTCTTCGCTCTAATTTATGGCACTATAAATATGACACACACACACACAGCACACACACACACACACACACACACACAGACAGACAGACAGACAGACAGACAGACAGACAGACAGACAGACAGACAGGACAGACAGACCAGACCCGAAGCAGCAGACACAGACAGACATACACACAAAACACAAACACACACACACACACTGCGCACACAGGGAACACAACGCACAACAAGGGCACACACAACTTGATCATAATTTTCTTTAATCGCATCGCACGGATTTTAGTATCACATGAAAAATCCGACAAGAAAAAAAAACAGAAAAAAAACCAAAATAACTCCAATAATCAAAATAATCTTTTCATGTCGGCATTTTATTTGCCTTTGATCGCCACTAATACAAACTTCATTATTCTGAACCTTTGAGCAGAAAAACACATATCGAAACCTTTACTGCATTTTATAGGGATTGGCAACTAAGCGGGCAGTTTGTTTCCTCTTGTATTATATTTTTCGCTCTTGGCCATTCCTTTGTCATGTTAAAAAAAAAAAAAAATCCACGCTAAAGTATAAAAATGACAACTGAAGATTAAAAGAAGATGAAAACTTCTCCCAAACTGCCATGAGAACCTCGCGGCGATTGCAAACTTCACGTAGCGGCCAAACATTCTCTTCAAAAACGAGGCAGACCCACTTTAAACTTCTATGCAAACACTGCCAAAAACTACTGTAAACTTATCCCGGCAAATTCTCTAACTTACCCAACCTGCCAAGACCTTGAACCTCACGCATGCAACCTTACTTCCCAACAACCACAACCACAACCAACCACTTACACAACCACAACCAACCACCAACACAACCACTACCAACCACCAACACAACAACAACCACAACCAACCACTTACACAACTACAACCACAACCAACTACTTACACAACCACAACCACAACCAACCAATTACACAACCACAACCAACCAATTACACAACCACTACCACAACCAACCACTTACACAACCGCAACCAACCACCAACACAACCACTACCAACCACCAACACAACCCCAACCACTACCAACCACTTACACAACCACAACCAAACAATTACACAACCACAACCAACCACCAACACAACCACTACCAACCAATTACACAACCACAACCAACCAATTACACAACCACAACCAACCAATTACACCACCACAACCAACCAATTACCAACCACAACCAACAACCACAACCAACTAGCCACACCAAACCACCACTTACACAGCCACAACCAACTAACACAACCACAACCACAACCACCCTTACACAGCCACAACCCCACAATTTTTTTCATCCAACCACTACCACACCACTCCAACACAACCCCAACCACTACCTACAACCACAACCACAACCAACCACCAACATAACCCCCAACCACCTACCAACATAACCCATCACTACACATAACCACAACCACTACCGAACACCAACACAACCACAACCACCAATTACACAAACACAACCACCACAACACAACCACAAACCACAACTCAACCCACCAACACAACCAACCAATGTACACAACCCCACCACCACCAACCACAACCACAACCACAACCAACCCCAACACAACCATCAACCACACCCAACCTCCAACACAACCAACCAATTAACAACCACAACCAGCCACCATACATAACCCCAGAACCACAACCAACCACCAAAAACAAACCACAACCAACCACCAACACAACCAAACCACAACCAACCTCACATCACCCACACAACCACCAAACACACCAGCAAAACCAACCTCCAACACACCACAACCAAACCCAACACAACCACAACCAACCACCAACACACCACAACCAACAACCAACCAACAACCACACCAACCACCACAGATAACCACAACCAACCACCAACACACCACAAACCAACCACCACACACCACAACCAACCACCAACACAACACATTAACACAACCACAACCAACCAAAAAAAGAAAAGACAACATAACCAATACCACACCAACACCAACCAACAAAACCACCACCACACAACCCAACCACCACCACACAACCACAACGAACCACCAACACAACCAACCACTAACACAACCCAACCCACAACCACCATCAACATAACCCCAACCACCACCAACACAACCAAAACCACCACCAACAAACCACACCACTACTACCTAACCACAACCACAACCAACCACTTACACAACCACAACCAACCAACACAACCACAACCAACCACCAACACAACCACAACCAACCACCAACACAACCACAACCACCAACACAACCACAACCACCAATTACACAACCACACAACCACCAACCAACAACAACCACCACCAACACACAACCACAACCACCACCAACACAACCCAACCAGACCACCAACACACCACAACACCACCACACAACCACTACCAACCCCCCAACCAACCACCAACACAACCACAACAAACCACCAACACAACCACCAACACAACCACTACCAACCACAACCAACCACCAACACAACCACAACCAACCACCAACACAACCACAACCAACCACCAACACAACCACCAACACAACCACTACCAACAACAACCAACCACCAACACAACCACCAACACAACCACCAACACAACCACCAACACAACCACCAACACAACCACTACCAACCACCAACATTTACGCATGAAACAGCCTGAAAATTCTACCTAATGCCTGTTAACCTAACGTACATTACCTATCAAGACCAAATTTAGGGAGTTTTAAAAGGTTAGACAATTTCATGGACGGGGATGAAAGTTGGATGTAGGTATTGTTATCACGGGTAGGTCTCATGGCCTATTGTAGCTTCCTTACTTTCTGATGCTCTTATAGTCTCTACCAAACCTTCCTGAATCTGACCTCATTCACACACATGAGCACACAAAAACAACCCACATCCCCTTCACTCCTCCCCTTCCACTCGCTTACCCAAACACAACACCAGGACCCGCCACCCTTCCTCCTGTCACACCCCTCGTCGCACGCCCACCTGCCAGACTTGCCATGAGGGCGGACAAGGGGGCAAGGGCGTGGGCGTGACTCATTCTCGTGGGCGTGACTCATAACGGGCGACAGTCAGAGGTTTAGGGCGGCCACCCCCGGATTAGGCTCCTTAAGAAAGACGAATAGAGGAAGGACCACATGGTATTCAGGGAGGAAGATAGTGCCGACAGGAACAAAGGAAGCAAAGTCACTGACCCGTTACTCTTATTTCTCCTCCTCTTCCTCTTCCTACTCCTTCTACTCCTCCTTCGTCTACCCTTCCTAGTCCTCTAAACTAAAAAAGTAAAATAAAATAAATAAATAAATCAATAAAAATAAACACCGAAATAAATAAATACATAAATAAATGTATAATAAACACCTAAATAAAAAAAATTAATATAAATAATCTAAATAAATAAATCATAACTAAATATCAACAAACATCAATACAAGAAACAACACACATTCGCAACACTCAGCAAACACACACACACCACGTCACCACGCACAACACACACAACACACACATGCCACACACACACACACACACACACCACGCACACACACACACCCACACACACACACACACACCACTACACAATCACACAACACCCACACAACACACAACAACACACACACACACACACATACACACACACCGAATGAATGAAGGCCACACAACGGGTGTCAAATCGACGCCAAAAAAGTTACGAGATGACCCAAAACAAGTCAATATTTCAACTACATCAAGAGTATGGGTGGAGGAAGGAGGAGGAGGAGGAAGGAGGAATATCTTCGTATGATTATTCAGTAGTGGCTTCGCGTACTTCTGAGGAGGAACAATGTTTCGAAAATGAGGAAGGTAAACATTTGAAAAAGAAGGATGTTGCAAAAAGTAATAGAATGGCATAGGAATAGGATTCTAATGTAGGAGAGTCAGGACGAGGCCCGAGGACGCGGTCCGCGGACGAGTAGTTCATGACTTTCTCAATTAACTTCTTCATTTCTTTCTTTTAGGATTAAAGTAGACGAACTTCAAACGAGGTATGTCGTAGTAGTACGCTTATTATGAGTAGGGACTAGGAGGAGGAAAATTTTTGAAAAATGAGGGAGTCAACAGTCCATGAAAAGAGTGGATGTTTTTTCAAACATAAGACTACAGAAGAAGAGTTCTAAATTATTATTGCCTATTACGTATTTATTTATCTTCGTATACACTTAGTCTTCTCACTATTATGTACGATTGCCTCTGACGAGGACTATTCCGCATTGCTCTTCAGTATGAATGATTCGCTGAAAACTGTTGACAGTAGGATGAACGTAGACCCCTGTATTTTTGCCTCCACTGCGCCTTCCGGGATCTTTTATTATTAGTCTTGTGCCTCCTTCTTCTTCTTCGTTTTCGTCTTAGTCGTCTTAGTTCGGACTTCTTCGGTACTTCATTTGTTTGTTGTTTTGACTAACTAGGTTGCCTTGGATTTTCGCTCTCCCTTTTAGATGTAATTGTTCGCTAATGAGAGGCCCGTCCACACGTGTGTGTGTACAATAGAACGATACTAGATAGATGCAATACTCTGGCTAGATATTGCAAGGTGGCGAAGCATCTGCATACATGGAATTGTTGTTATATTGCAAGGCTAAACTATGATTGATTCTGACCTATTACGATACTAATAAGGTAAAATGAATACTGTCTGTCTGTCTGTCTGTCTGTCTCACACACATTAGATGGAATTCGCTCGTCCTTTACGATATTTTCGATTGATTTTTTTTATCTTTCTTACGATCTTTCCTTTACGATATTAATAAGGTAAAATGAATTCTCTCTCTCCTCTCTCTCTCCTCTCTCTCTCTCTCTCTCTCTCTCTCTCTCTCTCTCTCTCTCTCTCTCTCTCTCTCTCTCTCTCTCTCACTGACAGGTAATGAAATGTTATCAAGACGTACCACCTGTCACATAGGTCAATATCTCTCTTGTGTGTGTATGTGTTCTTCGACTAATGACTTCCGTAAAATGCAGTGCCTCCAAAACACACACACACCACACACACACACACACACACACACGTCTCTCTGTGTGTCGTGTCCACCTCACACATCAGTAACTCCTGCAGGGGGTGTAAAGTTGCCGAGAGAGTAGGAGAAGAGAGGAAGAGAGAGAGCGAGAGAGAGATAGAGAAGAGAGAGAGAGGATGAGAGAGAGAGAGAGAGAGAGAGAGAGAGAGAGAGGGAGAGAGAGAAGAGGAGAGATAGACGAGAGAGAGAGAGAGAGAGAGAGAAGAGGACCGATAGATATATAGAGGTTGGTCTGTGTGTGGTCATGGGGGGAGAATGAAAATGGACTAAGTGAAAACACACAATTGTAAAAAAATGTGACCATAATAAAACACTGCACACTATGGACGAGGAGAGAGAGAGAAGAGAGATAGAGAAGAGAGAGAGAGAGAGAGTATACGATATATGCTATCGCGAGCGAGATAATGATAGCTCTGAGAGGCTCTGACATCTATGATATATTATCGCCCATTCTTCCAAATCCCGCCATTTATCAGCTCTTTTAAAACGACTATCTATTTTGTTTATTATGGAAAAGAAATGGAAACCACACAGGAAAAATGGAAAGAATAAAGACCTGGAGTACTAAAGCTAAAAGGGAATCTCAGCTCTCTCTCTCTCTCTCTCTCTCTCTCTCTCTCTTACTCACCCTCTCATCTCCTCTCTCTCTCTCGTCTCTCTCTCTCTCTCCGTTCTCTCTCCCTCTCTCGTTCTCTCTCGTCTCTCGTCCGCTCTCATCTCTCTCTATCAGTTTTCCATCGTTTCATGCTTTCTCTCACGATCTCTTAACTGTCTATCGTTATTCTTCGAGGTTTACTTCTTTTAGTGTATTTTCATGCGATGGATGTAAGTGACACCGTCTCTCTCCTCTCTCTCTCTCTCTCTCTCCTCTCCTCGCTCTCTCTCTCGCTCTCTTCCTCCTCTCTCCTCTCTCTCTTCTCTCTCAGTCCTCTTCGTCTCGTCTTCTGCTCTCTCTCGCATAATAGATCCTCTTCACTACCCTTTCCTGTCTTCTTTGTGTCCGAGTGTTTGTGGTGTGTTTGTGTTGTGTGTGTGTTTGTTTGTTGTGTGTGTGTGTTGTGTGTGTGTGTTGTGTGTGTGTGTGTGTGTGTGTGTGTGTCTGTGTGTGTGTGTGTGTGTGTGTGTGTGTGTGTGTGTGTAGTGTGTGTGTGTGTGTGTGTGTGTGTGTGTGTGTGGTTTGTGTGTGTGTGGTGTGTGTGTGTGTGTGTGTGTGTGTGGTGTGTGTGGTGTGTGTGTGGGTGTGTGTGTGTGTGTGTGTGTGTGTGTGTGGTGTGTGGTGTTGTGTGTGTGTGTGTGTGTGTGTGTGGTGTGTGTGTGTGTGTGGTTGTGTGTGTGTGTGTGTGTGTTTGGTGTGTGGTGGGTGTGTGTGTGTGTGTGTTTGTGTTGTGTGTGTGTGTGTGTTGTGTGTGTGTGTGTGTGTGTGTGTGTGTGTGTGTGTTGTGTGGTTGTTAAGTAAGTTAGTAAGTTTTATTTCCATAGCACTTATATACATAATCTATACAATAACAATTTAAAAAAAATTTAAAAAAAAACATTATTGAATGCATCTGTCGAGCCAAGCTCCTTGACAGATATATTGCTATTAGACAAAAAAAACTAACCATTTAGCTAGAGGGCATCAATATACATTATAGTATACATCTGTATACAAGATAGAAAAAACAGTTCATGAACTTTGACACTATCTAACATTATTTATTTGAGGTGGTATTTCTACACATTTTGTTGCGTGAAGTAGATATTTTTTTTATTTTTTATTTAAATTGGAGGAATACTACCCTAATGTACACAGAGTTTTCAAGTCAGGTTGAGTCAAAGTATTCCTAATTGAGGACCAAAATAAAGATGCTGTTTCCTGAAGAGAGGTTGTTCGATATGGCGGAACAAACTAAATTAACATATTATTTGCTTATGCTGGTAATGGTTTTCTTGTAAGTTAAAATGGAAGGTTCCGTCTATTTGTATACTGTTAACAAATGTATAGTAGAAGAAAGCATTTAATTGGATAGAGTAAAATTTAGAGCTTGTGTTCTGAAAATAATATTGGCTGTAGAATCAAATTTACCTAAATGAAATATACATCTTCAAAATTTTGTTTTTGTGCTATTTTTAATTTGGTAATGAACAGAGAGGGCCAAGTAACATGCCCATACTGACACCCAATATATTAAGGTGAGGGTAACACCACTGTATGGTATATCCTGATCATAGCTTCGTATTGTGAGGTAGATACGTACCTTATATATATGCCACACATCGGGATAGTTTGGAATATCTCACCATTTTATATCTGCAACTCCAATTCCCAAATTTTCATCTATATGGACCCCAAGGAATTTTGTATGGAGTTACACTTTATACTATTTCACCCTTGTGTGTTGTGTGTGTGTGTTGTGTGTGGTGTGTGTGTGTGTGTGTGTGTGTGTGTGTGTGTGTGTGTAGTGTGTGTGTGTGTTGTGTGTGTGTGTGCGCGCGCGCGAGCGCGTGCGTGTGGTGTGTGTGTGCGCGCGTGTGTGTGTGGTGTGTGTTGTGTGGGTGGTGTGGTGGTGTGTGTGTGTGTTGCGCACTCGCGCGTGTGTGTGTAACGACATTTCCATCTCTATCAAATATTTCCGTGTAGAACCTAAACCATGCGCTCTCTCTCTCTCTCTCTCTTCTCGATCTCTCTCTCTCCTCTCTCTCTCTCTTCTCTCCTCTTCTCTCTCTCTATCTCTCTCTCTCTCTCTACTGTCTTGCAGCCTTCCCCTTAACACTGTGGGCCTCACTACTCCCCTTGCGATACTCTTTTCCCCTCGCCTTGCTTTCTCTCCTCGTCTAGACTGCTTCTTTTCCCCTCCTACCCTCTACCTCTCCCCTCCTCTTCCTCTCTTACTCCCTCCCTTCCCCTCCCCTCACATTCTTCTTTCCCCTTATCTCTCTCTTCCGTTTCTCTTCGCTGTTTGTTTTCGTCTCTTTCTTATCATTTCTTCACTTTTCTATCCATTTGTTTCCTCTCCATTTTTTCTTTTGTCATTTTTACACATTTTTTCCCATATTCGTTTTTTCTCACTCTCGTCTCTCTCTCTCTCACCTCTCCTCTCCTCATCTCTCTCTCTCTCTCTCTCTCTCTCTCTCTCTCTCTCTCTCTCTCTCTCTCTCTCTCTCTCTCTCTCTACTACATTTATTTCCGTTCAATTTCACTCCCTTTTATCTCTCTTTCTCTCTTCCATTTCCATTTTACGTTTTCCTCAGTCAGTCACACATTCTATAATCTGCTTTCGCTTTATATCTTCCTTTGTCCTCCTCCTCCTCCTCCTCCTCCTCCTCCTCCTCCTCCTCCTCCCTCCTCCTCCTCCTCCTCCTCCTCCTCCTCCTCCTGCAGAATAGAGGTTAGAGTAACGCACCATAACAAATGCTTTACCTTGTGTGTGTTTTGTGTGTGTGTGTGTGTGTGTGTGTGTGTGGTGTGTGTGTGTTGTGTGTGTGTGTGTGTGTGTGTGTTGTGTGTCTGTGTGTGTGTCTGTGTTGTGTCTGTGTGTGTGTGTTGTGTGTGTGTGTGTGTGTGTGTCTCTGTGTGTGTGTGTGTGTGTGTGTGTGTGTGTGTGTGTGTGTGTGTGTGTTGTTGTGTGTGTGTGTGTGTGTGTGTGTGTGTGTGTGTGTGTGTGTATGTATTATGCTGTATATTGTGATGGCTGGCTCGCAGGGTTGTTAGGCATCCTCTGAGTGTGTTTGTGTGTGTGTGTGTGTGTGTGTGTGTGTGTGTGGTGTGTGTGTGTGTGTGTGTGTGTGTGTGGTGTGTGTTGTGTGTGTGTGTGTGTATTATGCTGTATATTGTGATGGCTGGCTCGCAGGGTTGTTAGGCATCCTCTGAGTGTGTGTGTGTGTGTGTGTGTGTGTGTGTGTGTGTGTGTGTGTGTGTGTGTGTGTGTGTGTGTGTGTGTGTGTGTGTGTGTGTGTGTGTGTGTGTGTGTGTGAGTGTGTGTTGTGTGTGTGTGTGTGGTGACCTAGAATGACCCAGATTGACCTCTCATGCAGCCCCTTGACCCCCCCCAGTGAGGTCGTGTCAGACAGTCGTGACCTAAAACTAAAAATGACCGTGAAGTGAAGAAGCTGTTTATTAATTCTTCGTATCATGTTTCCTAATGTTTCGTTCTCTATCCCACCTGCCAATGTTTCTTCCTCTAAGCTATCTAATCATCATATATTATTTTCATTCCAATTTACGATTTTTTTCCTCCAAGTTTGTGATGATATCCAGAAATTTGCTCTTTTCTGCAATATTTTCAGATTTTTTCAACTGATTTCTATGTTTTTCTTTCTTCTGTCTCGTATCTCGGTCATTCCCTCTCTTCATTCCATTCTTTGTTATCTATCTAACGCTTCTTTATATCTCCTCCCTTCTCATTTTCATCCATGTAATATTTCACCTCAATTTCAACTTTCTTCATGCACCATTTTGACATATTCCTCCTCCTCCTCCTCCTCCTCCTCCTCTTCCTCTTCCTCTTCCTCTTCCTCTTCCTCTTTCCTCTTTCTCTTCCTCTTCCTCTTCCTCCTCCTCCTCCTCCTCCTCCCTTGTCCCATTGCTGCTGCTACCTCGCAAATATATTCTCTACCCAATCCTCTTCCTGCAGCAGCTACTACGTGTGTGCGTGTGCGTGTGTGTGTGTGTGTGTGTGTGTGTGTGTGTGTGTGTATGTGTGTGTGTGTGTGTGTGTGTGTGTGTGTGTGTGTGTGTGTGTGTGTGTGTGTGTGTGTGTGTGTGTGTGTGTGTCCCTTTGCAAACGTAACCACGAAAGGCCATTACGTGAAAGCATCTGCAGTGGCGTTAGGATGAGGATTTCCGAAGGGGAAAAGACATGCAGGGTGAAGCAGTGAAGCAAG
>JACEEZ010025062.1:294107-306607 GCA_016584305.1 Chionoecetes opilio
TCTCTCTCTCTCTCTCTCTCTCTCTCTCTCTCTCTCTCTCTCTCTCTCTCTCTCTCTCTCTCTTACCCACAGTGCACCTCATTGCTTAAGACACGAAAAAAAATCTTTAAAACAATGGACATTCTCTCTCTAATCCTGAGTTGAAATAGACATTCTCTCTTTCAGTGTCTGTAATAAGTCAGGACATGGCGCATTCTCTGTATATACTCTCTAAGTTCCTCCTTGACATGGTTAGGAAATACACAATGCACGTTTAAGCTCGCCCTCCTTTCCTTGACAATATACAATACACGTTTAAGCTCTTTCCCCTTCCCTAACCCACCCTTGCCATGGTTAGGAAATACGCAATGCAGGTCTAAGCTTATATTAGGTTAGGTGCATGTCTAAGCTTTCCCTCCTTTCCTAACCCACCATTGCCTTGCCGCTGGGTGGGTTGAAATCATAGAAAATGGTGAGTCGAGACCGCAAAGGCTTCATGATGACACTCAGCCTCGCCCCCGCGTCGCCTAATGAAGTTACGCTGATTCCCATTATGAGGCGGGACTGTAATTTCCTTCTCGCGTTGCCTGTATCTTGAGGAATTAGGAGACGCCCCGAAGTAAGTGGTAGTGGTGGTAGAACTGTACCAATGATGAAGAAATTAAAAGATGAATAGGAGGAGAAGGAGGAGGAGTAGAGGAGGGAAGAAATGGAAAGGTGAAAATTGTAATGGAAATTCTAATGATGGTAAAATAAAATGGAGTGAAAAGATGAAGATGAGAAAGCGGAAGATGAGTAGGCGGGTAAGGAAGAAGAGGAAATGTTGAATTAAGTTGTCATGGAAATTCTAATGATGTAGGAATGAAAAGATGAATAGGAGAAAAGTAGGGAAGAGGAAAGATGGTTTTGATGAAATTCTAATGAAGGAATGAACAAATGTATATGAGAAGGAGGAGTAAGGAGGAAGAACATAAGGAAGACAGGGAAAGGCTTGAGTAAAAAAAGGGAAACTGTACCAAAGATTAAGGAATGAAATAGCGAAAATGAGAGGGAGGAAGAGGAAAGTAGATGATGGGGAAAAGTTAAAAGTTGTGATGGAAATTCTAATGATGACGGAATGAAAAGAAGAAAGTATGGAGGAGGAGGGGGAGGATTAAAGTAGGGAGGAGGAGGAGGAGGAGGAGGAGGAGGAGGAGGAGGAGTAGATGGATGGAAGGAGGAATAGGACGGACACAGGAGGACGTATTGATCCATAAGAGGGTATCTGGCACTACATAGTATGACTATCAATACTGAAAGGAAAGTTGAGGAAATTGATACCAATGTCCCTGAGAGAAAGATAGAACAGGGAAGTAGGGAGAGAGAAGATGGACCGGAGAGTGAGGACGCACTGGTAAGCAGGTATTCTCAGAGTAGACAGGAGAGCATAGGAGAAGTCAGTAGTAAGAGGAAGGCAGTTTCACTCATTGAACTTCTGTCACATAGTGAGTAGAAAAAAATCAGATCAAGAGGAAGAAGGTATAAACATTAGCATGGATCCCTTGACCCCCAATGTAACATGACTTCTCATACCGAACCACATAGAACACTTGTACTGTAAAGGAATCCATTTCACCCTACAATAAACACAAACATTCATCACCCCCGACCAAATTAAAAAAACAACATTCCTCGACCCCGCCAAAAAAAAAAACCACCATTCCCGACCATAAAAAAAAAAAAAAATGTCCATCACCCCCGACCAAAACAACAAAAAAACTTCCATCATCCCAGACAAAAAAAAAAAAAAACTTCCATCATCCCAGACCAAAAAACAAAAAAATTCCATCATCCGAGACAAAAAAAAAAAAAAAAACTTCCATCATCCCAGACAAAAAAAACAAAAACATTCCATCATCCCAGACCAAAAAACAAAAAAACTTCCATCATCCCAGACAAAAAAAAAAAACTTCCATCATTCCGCCAAAAAAACAGAAAACTTCCATCATCCTCGACCAAAAAAATAATAATAATTACATCACCCCGACCAAAAAACTAAAAATTCATCATCCCAGACCAAAAAAAAAAACTTCCATCAATCCTGCCAAAAAACAAAAAAATAAATAACCCCGACCAAAAAAAAAAAAAATTACATCCCCGAAAAAAAAAAAAATTTGCCATCTCCGACCAAAAAAAAAAAAAAATTACATCCCGAAAAAAAAAAAAAATTTGTCCATTCCGACCAAAAAAAAAAAAATTCATCCCCGACAAAAAAAAAAAAAAAATTGTCCACCCTACCACCAAAAAAACAAAAAAAAATTACATCCCCGAAAAAAAAATAATTGTCCATCTCCGACCAAAAAAAAAAAAAATTACATCCCCGAAAAAAAAAAAAATTTGTCCATCTCCGACCAAAAAAAAAAAAAATTCCATCAATCCCGACTAAAAAAATAAAAAAATAATGGTACATCATCCCCGACCAAAAAAAAAAAAAAAAAATGTCCATCATCCCCCACCAAAAAAAAAAAAAACCCATCAATCCTGAACAAAATAAATAAATAAATAAATCCATCATCCGTACCAAAAAAAAAAAAACTTCACCCCCCACAAAAAAAATTCCATCATCCCCCACCAAAAAAAAAAAAAATTCCATCACACCAATTTTTTTTTAATCCATCATTAACGACCACCACAAAAAAAAAATCCATCACCCCGACCAAAAAAAAAAAAAAATCCATCACTCCGACAAAAAAACAAAAAAAAAAAAAAAAAAAAAAAAAAAAAAAAAAAAAAATCGATCACCCCGACCCCAAAAAAAAATCCATCATCCCCCACCAAAATAATAATAATAATCCCTTCATCCCCGACCCAAAAAAACCAACACTTACACTCCCCCACAAAAAAAATCATATGAAAGCTACATTGACACCCCTTCCCCCTCCCCTCCCCCTTTCCCATGTTGAAGGTTATACATTATTCATTGCCCCCCTGCCCCCCAACCCCCTCTATAACCCCTGCCCCCCTCCCTCTATAGCCCCTGACCCCCCCTCTATAGCAGTAAGGCGGGCAGATCTAGTGCGTCAAGTCTCGTTAGTGAAAATAAGCAAAGTTGTAATACGCCTACTTTACATCGGCACGGCGCGTATTCTTATAACAAAATATAAACAAAATGAAACTTTCTCTCTTTTATTCTTTCGTTCTTTCTATCTGATGTCTTAAAGTCCATGAATGTATGTGCGTGTGTGTGTGTGTGTGTGTGTGTGTGGTGTGTGTGTTGTGTGTGTGTGTGTGTGTGTGTGTGTGTGTGTTTACCTAGTTGCTGTGTACAGGGCCAAGTTTTTTTGTAGTGTTCTGTCTCCATATCGATATTTATCCAACCTTTATTTATTGTATATTGTGAACACTCTTTATTGTGTTGCTAGACTCATTTAAGTCTGAAAACATGAAACAAATTTATTGCTTAGTAACATCTCTCTCTCTCTCTCTCTCTCTCTCTCTCTCTCTCTCTCTCTCTCTCTCTCTCTCTCTCTCTCTCTCTCTCTCTCTCTCTCTCTCTCTCTCTCTCTCTCTCTCTCTCTCTCTCTCTCTCTCTCTCAGTATCCTCCACTCGAACCTTAAGAGTCGTCTCACATTTATTGGTCCGAAGCTTCGAATCAACGAGCCTCTTCGTCATCAGCGAAGCCTCAACAGCGTCAGGAAAATATAACGTTTATGTCTTTTAACTCCAAGAGGCTCGTATCCCTTCTTTATGACGTGCCCTTTGAGACGCTACCCCCCCCTTCAGCCCCTTCCCGCCCTTCCCCGCCCATCATTAACGAAGGGAAAAGAAGGGAGCACTTGAGAAAAGGCAAGGAAGGGGGCACGACAAAGGTTTCATTGGGATCCTTTATTTATGTTTCGGAGCTTCGGGACTTTTTACTTTTTTACTTTTTTCCCGAAGGCTGATATAAGTTCGTCTGGAATTATTTTTTATGTTTTTCTCTTAGTGGTATGGAAAACAAGTAATGGAAATGACTTAACTATGCATTGCGTCCATGTATTTATCATAGTTTCTTCCTCCTGCTCTCTTCTTTCCCCTGTTTTTCCCTCTTCCGTCATCACTAGCACCATAATATCACACAAAAAAAAAAAAAAAAAAATATATGGTAAAATAATAAAATAATGTATTGTAAATAGGATTCAGATCTACATTTCAAATCACTTTTACCATAACTTTTTCCTTCTTAATTAATCTCCTTTATCACCAACACCAACACCACCACCACCATCACCACCTCCTTCACCATCACCACCACCATCATCACCACCACCTCCTTCATCATCGCCACCACCACCACCACCACCACCATCATCACCACCACCACCACCATCCCCACCACCACCACCATCATCACCACCACCACCACCACCACCATCATCACCACCACCACCATCACCACCATCATCACCACCACCACCACCATCATCATCACCACCACCACCACCACCACCATCACCACCACCACAACCACCATCAACACCACCACCACCATCATCACCACCACCACCATCAGCACCACCTCCTTCACCACCACCACCATCATCACCACCACCTCCTTCACCATCGCCACCACCATCACCACCCCCACCATCACCATCACCACCACCCACCACCCACCATCACCATCGCCACCACCACCACCACCACCACATCACCACCACCACCACCACCATCACCACCACCACTACCACCATCACCATCACCACCACCACCACCATCACCATCACCATCACCACCACCACCATCACCATCACCATCACCACCACCACCACCACCACCATCACCACCACCTCCTTCACCATCGCCACCACCATCACCACCTCGCTGTACCTGGTGATTTAACACATAGAAGCAATAACACCACCACTAATTGCACCTAATCCATCGATCCACCCATGTTTCTCTTTCATCCACCTACCGTACCCATCTCTCTCTCTCTCTCTTCTCTCTCTCTCTCTCTCTCTCTCTCTCTCTCCTCTCTCTCTCTTTCTCCCCCCTATGTACTGTTAGCCAGTTAGCATCTATTCTGTGCAGCATCCCTGTGCATTCGGTCAGCGGTTCGAGTCCGCCTAGTTCGTGCTGACGTGGCGGCGCTTTGTATAGTCAATAACCTTGTAGTTGGTACTTGCAAAGTGTCTAGATAGGATGAAAATCTTATCTTATCTAGCATCTATTCGGGTTTTAGTGCAATATGTATATCTCTATAAGAATCTATCCTATTTCTATTCTTGTCATCCTGTGTTTCGGCGAAGCGAAGGAAGGTTGAAAGAAAGAAAGATAGATAAAAACAAAGGAGGAAAGGGAAGAAGGAAGGAAGGATGGAAGGAAGGAGAACAACAAATGGATGAAAGGAAGGAAGAAAGGAAGGAATGAGAAAATAAATGAATGAAAGAAGGAATGGAGAAATGATGAAAGGGAATAAACGAATGAGAGAAGGAAAGATTGAGAAAAGTGATGGAAGGAAGGTAGGAAGGAAGGAAGAAAGGGACAAGATATTTTCCTCCCCTTAATCCTACTCTCACCTACCACGTTTTCATCTTGTTTTTCCTCCTCCTCCTCCTCCTCCTCCTCCTCCTCCTCCTCCTCCTCCTCCTCCTCCTCCTCCTCCTCTCTGCCTCCTCTCCTGCTGCTCTTCCTCTGCTCTTCTGCTGCTCCTCCTCCTCCTCTCCTCCTCCTCCTCTCCTCCTCCCTCCTCCTCCTCTCCCTCCTCCTACAGAAACCAAGCGTAGGAAACCCAAAAAAAAGTTTAATCTCGTCCTGCCGACCATTCACTCTGCGGCGACCGTCCCTGTACCGAGTTTGGCCACAATACTCGCGCCAAGGTTTATTCAGGCAAAGGCACAATCCCAAACCTCGGACGGTAGAGAGAAATTGGGTAGAGTAAGAGGGATGGAGGGAGGGAAGGAGAGAGAGAGAGAGAGAGAGAGAGAGAGAGAGAGAGAGAGAGAGAGAGAGAGAGAGAGAGAGAGAGAGAGAGAGAGAGAGAGAGAGAGAGAGAGAGAGAGAGAGAGAGAGGAGAGAGAGAGAGAGAGAGAGAGGAGAGAGAGGGGAGTAGTGAGAGATGAAACATGAGAAATAGTGAAGAAAGAGCGGAGTAGAAGAAGGAAAATGAGGAAGTGAGTGCAAGTGTGAATGAGTGAATGAAACTCAATAAAAACGAGTGAGTGAGTGAGAGCGAGTAAATGAAAGTGAGTAAATGAACTGAGTGAGTGAAAATAAGCGAATGAAACTGAGGAAATGAAAACGGGGAACTACAAGATTATGATAGATGAGGATAAATGAAATTAAAACAAACGCAAAAAGACGAAAAAATGGTCAATAAATAAAGAAGACAATAATTTAATCACTGTAAAAGGAATATGCAAAACACGTCTCTCCTTCTCCTTCTCGTTTTTAAGAAGACAGAAGGGAAAAGAACAAACAATAAAAAAAGAAAAAAGGACAAACCAAGGAGTGAAGTAATCATGAAATTATATAAAAAGAAAAGGAAGAAAAGATAAAATTATGTGTGAAAAAAAGAAGACAAAATTATATGCGAAAAAAGAAAGACAAAATTATACGAAAAATGAAAAAAAGATTAAATTGTGAAAAAAGGAAAAAGAAAATTGTGAAAAAAGGAAAAAGAAAATTGTGAAAAAAGGAAAAAGAAAATTGGGAAAAAAGGAAAAAGAAAATTGTGAAAAAAGAAAAAAGAAAATTGTGAAAAAAGGAAAAAGAAAATTGTGAAAAAAGGAAAAAGAAAATTGTGAAAAAAGGAAGGCAAGACAAAATTATACGAAAAAATGGAAGAAAAGACAAAATTGTATGTGAAAAAAAGAAGAAAAAAGTATTTGTGAATAAAGGAAGAAAGACAAAATTGTGAAAAAAGGAAGAAAAGACAAATTTATGTGAAAAAAGGCAGAGAAAATTCATACAGCTGACTCGATCACATTCATCTTATCATCTATCACATCATCAATCATCATCAAATAACATATCATCACTATCATCTCATCTCATTCGTCCTTCTCATCACAGCTGTCGATCAGGATTTTTTTCTTTTCTTTTCTAGTACAGTATAAGGAATTAAATAAGACCATAATCGTATTTCTCTCTCTCTCTCTCTCTCTCTCTCAATAAAAAAAGATCGAAAACTGCTTTAAAAATAGACATCAGCTCGATAGGCAAAAAATTCAGTCGACCCAAAAAAAAAAAAAAAAAAAAAAAAAAGGTAAAGCGACAACGTCCGAACGCAACAGGCCGACGCCTAAAAGGACAAAAATAAAAGAGAAAAGTGGATAAAATAAAAGAAAGAAAGAAATAAAAAGCTTCAGTATGCATGGCGTGTAAAGCGAAAGTTATTATTATTTTTATTATACGTGAGAATGATGAAGACTTTTGAGGTGGTATATCAACAAAGAACTTAAGGAGGTAATCATTCTTCTCTCTTAGAAAACGGGTCTTGGAGGTAACGTTATACAGGGAGACTATGCTAAACCACAAGTTCTCAATCATGTTTTTTTTTTCTCTCTCTCTCTCTCCTCTCTCTCTCTCTCTCTTACGCACACGAGCCTCACACGTTTCCCACACGAGTTAGCAATAAAACCGTGTCGAAATAAAGTTGACTGAATATCCATGAAAGAAAGAAAGAGAGAGAAAAGTATAAAGTAGAGGAGGTCGTGTTAAAATGACGTGTGTATAATCTTTTTTTCTTTATTTTTTACCTTCGACCCTCCTCCTCCTCCTCCTCCTCCTCCTCCTCCTCCTCCTCTTCCTCCTCCTCCTTGCACGAAGCGTCATACATAAATGGAGAGGAATTCCCATCAAGAGAGGAGCGATAACGTCCTTCCCTCAGCTCAGCATCGCGTTCCAAACATGTTATGAAACCACACACACACACACACACACACACACACACACACACATACTCACACATACTCACACACACACACACACACACACACACACACACACACACACACACACACACACACACACACGGAAAAGGGTGAAGGGGAAAAGCGGAAACAAACAAAAACCAGGGAAATAGCAACTGAGAGTACACAAGCGAACCAGAAATAAGGTAGAATATCCATGCAATACAAAAAAGCACATACACACACACACACACACACACACACACACACACACACACACACACACACACACACACACACATACACACACACACACCAATAACATACCAATAAAACTCACGTTGAAAAAGTCCTCAACACGCTGAAATCAGATACGCCTGGGTATGATGACATATCTCCCAAAATACTAAAGCACGCCTCATCTTTAATATCTACTCCTCTGACCTATTTAATTAACCTTTCATTAAAAACTGGTACCTTTCCAGACCGATTAAAGAAAGTCAAAGTAATTCCTTTATTCAAGTCAGGTGATAGAAGTGACTTAAATAATTATCACCCCATTTCCATCCTTCCCGCATTTAATAAGATTTTTGAAAAAATTATTTCTCTCTCCTAATCAATGGACCCGTTTACTCACACCTAAAACACGGAGTATTATGAAGCTTTGGGTGCAATATAGGCTACATATCACTGTACTCATATTCTTTTTTGCTGAAAAATGCACCATAAATGAAATATATGGCTTTTTGGGGGCCAAATATATCACAACACGGCGGAACGCGCTGTGATTGGTTGTGACGTAGTAGGCGCAAACTCAGATCTCGCCTGATCAGCTGATCGGCTTGTTTTGGCTCAGCAGACCGCAATACCTATCTATGCATTCAACATGTACCAGACAAAAAGAACATATTATGCTTGTTTTGTGCTAATGTGCAAAAACACCACAATTAAAACTCCAGAGAATGTGTTCATAACTATGCCTAAAGACAAGAAAAAGAGGAAACAGTGGTGGATGTCTGCAAGGCGTGATTTCTCGATGAAGGAAAATTCATACTATTGCTGTGAAGACCATTTTGATGTATGTATGTACTTGTGCATGGATAAGTAACTTGCAAATGATATGTAGCTGTGGGGCTTTAGCTGAGCTGTGATAAGTTGCGGGAGTAGTATGCAGTATGCAAGGCTTTTGAGGTAGGGATGAGACAGGCTGGGTTTTTCATGTTAAGTATACAACACGCAGTGAGTTAGGTAAAATTCTAGAGTCCTTTCCCGCCCTTATTAGAGTGTTTTTTCCTCCAGACCTTCACAGATCCCTTCAGATACCTCTAAACTGTAATTATAAAGTGGGGGGGAGATGCCCCCTTCACCCCCCTCCCCTCCTTAACGACCCCCCTGGACCCCTCAAAAATATAATATGTTTAATATTACTAATCTAACCTCACTATAATCTAACCTAACCTTATCTCACTAATAACCTCATAGCGAGACCCCCATAAAAAATAATTACTAACCTAACCTTGTAAAATTATAGTTTTATTTTACTAACCTAACTAACCTTACTAACTTGCATTACCCCTACTACTGCAAGATGACCGTAATCCTCCTTCAAGTGATGTAGTAGGTATTCACTGTGTTTGTGAATATGTAAGTTGTAGTTTATAAGGAAAAAGTGGATAGACAGAGATAAGTGGCCCGTGACACCAGACAAGTGATGACTTCTGGGATCGGCATTCCTTATAGGGAGCTTAAATGAACCTGCAATGACATGTACAGCTAGACAGATAGACGAACTCATAGAGGAACAGGTAGAAATGTATGGTTAGTAAAGGTTGTAGTGGTGAGTAGAGTGACGAAGGGTGTATGTTTTGCTTATGTGGGGAAAGAAAGCCATACATTTCTACCTGTTCCTCTATGAGTTCGTCTATCTGTCTAGCTTTACATGTCATTGCAGGTTCATTTAAGCTCCCTATAAGGAATGCCGATCCCAGAAGTCATCACTTGTCAGGTGTCACGGGCCACTTATCTCTGTCTATCCACTTTTTCCTTATAAACTACAACTTACATATTCACAAACACAGTGAATACCTACTACATCACTTGAAGGAGGATTACTGGTCATCTTGCGGTAGTAGGGGTAATGCAAGTTGGTGTATTAGTAGGTAGTACATATAGTAGCGGCCGCTTCACAGCTGTTTTGCTCTGTTGTCTTCGCTAGTGACGTCACAACATGGCGCCAGTCGTTTTAGAGCGTATACATTTTCCTGTACTTAAATTGGCTGTATCATCAAAAATACTGTTCACATAGAAAAATCAACATCACTACCCAACTATATGAGGCTTGAAGATGTCAAACCAATCCTTACCTCAAGTAGAGTAAACGGGTCCAATACCTTGAAAAAAACAATCTTTTGACTGAACACCAGCATGGCTTCAGAGCACAGCATGCTACTGAGTCTGCAATACTACAGTGTGTCAGCAATATGTACACATGTTTGGAAGAAAAACTATATGTTATTGGTGTATTCATGGATTTATCAAAAGCATTTGATACCCTTGACCACAAAATTTTACTTCACAAATTAGAACACTTGGGAATAAGAGGTGTACCATTGAAATTATTTCAGAGTTATCTGAGTGACAGAAAACAGAGTGTATTTTGTAATCAGATTTACTCTCCATTTGAATCCATATATAAAGGTGTACCTCAAGGTTCTGTTTTAGGTCCGATTCTTTTTCTTATATATACATTAATGACATTGTAAATGCTAGCACAAAATTTTCTTTTCTGATTTATGCTGATGACACAACACTTTTACTCAAGGACAAAAATCTAGATTCACTATACACAAATTTAATGCCAGAGCTAAACAACGTAAAATCATGGATTCAATCAAATAAATTAAAACTAATATTTCAAAAACAAATTATATTCTATTTCAAAATAGGTCTGTGAATAACTCCATTCCTCCAATATTATTAGATGGCGAAATTATAGAACAAGTCAATCATGCAAAATTTCTTGGTGTCACGATTGATAAAAATTTAAATTGGAAATATCACATTGATCAAACATGTTTGAAGCTTTCTAAGATAACTGGCATTCTATACAGAGTCCGTCATAACCTAACTACAGAGGCAATGATCAGCATTTATTATACTCTTTGTTACTCACACCTCATATATTGTGTTCCTATATGGGCATGCACATGGCAGTCTTTTTTAAGTAAATTATCAATAGCACAAAATAAAATTCTTCGGTGTATATTTTTCTTTCAAAAGTTTGACTCAACAGCAAAAGTATTCTCTGAAACAAATATTTTAAAATTCCCTGTTATTCACAAATATTTTACATTATTATTAATGTTCAAAAGTCAAGGACAAAACACAATATTTAAATTAGTTGAAAATGTTACCCATACAAGGAGTAATAATATTAACCTTATTTGTCCAATATTTAGAACAACATTATTTAAAAACAGTGTTATCAGTTTTGGTCCGAAACTGTTTAATGATATGCCTCTTGATAAAAAAAAGTTCTCCTTACAACTACCAATTACTTAGTTAGATATAAGAGATAAATTAAAAAGTATTTACTTTATCAACAAAATATGTAATTGTTTTTATACTACACTAGCCGCAAAGCCGCCCTCCGGGCGGACTTTTTGGCTAGCTCCTGCGGAGGGCTATTGGTGGTGGGCCTTCGGCCCACCACCTGTGTTTGGTGGGCCTTCGGCCCACCAAACACGGACTCTCCAGATAGCCCCTTCTAACTTTCCTGAAATCATGGATGTAGAAATGTATGTATTACCCCCACCCATTCACTCAACCATTACCCATCACCCCCCACCCATTCACTCACCCATTCCATTACTCCCATACCCTCACCCCCCACCCATTCACTCACCCATTACCCATCACCACACACCCATTCACTCACCCATTACCCATCACCCCCCACCTATTCCCTCACCCATCACCCATCACCCCCAACCCATCACCCCCCACCCATTCACTCACCCATCACCCCACACCCATTACCCATCACCCCACCCATTCACTCACTCATTACCCATCACCCTACATCAAGGTTTCCTCAATTCTCGCAACCCACTTTTTTTTTCACAATTATCGCTAATAGGCTGCTAAAAAAAAAAAAAAAGTGATCGGATCATCTCATAATTGGGCTTAAAACCTTCCCCTGGTCAACCCGGTTCCAAAAATGTGCCATATGAGGTGATTGCGCCACCGGGGGCGGAACCTATACCAGACACACACACACACACACACACACACACACACAGACGACAGACAGACAGACACACTTTCGCTTATATTTACCATTACCCATCACCCCCCACCTATTCCCTCACCCATCACCCATCACCCCCAACCCATCACCCCCCACCCATTCACTCACCCATCACCCCACACCCATTACCCATCACCCCACCCATTCACTCACCCATTACCCATCACCCTACATCAAGGTTTCCTCAATTCTCGCAACCCACTTTTTTTTTCACAATTATCGCTAATAGGCTGCTAAAAAAAAAAAAAAAAAAAAAAAAAAGTGATCGAATCATCTCATAAGTGGGCTTATGACCTTCCCCTGGTCAACCCGGTTCCAAAAATGTGCCATATGAGGT
>JACEEZ010025062.1:309107-319107 GCA_016584305.1 Chionoecetes opilio
AGTGGACAAGGGTATTAAACAGGTCATAACTATACAAAATTGCTTACATTCATTATAATACTCTAATAGTAGCCAAAATTACAAAGGAAATTACGTTCTGGGTCTCAAGGGATAAATAATGAAGCTGGAAATGTATGTAAAGATGAAGAAAGTTATGTATGTAGTGACGTTCTTATTTTCTCAGTTTTTTATATTTTAAACAGGTCATAACTATACAAAATTGCTTACATTCATTATAACAGTCTAATAGTAGCCAAAATTACAAAGGAAATTACGTTCTGGGTCTCAAGGGGTAAATAATGAAGCTGGAAAATGTATGTAAAGATGAAGAAAGTTATGTATGTAGTGACGTTCATATTTTCTCAGTTTGTTGTTGTTTGAAATACTTGAAGATTTTGTTCCTCAATTGGTTGTTGTTTGTGATACTTGAAGTGTTTTGATCACCGTATAACCTTCATAACAGTTAAGAAGTTTCCCCCTTGTCCTTACCGCTGCTGGTATGAGTGCGGCGAGGCGTAGTTTTGCACTTAAGAAAATAATGGGATAAGGACAGGTATAAAACAGGTTCACGTATGTGCTTTTATTTAGGTAGTTTGAGGGGGAGAGTGTATAGTTTGGTGTGTGTGTGGGGTGGTTAGTTCAGGGCTGTGGTGTGTGTGTGTGTGTGTGTGTGTGTGGTGGTTAGTTCAGGGGTTTAGGCTGTGGTGTGTGTGTGTGGTGGTTAGTCAATGGTAGTTAGTAGAAATATTTAGAGTGGTTAGTAGTATAGTAGGTAGTAAGTAGTAGTGTGGTTAGTAGTATAGTAGGTAGTTAGTAGTCGTATGGTTAGTAGTATAGTAGGTAGTTAGTAGTAGAGTGGTTAGTAGTATAGTAGGTAGTTAGTAGTAGTGTGGTTAGTAGTATAGTAGGTAGTTAGTAGTAGTGTGGTTAGTAGTATAGTAGGTAGTTAGTAGTAGAATGGTTAGTGGTGTAGTAAGTAGTAGTGTGGTTAGTAGTATAGTAGGTAGTTAGTAGTAGAATGGTTAGGTGTAGTAGGTATAGTAGTAGTGTGGTTAGTAGTAGTAGTAGTAGTAGTTGGTAGTAGTATAGTAGTTAGTGTGTGTTAGGTATAGTTAGTATAGTGGTTAGTCGTAGTAGTAAGTTAGTAGTAGTGTGGTTAGTAGTGTAGTAAGTAGTAGTGTGGTTAGTAGTATAGTAGGTAGTTAGTAGTAGTGTGGTTAGTAGTATAGTAGGTAGTTAGTAGTAGTGTGGTTAGTAGTATAGTAGGTAGTTAGTAGTAGTGTGGTTAGTAGTTAGTAGTAGTGTGAGTTAGTCGTATAGAGGTGAGTTAGGGGTGGTTAGTAGTATAGGTAGTAGTTAGTAGTGTGGTTAGTAGTATAGTGGTAGTTAGTAGTATAGTGGTAGTAGTTAGTAGTAGTGTGGTTAGTCTGGGTATAAGTAGGGTAGATTAGTAGTAGTGTGGTTAGTCGTATAGTAGGTAGTTTAGTAGTAGTGTGGTTAGTCGTATAGTAGGTAGTTAGTAGTAGTGGTTAGTGTTTAGTGGGTTAAGTAGTAGTGTGGTTAGTCGTTTAGTAGGTAGTTAGTAGTAGTGTGGTTAGTCGTATAGTAGGTAGTTAGTAGTAGTGTGGTTAGTCGTATAGTAGGTAGTTAGTAGTAGTGTGGTTAGTAGTATAGTAGGTAGTTAGTAGTAGTGTGGGTAGTAGTTAGTAGTAGTGTGGTTAGTAGTATAGTAGGTAGTTAGTAGTAGAATGGTTAGTGGTGTAGTAAGTAGTAGTGTGGTTAGTAGTACAGTAGTAGTTAGTTAGTAGAGGTGTGGTTAGTAGTATAGTAATGTAGTTAATAGTCGTATGGTTAGTAGTGTAGTAGGTAGTTAGGGTGTGGTAGTTAGGTCAGTGGTGGTAGTTCAGGGCTCTAGGCAATGGTGTGTGAAAAGGCTCAATACTTGATGATGAATTCGCAGGCCACGTCAGCCTCACTTTTATCTTTGACGAAATTCATCAACTTATTCATTACTGCGGCGCGTTAAAAGAATTCTACTGAGGGAGATGAAAAGAGAATATTCAAAAATGGAAAATAATGTACCAAGAGAAAACGTCACAAAATAGAAAGTAAAAAATTGAAAATAATGTGCCAGGAGAAAATGACATAAAATAATGAAAAAAAAAGTAAAAAAAAAAATTTATGCACCAAGAGAAAATGTCACAAAATAAAGAAAAGTAAAAAAGAAAAGAAAAGAAAGAAGAAAAAAAAGTCAGAAATAGAAAATAATGTACCAAGAGAAAATGTCTTAAATTAACGAAAAAAAATGTATGAGGAAAACATCCAAAAAAGGGATGAATAGAACTAGAATATATGAAAAGTAAATAAATAAAAAAGGATAATAGGCCTGTCTACCTATAGGCCTATCAAAGAGAAAGAAAAAAATGAATATAATGTAAATCGAAAAATTCCAGAACAAATAAAAATAAATAGCAATGAAAAATCCTCCCAAATAAATAACTAGAGTGAAGGATGGCAGTGAATAATAATAATAATAATAATAATGATAAAATAGTGAACAATAAATCATGGCTGCAAAAGATGAATGACGTGATAATAAATCTGAACTCTCACAAGACAATTCAAAAGAGTTGCTGCAGCTTTTATCTTAGTCCTCCTCCTCTTCTTCTTCCTCCTCCTCCTCTTCCTCCTCCTCCTCCTCCTCCTCCTCCTCCTCCTCCTGAGGACTGCCTTGACAAGCTGAGATGATAAGGATTTTACTTTAAACGAGGAAAAGCGTTTTGGATGTGAGAGGATGAAGAGGAGACTTAGTACAGTGTGTGTGTGTGTGTGTGTGTGTGTGTGTGTGTGTGTGTATGTGTGTGTGTGTGTGTGTGTGTGTGTGTGTGTGTGTGTGTTAGCAAAAAGAAAAAAGAACGAAACAAACGAAAAATATTGGAAGGAAGGAGGCGATGCGTGATGAGTTTAATATTCTAAGACTGCTTGTGAGGCCAAGAAACATGGAGGAGGAGGAGGAGGAGGAGGAGGAGGAGGAGGAGGAGGAGGGAGAAGGAAAACTAAGAAGAAAAAAATAATGATGTAGTGAGATTGTCTTCTTCACCATCCTATTATTTTTCACACCCTCCTCTCTCTCTCTCTCTCTCTCTCTCTCTCTCTCTCTCTCTCTCTCTCTCTCTAAGGCGTCGCTAGTCGGCTAAAGTGATTAATAATGTACCCTGGGCGCGTTTGTCAAGAGGCTGAAAGAAGATAGAAATGACGTGAGTAGAATGGTGAGTAAGTGAACGAGTAGATGAGTGACGTGAATACCATCAAGCATGAGACAGCTAAACACAAATCCAGTGTTTAGCATTGTATCCAATGAGAACACCGAATCCACAAAAAATTATTACATTCCAATCCGTAAAGACACAACTAGTAAAAAGCGCGCGAAAAAAAATCTGAAACATAAGTTGTAAAAAGCGCGGGAAAGAAATAAGAAACATAAGTTATAAAAAGCGCGGGAAGAAATCAGAAACATAAGTTATAAAAAGCGCGGGAAAGAAATCAGAAACATAAGTTGTAAAAAGCGCGGGAAAGAAATCAGAAACATAAGTTATAAAAAGCGCGGGAAAGAAATCAGAAACAT
Organism: Chionoecetes opilio; assembly: GCA_016584305.1. Lineage (NCBI taxonomy): Eukaryota > Metazoa > Arthropoda > Malacostraca > Decapoda > Majidae > Chionoecetes > Chionoecetes opilio. The sequence continues at coordinate 312,733 of JACEEZ010025062.1, forward strand.
AAGTTGTAAAAAAGCGCGGGAAAGAAATCAGAAACATAAGTTGTAAAAAGCGCGGGAAAGAAATCAGAAACATAAGTTGTAAAAAGCGCGGGAAAGAAATCAGAAACATAAGTTGTAAAAAAGCGCGGGAAGAAATCAGAAACATAAGTTTGTAAAAAGCGCGGGAAAGAAATCAGAAACATAAGTTTAAAAGCGCGGGAAAGAAATCAGAAACATAAGTTATAAAAGCGCGGGAAAGAAATAAGAAACATAAGTTGTAAAAAGCGCGGGAAAGAAATCAGAAACATAAGTTTAAAAAGCGCGGGAAAGAAATCAGAAACATAAGTTGTAAAAAGCGCGGGATAAGAAATCAGAAACATAAGTTTAAAAAGCGCGGGAAAGAAATCAGAAACATAAGTTATAAAAAGCGCGGGAAAGAAATCAGAAACATAAGTTATAAAAAGCGCGGGAAAGAAATCAGAAACATAAGTTGTAAAAAGCGCGGGAAAGAAATCAGAAACATAAGTTATAAAAAGCGCGGGAAAGAAATCAGAAACATAAGTTGTAAAAAGCGCGGGAAAGAAATCAGAAACACAAATTGTAAAAAGCGCGGGAAAGAAATCAGAAACATAAGTTGTAAAAAGCGCGGGAAAGAAATCAGAAACATAAGTTGTAAAAAGCGCGGGAAAGAAATCAGAAACATAAGTTATAAAAAGCGCGGGAAAGAAATCAGAAACATAAGTTGTAAAAAGCGCGGGAAAGAAATCAGAAAAATAAGTTGTATAAAGCGCGGGAAAAAAATTAGCCACGTTTCATCCGCCGCGCGAATATTGTTGATGACATGAGTTTATGTGTTTAAATTGCTCTATGGCAGGATTATTAGGAGCTTAGATGACAGACGAGCTAGTATAGTAAGAAGGAAGGAAAGGTTAATAAGGAGAACAAGGTGATGCATTAATACTTGCTTGTTAAGAGATCACTGAGGTCAAAATAAGCATTAAACCTGAACCTGTCATATGTCTAAAAGTGTTACGTCAACTACTACTACTACTACTACTCTACTCTACACGACCTCCTCTACAACTACTAAGGCAAATTAGAGGACATAATAAGCACTAAACCTGTCATGTCTAAAAGTGCTACGTCACTACTATTACTACTATTACTACTACTACTTCTGCTACTACTATTACTACTACTATTACTACTCTACACTACCTCCTCTACTACTAATACTAAGGCAAAATAGAGCAAAAATAACAGCTAAACCTGTTACATGTCTCAAAAACTGTTACGTCCCTACTACTACTACTACTACTACTACTACTACTACTACTACTACTACTACTCTACACGACCTCCTCTACTACTAGTACTAAGGCAAAATAGAGCAAATAAACACTTAGCCTCAGTCACGTCTCAAAAAGTGTTACTATTACCACAGCAACTACTACTACTACCACAACAACAACTACTACTACTACTACCACAACAACAACTACTACTACTACCACAACAACTACTATTACTACCACAACAACAACTACTACTACTACTACTACAACTAACTACTACTACCACAACTACTATACTACCACAACTATACAACTACTACTACTACTACTACTACCACAACAACTACTACTACTACCACAACAACTACTACTACTACCACAATAACAACTACTACTACTACTACTACCACAACTACTACTACTACTACACCACACACTACTATACTAACAATAACAACTAACTACTACCTATCCACAACTACTACTACTACTACCTACCACAACACACTACTACTACTACTACCACAAACTACTACTACTACTACTACACACAACACTACTACAACTACTAACTACCACAACAACTACTACTACTACTACTACCAAACAACTACTACTACTACCACAACAACTACTACTACTACTACTAACTACTACACAACTACTACTACCACAACTACTACTACTACCACACAACACTACTACTTACTACTACCAAAAACAACTACTACTACTACCACAACAACTACTACTACTACACTACCAACAACTACTACTACCTACAATAAACACTACTACCACACAACTACTACTACTACTACACAACAACAACTACTACTACTACTACACAACAACTACTACTACTACCACAACTACACTACTACTACTCACCACAACTACTACTACTACTCACACAACTACTACTACTACCTATACACACAACTACTACTACTACTACCACAACTACTACTACTACTACTACTACTACCACAACAACTACTACTACTACCACAACAACAACTACTACTACTACCACAACACACACTACTACTACACCACAAACTACTACTATACCACAACAACTACTATACCACAACACAACAACTACTACTACTACCACAACAACTACTACTACTACCACAACAACTACTACTACTACCACAACAACTACTACTACTACCAACAACAACTACTACTACTACTACCACAACAACTACTACTACTACTACTACCACAACAACTACTACTACTACTACAACAACAACTACTACTACTACCACAACAACTACTACTACTACCACAACAACTACTACTACTACCACAACAACTACTACTACTACCACAACTACTACTACTACTACCACAACAACTACTGCTACTTCTACTACTACCGCAACAACTACTACTACTACTACTAACAACAACTACTACTACTACTACCACTCTTCCCTTCCTTCTGAGTACGCCCCCAGTAAAGTCAAGCCCCCCCCCCTCCCCCCTTCCTACCTGCCTTAACCCAATCACCGGTTATCAGAAGAGACTCATGAGCGTTAACAATTTCCCGTTAAACAAAGACTCTCCATAACCTAATTACGAGTGGATCAAGACAGATTTTTGATGCGATATTTATAGGTTTAGACGAAGAGTGTTACAGTGTTAGTTACAGTGTTAGTTACAGTGTTAGTTACAGTGTTAGTTACAGTGTTAGTTACAGTGTTAGTTATAGTGTTAGTTACAGTGTTAGTTACAGTGTTAGTTATAGTGTTAGTTACAGTGTTAGTTACAGTGTTAGTTACAGTGTGAGAGGGGATGAATTTTCTGCCGTGTTATATTGAGCGATGAATTGCTTGTTTGTTGCTCTCTCTCTCTCTCTCTCTCTCTCTCTCTCTCTCTCTCTCTCTCTCTCTCTCCTCTCTTCTCTCTCTCTCTCTCTCTCTCTCTCTCTCTTACAAACCACACACACACACACGTTGTTTGTTAAATTTAGTACGAGTTATATCTATTATAAATACATCTTTGCCAACGCATAATTAAAACGGGGATCTTGAACTTCCAATAATAATAATGATAATAATAATAACAATAACAATAATAATAATAATAATAATAACAATAATAATAAGGTGGTTTGGTCAATCTTTCCTCAATCCATTACAACTCATAATATCCTTTTCCAACTGTTCCCTTACATGTAGTTTGATAGTTAGCAGTATGTAGTTCAGCAGATACCCTCGTTATAAACCAAAAAGTCTCCTGGTATCTGTTCTTCCTATGTATTCCTATGTACTCCCCGCCTCCTCCCCTCCATCTATCCTCCGTCCATTACTACTACCCCCCCTCTCTCTCTCCCCTCTCCCTTCCCTCCTCCTCCTCCCTCCCCTCTCCCTTCCTCCTCCTCCTCCCTCCCCTCTCCCTTCCTCCTCCCCCCTTCCCCCCCCTCCTCCAAGCCTTAAAAACAAGTGAAAAATAGAATCACACGTTTTCCTTTTCCGGGAATGCACCGAACAAGGCATTCGTGGTGTTCATTATTTCCAAGCTAAAAAGTCGTTCCTGAAATGTGAAAATGTTAGACCATTCTTTATGTGTGTGTGTGTGTGTGTGTGTGTGTGTGTGTGTGTGTGTGTGTGTGTGTGTGTGTGTGTGTGTGTATGTGTGTGTGTGTGTGTGTGTGTGTGTGTGTGTGTGTGTGTGTGTGTGTGTGTGTGTGTGTGTGTGTGTGTGTGTGTGTGTGTGTGTGTGTGTGTGTGTGTGTGTGTGTGGAGCGCCTGTGTGTATGTGGTGACATACAACAGAACAACATGTGGTAGAGGTGTGCCCTATAACACAACACATTATAAACCTTTACAGATTTAATACTGTTTCATGACGTATTCTCTAATTTCAGTGATGTAACAACATGCAAAATTATTCATGAAGTTTTAAATAGTTATACTTAAGAATGCATATTCTTTTCCGTTAATAGTTTTATTTCATTTTTTTGTCTTTCATAGGGACGTAGATCAAGCTGGCTGCTTGTTGAATTTTATGTGTTTAGTAGTTTATCGTAGTAGTAGTAGTTTTAGTAATTATTTTTTTGTTGGACTACAGTTTGTTACTCAAAATTTGTGGGAATGTTTCATTTTTTGGACATTGAGTGTTTTGTCTATTCATTAATGATATTATGTGTAATTTATGTATAAAGCTGTGGTCATAAATATCTATCTATCTATCTATCTATCTATCTGTGTGTGTGTGTGTGTGTGTGTGTGTGTGTGTGTGTGTGTGTGTGTGTGTGTGTGTGTGTGTGTGTGTGTGTGTGTGTGTGTGTGTGTGTGTGTGTGTGTGTGTGTGTGTGTGTGTGTGTGTGTGTGTGTGTGTGTGTGTGTGTGTGTGTGTGTGTGTGTGTGTGTGTGAAATCGTACCAGTAGTTAATAAAAAAAATATATATATACTTAAATCACAGTTACACAATATATCTAATGCAACAAAATACACAAATAGTTTATTATTATTATGATATGAATTACGTCATCGCATCAGGTAAGAAGTATATTTACCTGACGGGCATAACAGTACTATAAAAGCCAATGACAATAATAATAATAATAATAATAATAATTTAATGATACACAATAATAATAATAAGAAAAAGAAGAAGATGAAGATGAAGAAGAAAAAAAGAAATACAAACGAGAATCTTCATGTGTGGTTTTTATATTTTCGTCTTATTTTTTTTTTCCCAAACAAAGATGAACCCAGATAAAAAAAAATCTCAGGTTCTTCGTCCTCAGGAGGATCAAGCGACCTTTGTGCTGAAACTGACGCTACTTTACACTGTTTAATGGGTCCTCTTCTGCGTAGTCTTCGTTTCTCTCTCCTCTCTCGCTCTCTCTCTCTCTCTCTCTGCTCTCTCTCTCTCTCTCTCTCTCTCTCTCTCTCTCTCTCTCTCTCTCTCTCTCTCTCTCTCTCTCTCTCTCTCTCTCTCTCTCTCTCTCTCTCTCTCTCTCTCTCTCTCTCTCTATTTATGTCTCTGTCTTTCTTTCTCTCTCTTAATCCTTTTCTAAGTAAAGTCTTCGTTCTCTCTCTCTCTCTCTCTCTCTCTCTCTCTCTCTCTCTCTCTCTCTCTCTCTCTCTCTCTCTCTCTCTCTCTCTCTCTCTCTCTTCTCTGTCCTCTGTCTTTCTTTCTCTCTCTTAATGGTCCTTTTCTAAGTAAAGTCTTCGTTCGTTCTCTCTCTCTCTCTCTCTCTCTCTCTCTCTCTCTCTCTCTCTCTCTCTCTCTCTCTCTCTCTCTCTCTCTCTCTCTCTCTCTGTCTCTGTCTTTCTTTCTCTCTCTTAATGGTCCTTTTCTAAGTAAAGTCTTCGTTCGTTCTCTCTCTCTCTCTCTCTCTCTCTCTTCTCTCTCTTCTCTCTCTCTCTCTCTTCCTCTCTCTCTCTCTCTCTCTCTCTCTCTCTCTCTCTCTCTCTCTCTCTCTCTAGGTGAATACAACATTTTTAGTGTACAGCAGATATCCATTTTGAGTTTTTTTCCACATTTTTTTTCTTTTTAACATTTATTGAAGCAGTTTTCATTTCATTTTTTTTGGATCAGCTCTCTCTCTCTCTCTCTCTCTTCTCTCTCTCTCTCTCCTCTCTCTCTCTCTCTCTCTCTCTCTCTCTCTCTCTCTCTTTTTCCCGAGCTCTTAGTAATGTAAATATAACGCTCCAGGGAATCTTCAACTTCACCTCTTTTCTTAAATCGAGTTTCTTTGTGGAATTTCCTTTTTCCCTCACCCCAATTTTTTCCTTTTCAAATACACGAAAACTAACCAATGGGAAAAAATACGTAAAATATGATAAATGATAACTGAAATTTCCTCTTAGCACAATATTTTTTTCTCTTCATAACATGGACTTTATTATTTTCTTTCATTTTTGGGAATTTGATATTACTCTCTCTCTCTCTCTCTCTATTTCACTCACTTTCTCTCTCTCTCTCTTTCTCTCTCTCTCTCTCTCTCTCTCTCTCTCTCTCTCTCTCTCTCTCTCTCTCTCTCTCTCTCTCTCTCTCACTCACTCTTTTTTTTTTTTTCTCTCTCACTCACTCACCCATCACCACTCATCATCACTCACTCACTCACTCACT
>JACEEZ010025062.1:324107-334107 GCA_016584305.1 Chionoecetes opilio
GGTGGTGGTGGTGGGGGTGGTGGGGGTTTGGGGGTGTGGTGGGGGGGTGGGGGGTGGGTGGTTATGTCTGGTGGTGGTGGTGGTGGGTGGTGGTGGTGGTGGTGGTGGGGGAAAGGTGGGTGGGGGTTTGGGGGTGGTGGGGGGTGGGGGTTTGGTGGTTGTGGTTGTGGTTGTGGTTTTGGTTGTGGTGGTTTGGGAAAATGGGTGGTGTGGTGGTTTTTGGTGTGGTGGTGGTGGTGGTGTGGTGGGGGGTGGTGGGGGTGTTGGTAGTGGTTGGGGGTGGGGTGGTGGGGGTGGGGTTGGGGGGTGGGGGGTGGTGGTGGTGGGGGGGGGGGTTTGGTGTGGTGGTTTTGGGGGGGTGGTGGTGTGGTGTGGGGTGGGTTGGGGGTTTGGGGGGTGGGTTTGGGGTGGTGTGGGTGTGGTGGTGGTGGTGTGGGTTTGGGGGGGTGTGGGTGGGGTGTGGTGGGGGTTTTTGGTGGTGGTGGTGGGGGGGTGGTGGTTTGGGGGTTGGCGGTGGTGTGGTGGTGGTGGTGGGGGGGGGTGGTGGGTGTGGTGGTGGTGGGGTTGGGGGTGGTGGTGGGTTTCCCCGGTGGTGGTGGTGGTGTGGTGGTGGTTTTCACGGTGGTGGTGGTTTGGGGCACGGTGGTGGTGGTGGTTTTGGGGGTGGGGGTGGGTTTTGGGGATGGTGTGGTTTGGGGGGGTTTTGGGGGGTGGAGGTAGAAAGGGGGTGGTTTTGGGGGTGGGGGTGGTGTGGTGGGGTGGGGGGGTGTGGGGGGTAGTGGTGTGGTGGTGGTGGTGGTGGTTTCACGGTGGTTTTGTGGTGGTGTTTTTGGTGGTGGTGTGGTGGTGGGGAGAGGGGGTGGTAAGGTGGTGGTGGTGGTTTTTGGTGGTGGGGGTGGGGGGTGTGGTGGTAAAAGGTGGTGGGGGTGGGGTGTGGTGGGGGTGTGGGGGGGTGATGGTGGTGTGGGGAAAGGGGGTGGTCTTGGTGGTGTCGTGGTGGTTTTTGGGGTGGTGGTGGTTTGGGGGTGTGGGGGTGGTGGTGGGGTGGGGGGTGTGGGTGTTTGGGGTGGTGGGTTTTCGGGTGAGCGGCGACGGAGCCCCCAGGGCACTGTGTTTGGGGAGGATTCGAACAAATTTTTTTTTTTTTGCGTAATGCCTTAAATTTCCCCCACTTTCACAAAGTCTCCAGCCCCAAAAATATTACGAATTTTAGATAAATTGGGAAAAAACTCGCTTCGCCCCCCTTGGGCAATGAATTAAGAAACAAATATAAAATTTCTGCGGCCCAAATTTTTTTTCCTTTTTCGCCTGTATACCCGGCTCCCCCAAAAATAGTCACAAGAAAAAGAAGGAAAGGAAACATTTTTTCAAGCCTAATGACCCTGATTTCGGGTGAAATAGGTTTTCCAAGCGAGCGAAACGGGGCTTGGACAATGATTTAAAAAAAAACTATCAACCTTTTTTAAAAAAGGGAAAAAAAATAATATCAGACTTTTAAAAAAATCATAAACAAAAAAAAAACAAAAATTTTCCCGAAAAAATTTATTTAGATTTTTAGGGAAAAAAGTCCCTTCCCTTTTTTGATTAAAATTTTGAATCAACAAAACATCTACTAAAATAAGTAGCGTTGAAAAATACTGTAATCATGTCAAAACAAATTGGTGGAGAGGGGAGAGAGAGGGGAAAAAAAGAGAGAAAAGGGGAGAAGGGGAAGAGAAGAGAGAGAGAGAGAGAGGAGGGGAGAGTGGGGTTAGATTTCATTACTATTATCAGTCATTTTTTATTAATTTTATTAATACTAAATCCCCTACTACTACTACTTTCACTAAATAATACTACTTTCTACTAATACTACTACTACTACTCTACTACTACTACTCCCCCCACCACCACCCCCCCACCAAAAACCCCCCCCACCACCACCACCACTATACTACTACTACACTACTACTATACTACAAATACTACCACTACCACCCCCCCACCACCCCCACCCCACCACCACCACCACCCCCACCCCCCACCACCACGCCCACCACCACCCCCACCACCACCCCACCCCCACCCCACCACCACCACCCCCGCCCACCACCACCACCACCCCACCACCACCCCACCCCACTACTATACTATACTACCATCATCATATTTACCATCCCCTTTTCTTGTAAAAAATAATAACACGGGGAAATCCTGACTGAAATTTATAAAAAACGAGTTACATTTAAAAGGGTTTTAAAAAAAAAAGAGAAAATTTTAAAAACCGGGTAAAAAAAAAAGGGTTTGGGAAAAAAGGGGAGAAGGGGGAGAAGGAACCCAATGTAAATTTTGGAAGAGAGGGGAAAGGGGAGGGGGGGGAGAGAGAGAGAGGAGAGAAAAGAAAGAGAGAGAGGAGAGAGAGAGAGAGAGGGGAAAAGGGGAGAGAGAGAGAGAGAGGGGAAAGAGAGAGAGAAAGAGGGGAGAGGAATTGGGGGGGGGGGGAAAAGGGGGGGGGAGGAGGGAGGGGAAAAAATTGGAGGACAGGAGAGGGGTCACTGTAATGTATTTAGGGGGGAAAAGGGGGAGAGAGGAGAGAGAGAGAGAGAGGAGGAGAGAGAGAGAGAGAGAGAGGAGAGAGAGAAGGAGAGGAGAGAGAGAGAGAGAAGAAGAGAAGAGAGAGAGAGAGAGAGATAGAGAGGGGGAGAGAGAGAGGGAGAAAAGAGAGAGAGTAGAAAAAAAAAGGCTAAGAAACAAGTATAACAAAAATATCAAAATATACAAGACATATAATGAAGATAAAGAGGAAGGGAAGGAAGGAAGGAAGGAAGGAAGGAAGGAAGGAAGGAAGGAAGGAAGGAAGGAAGAAAGAAGGAAGGAAGGAAAGAAAAGTAAAAGAGGAAGTAGGAGCTTAGGAAAGGTAAGAGGGAAGGAAGGAAGAAAGGAAGGAAGGAAGGAAGGAAGGAAGGAAGGAAGGAAGGAAGGAAGGAAGAAAGAAGAGGAAGGAAGGAAAGAAAAGTAAAAGAGGAAGTAGGAGCTTAGGAAAGGTAGAGGGGAAGGAAGGAAGAAAGGAAGGAAGAAGGAAGGAAGGAAGGAAGGAGGAAGGAAGGAAGGAAGGAAGGAAGGAAGAAAGAAGGAAAGAAGGAAGGAAAGAAAAGGAAAAGAGGAAGTAGGAGCTTAGGAAAAGTAAGAGGGAAGGAAGGAAGAAAGGAAGGAAGGAAGGAAGGAAGGAAGGAGGAAAGAAAGGAAGGAAGGAAGGGTAGGAGTGTATATAGAATGAAGAGGGGAAGTGAGAGGTAAACTGGGCGGAAAGAGGAAGAGGAGGAAAGAGGAAGAGGAAGAGGAGGAAAGGGAAGGGAGAGTAAAGGAGCGACAATAAAGAATAACTCCAGGCAACATTGGTAAAGGGAAGGGAAGTAACACTGTATTGGAAAACTAGAATAGGGAGGAAGGAAAAGTAGATCAAGGAATATCAGGGTGAAGGAAGGAAAGAAAAGCAAAGGAGAACAAGAGGAGCAAGAGAGGAAGAAAACATAGGAGAAGGGAAAAGACAGATCAAGAAGGAAGACAGAAAGACAGATAAGAAATGTAAAGGAAGACAGGTGAATGGATAATGTAAAGGAAGACAGGGGAATGGATAAGAAATGTAGAGGAAGACAGGGGAATGGATAATGAATGTAGAGGAAGACAGGGGAATGGATAAGAAATGTAAAGGAAGCCAGGGGAATGGATAAGAAATGTAAAGGAAGACAGGGGAATGGATAATGAATGTAGAGGAAGACAGGGGAATGGATAATGAATGTAGAGGAAGACAGGGGAATGGATAAGAAATGTAGAGGAAGACAGGGGAATGGATAATGAATGTAGAGGAAGACAGGGGAATGGATAAGAAATGTAGAGGAAGACAGGGGAATGGATAAGAAATGTAGAGGAAGACAGGGGAATGGATAATGAATGTAGAGGAAGACAGGTGAATGGATAAGAATGTAGAGGAAGACAGGTGAATGGATAATGAATGTAGAGGAAGACAGGTGAATGGATAATGAATGTAGAGGAAGACAGGTGAATGGATAAGAAATGTAGAGGAAGACAGGGGAATTGGGTAAGAAACGTAGAGGAAGACAGGGGAATTGATAATGAATTAGAGGAAGACAGGGGAATGGAAAAAAGGGAGAGGAAGACAGGGGAATGGATAAGGAATGTAGAGGAAGACAGGTGAATGGATAATGAATGTAGAGGAAGACAGGGGAATGGATAAGAAATGTAGAGGAAGACAGGGGAATGGATAAGAAATGTAAAGGAAGACAGGGGAATGGATAAGAAATGTAGAGGAAGACAGGGGAATGGATAATGAATGTAGAGGAAGACAGGGGAATGGATAAGAAATGTAGAGGAAGACAGGGGAATGGATAAGAAATGTAGAGGAAGACAGGGGAATGGATAATGAATGTAGAGGAAGACAGGGGAATGGATAAGAAATGTAGAGGAAGACAGGGGAATGGATAAGAAATGTAAAGGAAGGGCAGGGAATGGATAATGAATGTAGAGGAAGACAGGGGAATGAAAATGAATGTAGAGGAAAACAGGGGAATGGATAAGAAATGTATGAGGAAGACAGGGGGAATGGATAAGAAATGTAGAGGAAGACAGGGAATGGATAAGAAATGTAGAGAAGACAGGGAATGGATAATGAATGTAGAGGAAGAAGGGGGGAAAGGATAAGAAAAGTAGAGGAAGACAGGGGAAGGATAAGAAATGTAAAGGAAGACAGGGGAATGGATAAGAAATGTAGAGGAAGACAGGGGAATGGATAATGAATGTAGAGGAAGACAGGGGAATGGATAATGAATGTAGAGGAAGACAGGGGAATGGATAAGAAATGTTTGAGGAAGGACAGGGGAATGGATAAAAAAAGTAAAGGGAAGAAAAGGGAATGGTTTAAGGGAATGTAAGGAAAACAGGGGAATGGATAATGAATTAGGGGAAAAGAAAAGGGAATGGATAAAAAATGTAGAGGGAAGACGGGAATGGATAATAAAGTAAAAGGAAGACAGGGGAATGGAAAATAATGAAAAGGAAGACGGGGGAAAGGGAAAAGGGAAATGTAGGGGAAACATGGGAATGGAAAAGGGAAATGTAGGGAAAGGGACAGGTGAAGGGGAAAAATAAATTTTAGGGGAGACAGGTAAAAAGGATAATGTTTTAAAGGAAGCCCAAGGTAAAGGGGAAAAGGAAAGTAAGGAAGACAGGGGAATGGATAAAAATGTAGAGGAAGACAAGGGGAAGGGAATAATTTTAAAGGGAAGACAGGTGAATGGAAAAGGGAAATGTAAAGGGAAGGGGACGGGGTAAGGGAATAATGAAGTAAGACGGGGGAATGGTTTAAAGACTTTAAAGGAAGGGACGGGTGAAGGATAAGAAATGTAAAGGAAAGACAGGAGGAAGGGTATAAGAAAGTAGAGGAAAAACGGGGGAAAATTTGGTTTAAGAAGAAAAGGGGAAGCCCGGGTAAAGGGAAATAAAAAATGAAAGGGAAGACAGGGGAATGGTAAGAAAGTAAGGAAGACGGGGGAAATGGTTTAAGAAATGAAAAGGGAAGACAGGGAATGGGAAAAGGAAATGTAAAGGAAGACAGGGGAATGGAAAAGGGTTTTTAAAACAAATTAAAAAAATTTGCTTTAGGGAAGAAAAAAATTTTTTGGGGAAGGAATGAAAAAAGGGGTTTAAAAAAAAAAAAAGTGAAAAAAAATAGGAAATTTTTTTATGTAAAAAAGGGAAAAAAGGAAAAAAAATTGCAAAAAGGGGAAAAACCCATTAGGGTTGTATTTTAAAAGGGAAAAAAAAAAAATTAGGGAGACAAAAAAACAAAAAGTAAAAAAGAATAGAAGAAAATAACCATGGGGGATGATAAAGAAAAAATAATGTAAGTAGGGTATAAAAAAAATAACAAATAAAAGATAACAAGAGTATTTTGGATTTAATAGAATTGTTGTGTGTGGGGTTTTGTGTGTGTTGGGGGTGTGTGTGTTGGGGTGTGTGGTGGGTGTGTTGTGTGTGTGTGTGTGTTTTTTTGTGTGGGGTGGGGTTGTTGTGTTGTGTTGGGTGTGTGTGTGTGTGTGTGTGTGTGGTGGTGGTGTGGTGTGTGTGTGTTTTTTTGTGTGTGTGTGTTTTTGTGTGTGTGGTGTGGGGGGGTGTGGTGTGGTTTTGGGGCCCCCAAAGCCCCCCCACAGCCATTTTTCCCAAAGACGAAGTAGCAATGCTTTTAACACACACGCCCCAATGGGGGGAAGGGGGAGACTCACTCCCACTCGCCTCTATGACTACCGGGTTTTTGGTTGGGGGAGGGGGAGGAGGAGAGGAGGGGGAAAAAAAGAGGAGGAAGGAGGAGGGAGGAGGGAGGGGGAAAGGGGGGAGGAGGATGAGGAGGAGTGAGAGGGGGGAAGGAGGAAAAAGGAGGAGGAGGAGGGGGGAGGAGGGGGGAAGGGGGGGGTTTTTGGGGGGGAGGGGGAAAGGAGGGGGAAGGAGGAGGAAGGGGAAGGGAGGAAGGAGGAAAAGGGGAAGAAAAAAGGAGGAGGAGGGGGGGACTGGAATATGTTTGGGAGAAATACGTCCTACTCCCTCAGTTTCCATTTTTCCGATCTTCGGGTTTTCCTTTCTTCTTTTTCCTTCCTCCTCCTCCTCCTCCCCTTTTCCCCTTTTCTTTTTTCATTATTTCCTCCTTTTCCCTCGTCGGGGGGTCTTTCTGCCCCCTTTCTCCCCTCCCCTCCTATTCCCTCTTTTCTCCTATTATTCCCCCTTTTCCCCTCGGGTTTTCCCTTTTTTTGGTTCTTTTAAATTTTTAATTTTTGTCCACAATTTGAACCTTTACTCTTTTTATTATAGTTAAAGTCCCCCCCCTCCCCTCCTCCTTCCTCCTCCTCCTCCTCCTCCTCCTCCTCCTCCTCCTCCACCACGCGAAAAAGGCTGATATATCGCGCCCTTTTTTGTGTTCGCCCATTTATCAAAGGTTTTCCCGGCAAAAGACTACGTGAGCCTCTTAATTCAGGGCCAATTTTGTCCTTTGACGTAATAAATGCAATTTTAAAAGCACTTTTAAATCTCTGTCCCCGGGTCATGCACACACACACAAACACACACCACACCACACACACACAACACCACACACACACCCCAACAAAACCACACACACACACACACAAACACACACACCCCACAATATTTTTTTTCCGTCCTCTCCTCCCCCCCTCCTCTCCTCCTTCCTACCCCAACTTTCCAAAAAGCACGGGTTTTTCCCCCTTCATATCGCCACCCCCACCTCTCTCCTCTCTCCTCTCTCTCCTCCCCCGGCCGCCCCTTTATCTCTCTCCTCTCTCTCGTCCCCTCTCTCTCTTCTCTTTTCATAACTATCCTCTATAAGCATCTTTTCCCCCTTTCAGCATCGCCACCACCATCTCTCCTTTTTTTTTTTCCCCTTTTCCTCCCCCCTTCTCTCTTCTCTTCTCCCCTCTCTTCTCTTCTCCCCTCTCCCCCTCTCTCTCTCCTCTCTTTTCTTCTCTCTCCTCTCACGTCCCCTTTCATTTCCCTTTCCCCTTTAATTCCCCCTTTCCCTTCCTTTCCCACATAAATTCCCATTTTCCCCTTCCCCCCCTTCCTTTCCCTTTTTCATCCCTTCTTGGGTTTTTGCTAACCAGTTATTAATGGGAAAAGGGAGGAGGAGGAATAGGAAGGGGTTAAAAAGGAAGGATAAGGAAGGAGAAAAAGGAAGGGGAAAAATTTTGGAAAGAAAGCGGAGGGGAGGAGGGGAAGAGATTGAAAAAAAAGGGAGGCGAAGGGGGGGGAAAAAGATTAAAAAGGAGGAGGAAAAAAATTGAAAAAGAAAAAAGGGGAAAAAGTTTTAAAAAAGGCCCCCCGGGGGAGGGGAGGAAGAAGAAGAGGTTGAAAAGGAAGGAGGGGGAGGAGGAAGAAGAAGAGGTTGAAAAGGAAGGAGAAGGAGGTTGAAGAGGTTACAAAAGGAAAAAGGAGAAGGAGGAGGAGGAGGAGGAGGAGGAGGAGGAGGAGGAGGAGGAAGAGGAAGAGGAAGAGGAAGAGGAGGAGGAGGAGGAGGAGGAGGAGGAGGAGGAGGAGGAGGAAGAGGAAGAGGAAGAGGAAGAGGAGGAGGAGGAGGAGGAGGAGGAGGAGGAGGTCAAGGTGATATAGTGAAAGGTGAGGCAGAGGAATTCCTTCAGGTAAATAGATAGGCGAGCCTCTTAGGAGCCTAGGTGTATGGCTTTACCTGTGCTGTACAAAGGCCTTTCACGCCCCCCCCCCATAAAGGCCTTTCACGCCCCCCGCGCCCCTCCCCCATAAAGGCTTTTGATGCCCCCCACCCCCCAATCATGCCTTCCAATACCTGCCATGCCCCTAGGTGATGGCATAAAGGACAGGGGTTCGATTCTCCCTTATCTAATCTATGGAAGGCTTTAGTTAACTCTGCTCCTATCTCCTCCTTCTTCTCCTCTTCTTCTATTCCTCTTTCTCCTCCTTCTCTTCCTCATTTTCTTCTATTTCGCTATTATAGTTACCCTCCTCCTCCTTCTCTTCTTCCTCTTTCTCATCTTCTATTTCGCTATTAGTCATCCTCTTATTCCTCTTCTATTATCTTTCTCCTCATCTTCATCTTCTTATTGTTATTCTATTTCGCTATTAGTTACCCGCCTCTTCCTCCTCTGCTTTACTGTCTCCTCATCCTACTCTATGTTTTCTTTTACTTCACTATTAGTTATCTCACTCTACCTCTTTTTTTCTCTGTCTCCTCACCTTCGTCTTCTTCCTCCTCCTCCTCCTCCTCCTCCTCCTCCTCCTCCCCTCCTCCTCCTCGTCCTTCTCCTTTTTCCTTTTGTAACCTCTTCAACCTCCTTCTCCTTCCTTTTCAACTTTTTCTTCTTCTTCCTTCTCCTCCTCCTCCTTCCTTTTCAACCTCTTCTTCTTCCTCCTCCTCCTCCTTCCTTTTCAATCTTTTCCTCTTCTTCCTTTTCAATTTTTCCTCCTCCTTTTCAACCTTTTCCTCCTCCTCCTCTGCCTCCTTCTTTTTCAATCTCCTCCTCCTCCTCCTCCTTTCTTTTCAATCTTTCCCTCTTCTTCCTTCCTTCTCCTTCCTTCTTCTTCCTTTTCAACCTCTTCCTATTATTTTGGTCTCTTTATTTCAATTTTATTTTGTTATTAGTTATCCTCCTCCTCCTCCTCCCTCCTTTCCTCCTCCTCCTCCTCCTCTCCTCAATCCTCTCCTTCTCCGCTCCTTTCAATATTCCTCCTCTTCTCCTCCTCCTCCTCTTCCTCCTTTTCTCGCAGGAGTAACTTGACACTTACTAAAAGCACAAAATAATGGGGATGAAAAATGAACAACAGTAGAAAAATGTTGAAAGAAACTGACAAGTGCGAAGGAAGGAAGGAAGGAAAAAGTGACAGAAAAAGAAAGAAAAAATGTAGTAGCTATGAGAAAAAATATTAAGAAAAGTTATTAAAGAATGCTCGTTAATGAGGAAGAAATGAATAAAAAGAAGAGAAGAGATTAAAGAATGTTCGTTAAGGTGGAGTTATGAAAAAAATGAAAGGAAAAAAAAAATTGGAGTCTGAGTGAAATATGAAGAAAAAACAGAAAAGTTAGCTAAAGAATTCTTGTTAAGTCCAAAATTACTGAAAACAAGAAAAAAGAAAGAAAAAATGAATGAAAACACACTAAAGAATAAAGCTGGAAAAAATATATATCAAGACAATTAAAGCAAGGTTCTAAGAGGCAAGAAAAGGAAACTGAAATAAATATGAGAAAACCAACAAGAAGAAAAGAAAGAAGAATTGTGAACTAAGATGCAAGAAGAAAAGAAAGAAGAATTGTGAACTAAGATGCAAGAAGAAAAGAAAGAAGAATTGTCAACTAAGATGCAAGAAGAAAAGAAAGAAGAATTGTGAACTAAGATGCAAGAAGAAAAGAAAGAAGAATTGTCAACTAAGATGCAAGAAGAAAAGAAAGAAGAATTGTGAACTAAGA
>JACEEZ010025062.1:339107-346607 GCA_016584305.1 Chionoecetes opilio
ACAACACAAAAACGGGGCACTGGAGCTAAAAAAAAAAAAAACGGGGCACTGGAGCTTAAAAAAACAACAAAAACGGGGCACTGGAGCTTAAAAAACAACAAAAAAACGGGGCACTGGAGCTAAAAAACAACAAAAAGGATGAGCTTAAAAAACACAAAAAACGGGCATGGAGTTAAAAAAAAACAAAAAAACGGGGCACTGGAGAAAAAAAAAAAAAAAAGGGGCATGAGCTTAAAAAAGAAACAAAAACGGGCACTGGAGCTAAAAAAAAAAAAAAAAGACGGGGCATGGAGCTAAAAAAGAAACAAAAACGGGGCAAGGAGTTAAAAAACACAAAAACGGCAATAGGAAGCTAAAAAAAAAAAAAAACGGGGATGGAAAACTGAAAAAAAAAAAAAACGGGGCACTGGAGCTTAAAAAAAACAAAAAACGGGGCACTGGAGCTTAAAAAAAAAAAACAAAAAAAACGGGCACTGGAGCTAAAAAAAAAAAAAAAAACGGGGCACTGGAGCTTAAAAAAAAAAAAACGGGGCACTGGAGCTTAAAAAAACAACAAAAACGGGGCACTGGAGCTTAAAAAACAACAAAAACGGGGCACTGGAGCTTAAAAAACAACAAAAACGGGGCACTGGAGCTTAAAAAAAAAACAAAAAGGGGCACTGGAGCTAAAAAAACAACAAAAAACGGGGCACTGGAGCTTAAAAAACAACAAAAAACGGGGCACTGGACGCTTAAAAAACAACAAAAACGGGGCACTGGAGCTTAAAAAACAACAAAAAACGGGGCACTGGAGCTAAAAAAAAACAAAAAAACGGGGCACTGGAGCTTAAAAAAACAACAAAAAACGGGGCACTGGAGCTTAAAAAAAAAAAAAAACGGGGCACTGGAGCTTAAAAAACAACAAAAAACGGGGCACTGGAGCTTAAAAAAAAACAAAAAACGGGGCACTGGAGCTTAAAAAAACAACAAAAACGGGGCACTGGAGCTTAAAAAACAACAAAAAACGGGGCACTGGAGCTTAAAAAAACAACAAAAACGGGGCACTGGAGCTTAAAAAACAACAAAAACGGGGCACTGGAGCTTAAAAAACAACAAAAACGGGGCACTGGAGCTTAAAAAAACAACAAAAACGGGGCACTGGAGCTTAAAAAACAACAAAAAACGGGGCACTGGAGCTTAAAAAAAAAAAAAACGGGGCACTGGAGCTTAAAAAACAACAAAAACGGGGCACTGGAGCTTAAAAAAAACAAAAACGGGGCACTGGAGCTTAAAAAACAACACAAAAACGGGGCACTGGAGCTTAAAAAAAAAGCAAAAAAAAACGGGGCACTGGAGCTTAAAAAACAACAACAAAACGGGGCACTGGAGCTTAAAAAACAACAAAAACGGGGCACTGGAGCTTAAAAAACAACAAAAACGGGGCACTGGAGCTTAAAAAACAACAAAAACGGGGCACTGGAGCTTAAAAAAAAACAACAAAAACGGGGCACTGGAGCTAAAAAAACAACAAAAACGGGGCACTGGAGTTTAAAAAAACAACAAAAACGGGGCACTGGAGCTAAAAAAACAACAAAAACGGGGCACTGGAGCTTAAAAAAACAACAAAAACGGGGCACTGGAGCTAAAAAAACAACAAAAACGGGGCACTGGAGCTAAAAAAAAACAACAAAAACGGGGCACTGGAGCTTAAAAAAAAAAAAAAAAACGGGGCACTGGAGCTAAAAAACAACAAAAACGGGGCACTGGAGCTAAAAAAAACAACAAAAACGGGGCACTGGAGCTAAAAAAAAACAAAAAAACGGGGCACTGGAGCTTAAAAAAACAACAAAAACGGGGCACTGGAGCTAAAAAACAACAAAAACGGGGCACTGGAGCTAAAAAAACAACAAAAACGGGGCACTGGAGCTAAAAAAACAAACAAAAACGGGGCACGGAGCTTAAAAAACAACAAAAACGGGGCACTGGAGCTTAAAAAAACAACAAAAAAACGGGGCACTGGAGCTAAAAAAAACAAAAAAAACGGGGCACGGAGCTTAAAAAAACAAACAAAAACGGGGCACTGGAGCTAAAAAAAACAACAAAAACGGGGCACTGGAGCTAAAAAAAACAACAAAAACGGGGCACTGGAGCTAAAAAAACAACAAAAACGGGGCACTGGAGCTAAAAAACAACAAAAAACGGGGCACTGGAGCTTAAAAAAACAACAAAAACGGGGCACTGGAGCTTAAAAAAACAACAAAAACGGGGCACTGGAGCTTAAAAAAACAACAAAAACGGGGCACTGGAGCTTAAAAAAACAACAAAAACGGGGCACTGGAGCTTAAAAAAAACAACAAAAACGGGGCACTGGAGCTAAAAAAAAACAACAAAAACGGGGCACTGGAGCTAAAAAAAAAAAAAAAAACGGGGCACTGGAGCTAAAAAACAAACAAAAACGGGGCACTGGAGCTTAAAAAACAACAAAAACGGGCACTGGAGCTTAAAAAACAACAAAAACGGGGCACTGGAGCTTAAAAAAACAACAACAAAAACGGGGCACTGGAGCTTAAAAAACAACAAAAACGGGGCACTGGAGCTAAAAAAAAGCAACAACAAAAACGGGGCACTGGAGCTTAAAAAACAACAAAAACGGGGCACTGGAGCTAAAAAAAACAACACAAAAACGGGGCACTGGAGCTTAAAAAACAACAAAAACGGGGCACTGGAGCTAAAAAAAAGCAACAACAAAAACGGGGCACTGGAGCTGGACAAAAAAAGAAGAAAAAAAACGGGGCACTGGAGCAGCGAAAAAAAAAAATAATAATAAAAAAAACCGGGACAGTAGTGATAAAGTGGTGTGTGGGTGTGCTTGGGGTGTGGGTGTGCTTGGGGTGTGGGTGTAACTTCCCTATAATAACCGTTGGTGTTTACGTGAACCCGATTTCGTGTTGCTGTTATTTTCATGAGCCTGTGTTTCAATCGCTGCCAATCCAAACGTGCTTTTATCTTATTGCAACAGCAGGTGGTGGTGTGGAAGGGGTGTCCTCGGTGGGGGGGGGGGGTGAAAGGGGGGTTAAAGGGGGGTCTCAGAGGGGGGTAAAGGAAGCCTCGGGGGTCTCAGGGGGGAGGGGGGCTGGGGAGTTGAGGGGACTCCGGGGGGGGGTAAAGTGGGGTTAAAGGGGGGCTCAGAGGGGGGTAAAGGAAGCCTCGGGGGGTCTCAGGGGGGAGGGGGGCCTGGGGAGTTAAGGGGACTCGAGGGGGGGGAGCATTTTTATTCCCCAGGCTTCCATTATCAACACACGCTTGATGCTGTGTTTCTTATGCGTTCCATCTGCCCTTGCAACATATACTAAACGCCTCCTCACTAACTCTAATAGCATTCTTAACACCACTACTTCCTCAAGCTTTTGTGTTCCTCCTTCTCTCTTATTTCATTGTTTTCCTGCACCTTTTTATTCCTCCTCATCCTCCTCTTCCTCTTTTTTCATCGTTTTCGTGCACCTTCTTTACTTCTTCTCCTCTATCTCTTCCTCTTTTTTCATTGTTTTTCTGCACCTTTTTATTCCTCCTCATCCTCCTCTTCCTCTTTTTTCATTGTTTTCCTGCACCTTCTTTATTTCTTCTCCTCCTTCTCTTCTTTTTTCATTGTTTTCATGCACCTTCTTTACTTCTTCTCCTCTTCCTCCTCTTTTTTCATTGTTTTCATGCATCTTCTTTATTTCTTCTCCTCCTCTTCTTTTTTCATTGTTTTTCTGCACCTTCTTATTTCTCCTCCTCTATCTCCTCCTCTTTTTTCATTGTTTTTCTGCACCTTCTTATTTCTCCTCCTCTATCTCCTCCTCTTTTTTCATTGTTTTTCTGCACCTTCTTATTTCTCCTCCTCTATCTCCTCCTCTTTTTTCATTGTTTTTCTGCACCTTCTTATTTCTCCTCCTCTATCTCCCCTCTTTTTTCATTGTTTTTCTGCACCTTCTTATTTCTCCTCCTCTATCTCCTCCTCTTTTTTCATTGTTTTTCTGCATATTCTTTATTTCTTCTCCTCTTTCTCTTCTTTTTTCATTGTTTTTCTGCACCTTTTTATTCCTCCTCTTCCTCTTCCTCCTCTTTTTTCATTGTTTTTCTGCATCTTCTTTATTTCTTCTCCTCTTTCTCTTCCTATTTTTTCATTGTTTTCCTGCACCTTTTTATTCCTCCTCATCCTCCTCTTCCTCTTTTTTCCTTGTTTTCCTGCATCTTTATTATTTCTTCTCTTCCTCCTCCTCCTCTTTTTTCACTGTTTTCCTGCACCTTCTTTATTTCTTCTCCTCTTTCTCTTCTTTTTTCATTGTTTTCCTGCACCTTCATTATTTCTTCTTCTCCTCCTCTTCTTTTTTCATCGTTTTCCTGCACCTTCATTATTTCTTCTCCTCCTCTTCTTTTTTCATCGTTTTCCTGCACCTTTTTATTCCTCCTCTTTTTTCATTGTTTTCCTGCACCTTCTTTATTTCTTCTCCTCCTTCTCTTCTTTTTTCATTGTTGTTGTGCATCTTCATTATTTCCCCTCCTCCTCCTTTTCTATTTTACATTGTTTCACTGCACCATTTTTAATTTATTTTCTCCTTCTTCTTCCTTCTTTCTTCTCTTTCTCCTTCCTTTTTCATTATCTCTTTCTCCTTCTTCCTTTTTCCTCCTCCTCCTCCTCCTCCTCCTCCTCCTCCTCCTCCTCCTCCTCCTCCGTGCCCTAAGGAGTTAAATCCCAACATTCCTAAAAAAAGGGTTAATTATTATGTTGACATTTTTTTGGAGGTTATGAAAACAGTATTTGCAACGTCTCTCTCTCTCTCTCTCTCTCTCTCTCTCTCTCTCTCTCTCTCTCTCTCTCTCTCTCTCCTCTCTCTCTCTCTCTCTCTCTCTCTACCCCTGTACCTCATCTCCATCCCAAGTTCGCCACACAAAAAAAAAACCATACAAACATACATTTTCAAAAACACTAAATTGTTTTGTTATGATTTACACAGAAATTATGACAGACTTTAACTTGCACTTGACCACAAAAAAATAATAATAACAATAATAAAATAAAACAATGACAGACTTTAATTTCCACTTGACCCAAAAAAACAAAAAATATATAATAATAATAATAAAATAAAATAAAATAATGAGACTTTTTAACTTCCACTTGACAAAAAAGACAAAAAACAAAAAAATAATAAAATAAAATAAAATAATGACAGACTTTTAATTTCCACTTGACAAAAAAGACAAAAAACAAAAAAATAATAAAATAAAATAAAATAATGACAGACTTTTAATTTCCACTTGACAAAAAAGACAAAAAAAAAAAAAATAAAATAAAATAAAATAAAACAATGAGTCTTTTAATTTCCACTTGACAAAAAAGACAAACAAAAACAAAATAAAATAAAATAAAATAATGACAGACTTAATTTCCACTTGACAAAAAAAAAGAAAAAAGAAAAAAAAAAAAAAAAAAAAAAAAAAAAAAAAAAAAAAAAGGGACTACTGAATGGGTGAGAGGAAAGAAGGGGAGGCTATGGTTAAGAGAGGGGAGAGGAATAGAGGGGAAAGGATAAGGAGACAAAGAGGGGAGGGGGAGAGGGGATTTGAGAACACACATATCCCATTCACTTGATCTCGCGGCCAAAATAATGTGACGCTGAATTTCTACGCTCTCTTTTTCCCGCCAGAAACTTTAACCGGGAAAAAAATAAAGTGGTCGGAGGAATATTTATGATTCACATTGTCGAGAATATGATAATGAAATAAAAAAAGATATACCGTTTGTGAGCAGCAAAAGTTAGGCAATTCTGTCGTTAGTTTGGGTGAGAACGTTGTGTGTGGGTGGGTGGGTGGGGAGGAGGGGGGAAGGGAAGGGGTTGGGGGAGGAGGGGGAAGCTTGGGGGAGGAGGGTGAGCAAAGAGGGGGGAAGGGAAGGGCGGGGTGGGGGGAGGAGGAGAGGGAGGGGTCAAAGTGGATCATTTACTTGCTAAGAAAAAAGTAGGAGGAGGAATACAAAGGAATACAAAGGAAACACAAACAGCAACAGACCGATAGGTCCTTACAAGACTGTTTGCTTTAACTACACTACACTAACTAGATAATAAGAGAGAAAGGATAGGAAGTAGAAGGCTCCTCCTCACCCACCCATCCCTCCAGCCGAAGCTGGCCGGAAAAGAAGTGATACCATGCAATATAGAAAAACTGCATGGAATTTGTGAGGAAAGTTGAAAGCTGTAATCTATGGCTAACTACTACTAGTTTGTGGGGGTAGGTTTAGTGCTTGATAGATAGGTCATATTATGTGTGTTTTGTAATGGTGTGAACACAGTGTGGAGGTTCAAGGGTGGTGCGGCAGCCTTGCCTGGCGCTTTCTTGGGAGGCAGCAGTCAATCAGGCCCCAGCTCCGTTCAATCCACTGCGGATTGTGTACTTTCATGTAGGACGCCGTACACTTCAATGCCTCCTGCAGCAGTGACCCCTGGTACCTTAAATCCCGATGGTGGTCACTAACTGTCAGGACCCTAACTGAACCACAGCCCGTCACAGGTCGAGAGTAGTAGTGGTAACCGTTAACTCGGGGCTATCTGTGTGTGTTATGAGGTCTAATGTAGTGTTGGTGTAGGCTCAGTGTGGAAGTTCACGGGTGGTGCGGCAGCCTTGCCTGGCGCTTTCTTGGGAGGCAGCAGTCAATCAGGCCCCAGCTCCGTTTCAATCCACTGCGGTAGTGCACTTTCCAAGTAGGACGCCGTGCACTTCAATGCCCCCTGCAGCAGTGACCCCTGGTATATAAATCCCGATGGTGGTCACTAACTGACAGGCCCTTACTGAACCACAGCCCGTCACAGGTCAAAAGTTGTAGTAGTGACCGTTTACTCGGGGCTGTCTGAGACGTGTGGGAGGGGTTGTGTAGACGCGACTCGCAATCATTTTACGCAATGAGAGTAAGTTTCAGAGGCCCGCGAGATAAATTTATTATTCCGAGATAAACAGTGACAACCGGGGATTTGATATGAAATATTTATCTAGGCGACTTTTAAATGATTCTATTGTATTTGAGTTTACTACGTCTGACGGCAGCCCATTCCATACGTTTACAACACGGTTTGTGAAGAAGTACTTTGCTTCGTTCGTTACAAACCGTTTCCTGCTTATTTTAAATCCGTTGTTTCTAGTTGAGCTTGACCGGTCTAGCGTGAAAAGATTTTCTGGGACTACGTTCGTAAATCCGTTGAAGATTTTAAATACTTCGATGAGGTCACCTCTTATCCTTCGTTTTGTTAGTGGGAATAAGTTAAGTTCTTTGAGCCGATTTTCGTACGATTTATTTCGCAATCTAGGTATCATTTTGGTTACTCTGCGCTGTATTTTTTCTAGTTTATCTATGTCCTTTTTATAATAAGGTGACCAGAATTGCACACAGTATTCTAGATGGGGGCGAACAAGCGAGTTAAAAAGAGTGAGTATAACTTTTTCAGATTTGAAACTGAAAGTTCGTCCAATAAAGCCAACCAATTTATT
>JACEEZ010025062.1:351607-354107 GCA_016584305.1 Chionoecetes opilio
GTTATTATAGTAGTAGTGTTCATAATGGTCGATAGTCTTTCAAATAGCAGTAATAAGGTCTAGTTTTTAAAATTTATAGTGTGTGGAGGGTGGTGTGTCATATCAATCAAGCAACATGTACGAAATGTCTTAATATAACAGAACAGTTTAATGTGTTAGAATCTTACTACGTCCAATTTGCCTTCTTTCATCCTCTCTCAATGTGTATATCTAAGATATCCTCAGCGCAACTGACTACATATTTACACAGTTCCATTTTATTTATCGGCTCCTCGCCTATTTCTCCGGCTGGACGGGAAACCTGGGTCCGTTTTCTTTCATGCCGCCAACTCTAGTTTTGCCTCCCTCTCTCTGACTTATATACACAAACCTTTTACAGTCTACCCTCAACAGCATATAATTTTCTTCCTTAATCTCTTATTTTCCTCCTCCTCCTCCTGTTTTTCTTTCTCCAGCTTTTTCCTCCTCCTCCTCCTCCTCCTCCTCTCCTCCTCCTCCTCCTCCTCCTCCTCCTCCTCCTCCTCCTCCTCCTGTTTTTCTTCCTCCAGCTTTTTTCCCTCTTCTTCCTGTTTTTCTTTCCCTCCTCCAGCTTTTCTTCTTCTTCTTCCTCCCCCTCCCCCTCCTCCTCCTCCTGTAACATTTGGGATCCTCTATTGCTCCAATCCTTTCATTCTCCTCCTATTATTTGAAATTATATCTCTATTCCTTATATTTGGGGGGGGTAGTAGCAGAGTGGTTAGCGTCTCCAAGTGGCGTCCTTGGTGACCCGAGTTCGATCTCCGATGAAAGCGAATATCCACTTAAGATTTTTCTGCACCGTCGAGTGGCCTAAGAACACCCACATGCTGCCCATTAACTCTACCTTCAATTGCGAGTGCATCGGAGGACACAGGGGGGCGTCATGAGCCTCTAATCACAGGCGTCACTATAAAAATCCTGCCTGCGCCACCACGGGCGAGGACCAGCCATCACAGCCCTCAAGTGAAACACCAGGGCCTGCCATCCGAGCCCTGGAGGTCACTGCTTACAGGCGCTATAGGCACAAATAAAAATAAAATATATATATATATATATATATATGGTTCGATTTCTCTTTTGTCTCTTTTCTTCAATACTTTCTTGTCCACTTTATTGTTCTTGTAAACTTGCAAGAGGAAAGTTTGGTTGTCTGGTTCACTTCTTCTGTCAACTTTTATCGATATGTCAACATTTTAGGAAAGTATTAGGTCCAAATTGCATATCCTCCAGTCACCCCTAAAGCAAATGCACCACGTTTTCTATGCGTTGCATTGTATAGTGTCAGTTAAGAACATTTAATTCGATATAAAAAATGTTTAATGTGGGAGTATAAATTAGTAATCTGAATCATTTTCTGCTCGTATTTTCTGTGTCTTCCGAATTGCAGCAAATTTAATTAATTTCTGAAAATTCATATTAAATAAAAAAATGAAAATCACTTTAATCGCTAATGAGAAATGTAAAAAAATGGAGTTGGATGGATGAGTGAATGAGAGAATAAATGAAGGCAGGAAGGAGGGAATGAATAAGGGAATGAAGAATATAGGAATGAAGGAAAAATGAATTAATGAATTAATGAAGGAATGAAGGAAGGAATGAGTGAATGAATGAAGAAATAAGTGAATGAATGAGTGAATGAATGAATAAAGAAGGAATGAAGGAGCAAAAGAATGAATGCATGAATGAATTTAGTAATTAATGAACGAACGAACGTACATCTCACTTTGAAAAGAATCAGGCAGTTCAAATTAACACATCCAACACCTTTGAATAGAAAAAAAATGTTATTCACTTGACAATTTCCTTTCCCTTTTCCCTACCATTTTTTGTGCAGTGAAATGGAATCTCGTTATTTGTGTTCCTCCCCTCCAATGAACACCTGTGAGCAACGCGGCCAAGATGATTATATAAATATTTGTTTTGTCCTTTACTCCTACTGACAGTTATAATTTCACCTCTCAAAAAAAATAAATGAGTGTTCTTCCTTCCCTTTCAATACACTATTTTTATACCGCGGTACATTTTCCCTTTTTCCTCGACAATAATAATAATAATAATAATAATAATAATAATAATAATAATATTTCTTTGCACAAATAATTCATTCCTAAATTCATTTCCCTGGACGATATATATATATATCATTTTTTTTTCTTCTCTCTCTCTCTCTCTCTCTCTCTCTCTCTCTCTCTCTCTCTCTCTCTCTCTCTCTCTCTCTCTCTCTCTCTCTCTCTCTCTCTCTCTCTTTTCTCTATCTCTCTTGTCTGCCTCTCTGTCTGCCTCTTTGTCTGCCTCTCTGTCTGTCTCTCTATCTGCCTCTCTCTCTGTCTGTCTCTCTGTCTGCTTGTCTCTGTCTGTTTGTCGCTCACTCTGTCTGTCTCTCACTCTGTCTGTCTCTCACTCTGTCTGTCTCTCTCTCTCTCTCTCTCTCTCTCTCTCTCTCTCTCTCTCTCTCTCTCTCTCTCTCTCTCTCTCTCTTCCC
>JACEEZ010025062.1:361607-369107 GCA_016584305.1 Chionoecetes opilio
AGAGAGACGAGAGAGAGAGAGAGAGAGAGAGAGAGAGAGAGAGAGAGAGAGAGAGAGAGAGAGAGAGAGAGAGAGACAGAAAGACAGACAGACAGACAGACAGACAGACAGACAGACAGACAGGACAGACAGACGACAGACAGACAGACAGACAGACAGGACAGACAGACAGAGGAGAGAGAGGTGGATGAGACGAGGAGAGAGAGGAGAGAGAGAGAGAGGAGGAGAAGAGAGACGGAGAGAGAGAGAGAGAGAGAAGAGAGAGAGATGAGAGAGAGAGAGAGAGAGAGACAGATATATAGATAGGAAAGACAGACAGACAGACAGACAGGGACAGACAGACAGGACAGACAGAGAGAGACAGAGAGAGAGAGAGAGAGAAGAGATGAGAGAGAGAGACGAGAGAGGAGAGAGAGAGAGAGAGAAGGCGAGAGATGATTGAGAGAGAGAGAGATGAGAATAGAATGCATACTATAAACATTCAGCAATAAGAAATAAAATGAGAAAAAAAAGATCTGTAGGTAAACTACAAGACAACGGAAGGGTTATTTTTGGAGGTAATCCACTTAAAGGTCAATAAAGCGGAGGGAGAGGTCATCGTCACAGCTCCAGAGACGTGACCTGACCTGAATTGCCCTCAGCACGTTCTGGGAGGCACTGGACACGTTACCATACCACTAATATAACACGACCCTGACATTGATCCCCGCTGAGGAAGGAAGGAAGGAAGGAAGGAAGGGAGAAAGAAAGGGAAGTAAGGTTTATGAAGGTTAGGAGGAAAGAAGGAACAGGAGGAAAGAAAGAAAGGGAAAGAAGGCTTAGGAAAGTTAAGAGGAAAGAAGAACCTAAGAACATAAGAAAATAAGGAAGCTACAAGAGGCCGTTAGACCTACACGTGGTAGTTCCTGTTACTTAACACTACCTACATCCACCTTTCATCCCTATCCATGTAATTGTCTAGCCTCATTTTAAAGCTCCCTATAGACTCCGCATTAACTACCTGACGACTGAGTCCATTCCAATCATTTACCACCCTACATGTAAACCAGTTTCTCCCTATTTCATTTTTAAATCTACGTTTTACCAGTTTGAATCCGTTAGGAAAGAAAGAAAGAAAGGGAAGGAAGGTTGAGGAAGGTTAGGAGGGAAAGAAGTTTAGAATGACCTCCTTAAAGATTCCCTCCATGACCTAATGTAGAATTTATTCCCGACAAGCAACTTCTGATTAAAGCTCGAGTTTGTCTAAGAGAACCTCGAGTTTACCCACACAAATTACTAAGTCTTGATCTAGTATCGTTTAATGTGTGTGGGTTGGTGTGTGTGTGTGGGTGTGTGTGTGTGTGTGTGTGTGTGGTGTGTGTGTGTGTGTGTGTGTGTGTGTGTGTGGCGTGTGTGCGTGTGTGTGTGTGTGCGTGTGTGTGCGTGCGTGTGTGTGTGTGTGTGTTTACAAGTTAATGCTGCTGTTTTGATGCTGGATGAGTTTTTTTCTAATACTAATAATCTTGTATTTTCTCCCACCACACACACACACACACACACACACACACACACACACACACACACACACACCCACACATACACATACACACACACACACACCCACACACACAGGTGCGGGCGTGGCGGACAGGGGCGGTGTGGGCGTGGGACTTGGAGATTCACGAGGCCACCCTGGGGGACGCCGGGCTATACGAGTGTCAGGTCAACACGCGACCCAAGATCTCCCACCTGGTGGTCCTACACGTGCACAGTGAGTACAGTTTGTAAGGTTTTTTTATCTTACATTTTTTTGGTCTAATTATTCTTAAAGGTCTGATTTTTTCTCTTACATTTTTTTGAAATTATTTTTAAAGGTCTGATTTTTTCTCTCTTACATTTTTTTTCTATTATTCATAAAGGTCTGAATTTTTATCTTACATTTTTTTTGTTTATTATTCTAAAAGATCAGATTTTTTTTCTCACATTTTTTTTGTCTATTCTCAAAGTCTGATTTTTGTTTGTTTATTATTCTGAAAGGTCTGATATTTTTTCCTCTTATTTTTTTTCCTTCTATTCGTAATGTTTCCTTGACCTTCTTTGACCTCGCTTAACCTCTTCCTGTCTTTTCCGCGTAGCTTAGACCAACTCTTGTTTTTTTCTTCTATTTTTTATACATAAAGTTTCCAGATACTGAATTATTTTGCGTGGATAAACAAATAATTATTAACGATTTCTTGTATGATCTTCCCATATATGTAAGTTTTTTTTTCTCTCTCTCTCTCTCTCTCTCTCTCTCTCTCTCTCTCTCTCTCTCTCTCTCTCTCTCTCTCTCTCTCTCTCTCTCTCTCTCTCTCTCTCTCTCTCTCTCTCTCTCTCTCTCGGTACTAATGAACCCACCTGTGTTTATTACCTGCAAACATATGTCTCGTCTACACACTAATCTTTTCCTTCATATCCCAGTATTTCAAACTTAATCCTCTCAGTCTGAAGTTAATAAAGTTATGATCCTTGTACGTAATTCTTGCTCGCTCCTTTTCTTCGCGGGGAAACTACTAAGTCTTGCCAACAACATTAATTTATGACTCCCTAGCCTTTGCCTCTTAACTATATTTATAGGTCATTACCATAGTTGTTCATAATACGTGGGGGTCTGACAGAAATGTTGATGTTTATTAAGTTTCCGAATCGTAACAATTAAAATCCACAAAGCTCTTTTCTGATACATTTTTCACCGAATCGCAAAAATACAAACCCACCAAACGCTTTTCTGATCCCATTTTTCACACCTTTCGCTTCTCATCTGTTCTCTTCACACACCTGTCACTCCTGGCTCTCTAACTCCTCACTTCACACATGTCACTTCTCACTTCCCTCACTTCCCACAAGTCACCACTTCTCCCTTCCCTCACTTCCCATCTGTCACCTAATCTCCCTTCTCTTCACTTCAAACATGTCACCGCCTCTCCCTTCCCTCGCTTCCCATTGTCACCTCCTTTCCCTTCCCTCACTTCAGACATATCACCTCCTCTCTCTTCTCTTCACTTCACACTTGCCACCTCTTTCTTCTCCTCTACTTGTTACCTGTCACACCTCTGGTTCTAACTCTTCACTTCAAACATGTCACTTCTCCCTTCTCTCACTTCAACGCTAGCTGGTAATCTGTTTTCTCTCTGGCTCTCTCACTCTTCACTTCACACATGTCACTTCTCCCTTCCCTCACTTCAACGCTAGCTGGTAATCTGTTTTCTCTCTGGCTCTCTCACTCTTCACTTCACACATGTCACTTCTCCCTTCCCTCACTTCAACGCTAGCTGGTAATCTGTTTTCGCTCTGGCTCTCTCACTCTTCACTTCACACATGTCACCTCCTCTCCCTTCTCTCACTTCCAACATATCACCAATTCTCCCTTTTCTTACTTCCCATATTCATCTAGTCTCCCTTCCCTCACTTAAACACTAGCTGGCAATCTGTCGTCTCTTAGCACCTGTCTCCTCTCCCCTCACACACCTGTATATCTTGTGACAGGTGTCTGCTGCTCCCCACACCTGTCACTTGTTTCCTGCGTCCTTAACTCCCCGCAAAGCTCACCCTACACACCTGTAATTAACGTGTCACTAATATCTTCGTTCCTGTCGTTCTATCTTTTCTGGCGTTCTATCTTTTCTGGCGTTCTATCTTTTCTGGCGTTCTATCTTTCCTGTGCATCGTTAAAGTTGTCATTTACAGCCTTTTGCCCGATAAGAAGCGATGTTCCAAATCTATCACTTTAGTTCTCATATATTCCCGAAGATTAATCATAAGAATAGAAGGAGATAGGAAAAGACTGTACTGCCTTAATGAAATCAGTTTTAATCTACTTATATATCTAGATACTTTTTTAAATACAACATAAAAAAATTAAAAAAAGGCCTAAAGAACTATTTGATGCAACTTTCGCACATCAGTAACTTATCATTTTCATCCAATTATCTATTCAACTAAAAAAAAATATCTATCGTGTCTGCATAAACAACTAAACTTCCATAATTTGTTCCACTTTAAGCAATTGTATCATTCTTAATCATGGTTTACCTATCACATTTCCTCCCTCATACAGGTACTACATACACCCCTCACAAACCCACTTTTTGTTAACAGTTAATCGACATTGACAGATCCTTGAATAATTAAATGTAAGCGATGCAGGAGGTGTAAGACAAGGAGGGGGAGGGTGGGGAGGGGGGAAGTGGCATGTCCCCCCCTCCTGATCCATGATAATAAGGCGTCTTGGGGATGAAAGGTAAAAGGATATCTGACGGGGAACATGGGGAAAAAGAAAAAGGTACGGTAAGTAATTTTTTTTTTTTTATTCAAGGATTAGCGCGTGGAAAAGGTAAGGCATAAAGGATCTTTTAAAAAGAAAAATGGAGATTTATTTTTATTCTTTTTATTTTTTTTTAAAAACTTATTTCGCCGTCTTTTTTAAAAGTTTGGCGTAAATTTTTTCGGAAATTTTTTCATTTTCCTTCAGGTCTTTAAAAAAAAAAAACCCCCACCCAAACCTATTACATCAGGGGGATTAAAATTCCCACTTACCCCCCTCCCCCCCCCCCCCCCCCCCTCCCTTTCTTTCACCCCACCCCCTAACATTTTTTTTCAATTTAAATTGACCAACTTCATTAACCCAACCCCCCACCACTACACCACCACCACCACTACCACCATACCACTAACCACTATACCTACTACTACCACCACCACCACAAACTACCACCAACCATACCCACTACTACCACCCCCCCACCACTACCCCAAACACTACCCCACTACTACTAACCACCACCACCAACCACCACTCTACACCCCCCATACCACCTATCCCACACCCCCATACCCCCTACTACCACACCACTACCCACTACCACCACCATCACTACTCCCCACCCCCACCCCACCTCACTATAACCCCCCAACCACCCCCACTCCCCACCCCCACACTACACACCACCCACCATTTACCCCCCCTACCCCACCACTACACAAACCACCACCACTACACCATCACCACCACTACCACCACACTACTACTCCCCCAACCACCACCACCACCACACCATTTCCCCCACCAACTACCACCCCACCACCACTAACCCCCCCACTACTCCCACCACCCCCACTCCCCACCACACCCCCTTCCCCTCTCTTCTTCATTCCCCGACCCCCACCACCATCACCACAACTTTTCCATTCTCTTTTTTCCTTTCTTCCTTTCCCTTCCCTTTCCCTTCTTTTTCCTCTTTTCCCTTCCGTCTCCTTCCTGTTTGCATCCCGGCCTTTTTTTTTCCCTTCCTTCCTTATTTTTCATCCTTTTTCTCCGTTGCTTTCCTCGTTTATTCATCCCTCCTTGCTTCCTATCTTTTTCCCTTTCCCTCCACCCCTCCCTTCTTCCTTTTTCTGAGTCCTTTTTTTTTTTTATTCACCCCCTTTTCCTTTCCGTCTTTTATTCCTTCTTCCCCATCCCCCTTCCTACTTCCCCATTCTCCCGTTCTCCCCCACCCCCACCTCTCCTTTTTCCCTTTCCCTTTTTCTCTCTCTCTCTCTCTCTCCTTTCCCCCCCTTTCCCTCTCTCTCTCTCTCTCCCCTCTCTCTCTCTCTCTCTCTCTCTCTCTCTCTCCCTCCCTCTCCCTCTCCCTCCCTCTCCCCCCTCTCTCCCTCTCTCCCCCTCTCCCCCCCCCTCCCCCTCTCTCTCTCTCTTCTTTTTCTCTCCCCTTTTTCTCTCTCTCTCCCCCTCCTCCTCTTCTCCCCCTCTCTCTTCTCCTCTCTCCTCCCTCTCTCTCCTCTTTTCCTCGTATGGTGTTCGCTTCATTAGTCATCAGAGTCGCTTGTCAGACGCCTCTCCGTCTTCCACGCATCCTCACGACCCTCACACCTTGTTTGTCTCTGGCTTAACACTGTCTCCCGCTAACACTGTCTTCTCCGTCACGATGCCTGGTTTTATTTCCTAAAAACTTGTTTTTTTTTGATATCTGTTTGCTTCCCCCTCCCTTCGGTGATCTTGATATAGGGTCAAGAATTTTTTTGGTTTTTATGAAGGATTTTTTTTTTCTGGGTGGAATTGATAAATAACCTTTCCTTTTATTGCGTTTGTCTCTCTTTTTCTTTTTCTTTTTCTTTCCGAGTGTTTCTCTCCTTGAATTTTTCTTTAGCTTTTCTGATAACACGAGCCAAACGACAACGCCTTTTGGGGAGAGAGGAGAAGGAGAGGAAGAGAGAGAGAGAGAGAGAAGAGAGAGAGAGAGGAGAGAGAGAGAGAGGAGAGAGAAGAGAGAGAGAGAGAGAAGAAAGAAAGAAAGAAAAAAAAGAAAGGGAAAGAAGAAAGAAAAGAAGAAAGAAAGAGAAGAGAAAAAGAGAGAGAGAGAGGAGAGGAGAGAGAGAGGAAGAGAGAGGGAGAGAGAGAGAGAGAGAGAGAGAGGAGGGGAAAAAAGAGAGAGAGAGAGAGAAAAAAAAAAAAAAGAAAAAAAAAAAAAAAAAAAAAAAAAAAACGAACCAACCCCAAATACAAAAATAGGTCGCAAAAAAAAAAATTTTAAAATTTGGCAGAGTAAAAAAACCAGTCTCCCCAAATTTCATGACTCTCCGGTTCGATATCCGTTTTTTGGCTGATTGACACCTGACCCAACGAAATACTATTCTTGACCTTTTAAAACAGCTAATGAACAAGGAAGGCTAAAGCAAAGGGACAGAGGCACGAAAATCTAGACAGCAAGAAAAATTATAAAAAAAAAAAAAATTAATAAGACTTTAAAAAACTGATTTAAATGGAAAATATAAAGTGAAAAACAAAAAAATCACTGGTACTGGACTGGTACTCTCTCTCTCCTCTCTTCTCCCCTCTCTCCTCTCTCCTCTCTTCCCCTCTCTCTCTCTCTCCCCCTCTCCCCTCCTCTCCTGTTTTTCCTCTTATATTTTTCCTCTTCTCTCTCTCTCTCTCTCCTCTCTCTCCTCTCTCTCTCTCTTCCCCTCTCTCTCCTTTCCCCTCTCTCTCTCTCTTCTCTCTCTCTCTCTCTCTCTCCTCCTCTTTTCTCTCTCCTCCTCTCTCTCTCTCTCTCCTCTCTTCTCTCTCTCTCTCTCTCTCTCTCTTCCCCTCTCTCCCCTCTCTCTCTCTTTCCCCCTCTCCTCTCTCTCTCTCTCTCTCTCTCTCTCTCTCTCTCTCAAAATGGACTGGTAGCGAGCGAACTTTCTGTACCTTTTATTTTTGCCAATTTTCAGTCTTTTCAAATGTAAACAAATAAATAATAATAAATACAAAATAAAATGAGTGTTTGTGATTGGATAAAAGTGATCTCTAGCAAAAAAACTAAGTAAATATATAAAAAAAAAAAAAAAAAAAAAACCCTAAACAAACCTAAAGGAAACAACGCCACAAAAATATATAAAAAAATCATCTCGTGTGTGTGTGTGATGTAAACAGGAGGTGAACGAACCTTTCCGGAACGTTGCTGAATCAATATGGAAAGTGAGGAATAAGAAAGGAGACTGTGT
>JACEEZ010025062.1:384107-391607 GCA_016584305.1 Chionoecetes opilio
AAGGAATATATAAAAAGCAGAAAGATATAAACTGTTGTTAGTTATTGAGAAAAAAATCTTAAAAGTAGGAAAAAAAAACCTATGCATTTCGTCAGTTATTGAAAAAAAAAAAGTAAAGTAAAGTAGGTTTAATTTGAGTAAAAAGAACATAAGAACATAATAAAATAAGGAAGCTACAAGAGGCCAGTGAAAAGACAGAGGAAAAAGAAAACATGAATTTCGTTAGTTAAAAAAAAAAATCTAAAAAGTAGTAAGACAATATATGAATAAAATTACCATGTTTTCCTCTGCAGTTTATGAGTATCCCGTGTCTTAGTATCGCCTGAGTGGCTTAACCCGGGCGAGGGGAGACGCGCGCCCCAGGTCCTTAATACTTTTTACAGTGGTTCCCCTTCCAATATTACGATCCATTCTTTTATCCGCGCGTTCTAGTCCAGGTCTCGTTTTCTACGCCGCTGAGTCCGAACTGTGGATCCTGCATTTCAATTTTCCTACATAAAAAACAATACACTTCTCTTTCTCTTTCCTCCTCTCCCCTCTTATCCCTCTCTTTCTCCCCGCTTATCCCTCCCTCTCTTCCCTCCTCTCCCCTCTTATCTCTCTCTCTCTTCCCTCCTCTCCCCTCTTATCCCTCCTCTCCCCTCTTATCCCTCCCTCTTTCCTCCTCTCCCCTCTTATCCCTCCCTCTCTTCCCTCCTCTCCCCTCTTATCCCTCCTCTCCCCTCTTATCCCTCCCTCTCTTCCCTCCTCTCCCCTCTTATCCCTCCCTCTCTTCCCTCCTCTCCCCTCTTATCCCTCTCTTTCTCCCCTCTTATCCCTCCCTCTCTTCCCTCCTCTCCCCTCTTATCCCTCTCTCTCTCTCTTCCCTCCTCTCCCCTCTTAATCGGGCTCTTATCCCTCTCCCTCTCTTCCCTCCTCCCCTCTTATCCCTCTCTCTCTCTCTCTCTCTCTCTCTTCCTCCTTTCCAATTCTATTTTCCGCACAAGATCGCCCCAGAAACACAACTGTAAAGTTTTTCGGAAGGAAGGAATATATGAAAACTAAAACATTTACATGCAAGGCAAAATGGAAAATAATTAAAGTGTCCAAGCTTCCAGTATAAATTGAATGTCTTTATATAAGGCATCAAAATAATGACAGGACCTTCTGATAATAGTTAACAACCCTGAATATGTACCCAAAATGGATGATGGAAAAAGTATTCTGTATTTTAAACGATAATTGATTTGAGATGCAATTTCGTGTATAATTAAGGATTCATTTCCCTGTATTGGATTCTTTTGTTTTGTATTCTTCATTATTTTTCTTCCTGTTCCCTCCTTTTCCTTACCAACAGTAAAGGTAGCAGTGGTAGTAGTGAAAACAGTCTCTCTCTCTCTCTCTCCTCTCTCTCTCTCTCTCTCTCTCTCTCTCTCTCTCTCTCTCTCTCTCTCTCAGGGTTCACCTAGTTTGGCAATAACTCCAACCTAATTTATGGTCGCAATCGTACCTTAAGCTCTAATGTCGTGTCGTGTCGTGTCTCGTGTGTGTGTTTGTGTGTGTGAGAGATAAAGAGAGAGAGAGAGAGAGAGAGAAGAGAGAGAGAGAGAGAGAGAGAGAGGAGAGAGAGAGATGAGAGAGGAGAGAGAGAGAGAGAGAGAGAGAGAGAGAGAGAGAGAGAGAGAGGAGAGAGAGAGGAGAGAGAGGAGAGAGAGAGAGGAGAGAGAGAGAGAAGAGAGAGAGAGAGATCGAATAAAGAAAAAGCAATGAAGGAGAAGAGAAGAGAGAGAGAGAGAGAGAGAGAGAAGATAGAAAAGAATTAAAAAAATCGGCAATATTAAAAAGAAAGAAGTGAAAGAAGAGAGAGAGAGAGAGAGGAGAGATGAGAGAGAGAGAGAGAGACAGAGATCAAGAGAGAGAGAGAGAGAAGAGAGAGAGAGAGATCGGCAGATGAATTAAGAGAGAGAGTAGAGAGGAAAAGAGAGAGAAGGAGAGTCAGCAGATCACAGTAAAAAAAGAAAATAAATATCTGGCAATATTAAAAATAGATGAAAAAACTCAAAATATATATCTGCAGCACATTTAATATTCACTACAGATATTTCTTATTTTCTTTTTTCAAGTTCCTGTCAACTTAGCCATCCATTTAAAAAATTCTCTAAAAATACGTACAACATAGCGTCAATAAATATCAAGTTATCATATTATCTTGTGGCATTATGTATCTTCGTGTTTCAAACTTATGTCTATTCCTTTGAGAGAAAAGGGAAAAAAATTTTCAGAGAAACGACACGATAGGAAAAAAAAAGGCTGCAGTCACCAAGAGAGACGAGAAGAGAGACAGAAAAGAAGAGACAGAGAGACAGAGAAGAGAGAGAACAGAAGGAGACAGAAGAAGAGACGAGAAACGACAGACAGACAGAAGACGAAGACAGACAGGACAGACAGACAGACAGACAGACGAGAAGACGAGAAGAAGAGAGAAGTAGAGAGAAGACGAGACAGGAGCAGACAGGAGACAGCGAGGAGAGACAGACAGAACGAGACAGACAGACAGACAGACAGACAGCACAGACAGACAGACAGACAGACAGACAGACAGACAGAAGCAGAGACAGAGAGAGAGAGAGAGAGAGAGGAGAGAGAGAGAGAGAGAAGAGAGAGAGAGAAGAGAGGAGGAGAGACGAGAGAGAGAGAGAAGAAGACAGACAGAGGAGAAGAGAAGACGAAAGACAGACAGACAGACAGACAGACAGACAGACAGACAGACAGAGACAGACAGACAGACAGACAGACAGACAGACAGACAGAAGAGACAGAGAGACAGAGCAGAGCAGAAGGAGAGAAGAGAAGAGAGAGAGGAGAAGAGAGAGAGAGAGAGAGAGGAGAGAGAGAGAGAGAGAGAGAGAGAGAGAGAGAGAGAGAGAGACAGACAGACAGACAGGACAGACAGACAGACAGACAGACAGACAGACAGACAGACAGACAGACAGACAGACAGACAGACAGGACAGACAGACAGAAGAAGAGAAGGAGAGAGAGAGAGAGAGAGAGAGAGAGAGAGAGAGAGGAGAGAGAGAGAGAGAGAGAGAGAGAGAGAGAGAGAGGAGAGAGAGAGAGAGGAGAGAGAGAGAGAGAGAGAGAGAGAGAGAGAGAGACAGACAGAGATTATGTTTCAACCAATTTTTTGTGACTTTTGTATTATCTTCTCTAAATTCTGTTCTTTTAATTTTTTTCTTTATTTCAGACATTTTCAGAATTTTCCCCGATTTTGGAGTTTTCTCAAAATTTGGAAACTTTTTTTTTCTCTCTGATTCGAATATTTTTGTAAGTTCAGACCTGTATAGCTTCCTCATTCAGACTTTTTTTCGGAATTCAAACCTCTAAAATTTCTTTCTTAATTTTTGGACATATTTTTAAGTTGACACCTTTCATAATTATTCATATATATTTATTATTATTTATTTTTTAACGAATATCATGACGGAGAGTAAGATTCACTACTGCTGCTTAACCAAACTATACTAACCCCTTGACACCCAGAACGTAATTTTTATAGTTTTTTGACTACCATAAGACGATTTTAAGTGACTATAAGCAATATTTTATAGCTATGACCTGTTTGGTATCCTTGTCCATAGTTAATTTGGTATATTCAGTTATTTTTCGTAATTTTATGGCTCGACAACAGACAATTTTATATAGCAAAGGAAAGATCTGGGCGTGAAGAGGTTAAGTCGTATTTCTTTGCCTTACTTCTAATATTGAAAACAAATCAAATACACGAGCGATCCATAAACCAACCAACACTCTAATCTTTACCATAAAAAAAACATAATCAAAGGCAATCCAAACTGTTGTAATTACATAGTTTCACGTTAATGCCGAGGTAATTAAGTACTAATTAAAAAAAAACTATTATGCATATTTCCTCTTGCATCCTAAAACTGAAAAAAAAAAGAAAAAAATGTCGAATTTAGTCAGTCAGATGAAATAAAACTTTTTCTCAGATGTTAGAAAAGATGGAAAATAAATCACGACAGACATATTTTTCCACATACCGAAAAAGGGAATGAAACAAACGTCACATTTTTCCTGAAACTGAAAATGAGGAAGATATCACGTATGCCATATTTTTCCTAATAGTGTGAAAAAAGAAATACAATATTCTTTCACGCAATTTCAAAACTTGTACTGCCAATAATATATCCTGCACGCATGTATACTTTGCTTTCTTTTAGCGAGGTGAAAAATCCGGACCCCTTGCTGCTTACTGACTGATATTTGATGCCAGGAGAAGGGAATACTACGGTTCCTCTAAATTTCAGCTGTATTTGATCAGAGTTAACTATATTATCAGGTAAACACAGGCATAATTTTAGGCATAAGACCTTAAGATAGAATGGAATTTTCGCCTCGTTAAAAAAAATAGACTTTAGTCCCAAGTTTACCGCGGCCACACCTGTCTCTCCACACCTGTAATTAGCAATCTCATAGCCCCGTGTCCTCAAAAAGCCCCCTCGCCAGGTAATTACGTCTTTAATTACCTAAGAGAACATGACGCTAAGTGGCGCCAGTACCTGAAAGTGTTAACATAATGGGCCAAAATCAGAATTCCCTTTTCAAAACCTAATTCTGCGGCAAATTAGCTCATGAATATAATTTGCGACACGGTTAATATGTTTTCATCATAAACAGGTTTCCCCTTCAAATGGATATGCTTAGTTAATGGCCGTAATGGAGTAATTATCAGGTGGAAACTAATTTAATGTCACACGGAATAAGTTAAGCGCTCGCCAAAGCTTTAGCCGAACTCTGCCGCTGGGGAAAAAAGAGCAAAAATCGTGTTTTCTATGTAGCACTGATGACGCTGTTAATCTATGTACTCACAACATACACAGAGCACATTTTTACCACATTATCCTAACTGACGATGGGAATATATTGTACAGTGTGTGTGTGTCTACTGTTTACACGCTGGCTTTGTCTTCCTGGTTAGGCAAACAACGAAAGTGTGTGTGTGTGTGTGTGTGTGTGTGTGTGTGTGTGTGTGTGTGTGTGTGTGTGTGGTGTGTGTGTGTGTGTGTGTGTGTGTGTGTGTGTGTGTGTGTGTGTGTGTGTGTGTGTAGTGTGTGTGTGGTGTGTGGGGGTGTGGGATGAGAGAGAGAGAGAGAGAGAGAGAGAGAGAGAGAGAGAGAGAGAGAGAGAGAGAGAGAGAGAGATGAGAGAGAAGAGAGAGAGAGAGAGAGACGAGACGAGAGACGAAGAGAGAGAGAGAGAGAGAGAGACGAGAGAGAGAGAGAGAGAGAGAGAGAGAGAGAGAGAGAGAGGAGAGAGAGAGAGAGAGAGATGAGAGGAGAGAGAGAGAGAGAGATCAGCTATATCCTTCCCTTAAGTCTCCCACTTTTTCTTTACCTAAACAAAGAATCGTGGAAAGCCCTCCCCTCCCTCCCTCCCTCCCTCCCCAACCATTCACCCCAACTGCCCAACACACTTGGTAATAAGGCAGTCCCCCTCCATCCCCCCCTTCCTCCAGCCTACAGGTAATCCTACACACGATACAAAAAACTAACTTCTGAATTGTTACTACGAGCCAAAGCCACGCACTCTTTCCCTCCCTCGGCAGAATATGACATTTTTTCCTCCTCCTCCACTTCACCCTCCTCTTTTTTCCTTTTCCTCAATTTTCTGTCTCTTCCAAAACGCTTCAAAAACTAACAATACAAAAACTTGTCACTACTACTAAACTTTTTTTTCTCTCTCCTACAAAACACTTCTAAAATAATAATAAAAAAACCTGTCACTGTTAATTTTTTTTTAGCTCCGAAAGGCTTCAAAAATAATACTGTCATAATACAAACATGTCACAACTCAACATATCTTTTTATCTCCTCCGAAAGGCTTCAAAAATAATAATAAAAGAAACAAGTCACTACTAAACCTTTTTTTTTATCTCCTCCAAAAGACTTCAAAAATAATAATAAAAGAATTAAGTCACTACTAAACATTTCTTTTATCTCCTCCGAAAGGCTTCAAAAATAGTAATAAAAAAAAACCACATCCAGACAATTTTATCCGCCGCAGTGACCGCCATTATTACGTCGCCATGTTTTCCTTCCCGCCCACCTGCTAACCACAGCTTTTTTTCCCCTCGGCAGTGGGGGGTGCGGTGATCCCCGGGCCTCCGGAGGTGTACGTGGAGGCGGGCTCGCGTCTGCTGCTCACGTGCTGGGTGCAGGCGCCGCCCCGCCCCCCCGGCCCCATCAGCTGGCTGCACGACCTCGAACCCATCCAGGCCAACGGGGGAAGGTGAGTGGCGGGGCGGGGGAGGGGAGGGCACGTGTACAGGTGGGTGACAGGTGAGGGCAGTAAGACAGGTGGCAGGTGAGGGCACGTGTACGACAGGTGAGTGACAGGGCACGTGTAGCTACTTCACAAAGGACTGGCCAAGGGGGAAAAAAAAGCTGGGTTAGTTGCCAATCCCCATAAAGAAATCTGTAAGAGAATATAGAAAAAGGGGTGGGCCAATATAGTTCGGGAGGTGTCTATCACTCCTCTCTTGAAAAAATGTAAGTCGTAGGAAGGTGGAAAAAGTAGAAACAGAAAGAGGGCTCTAGAGTTTACTAGTGAAAGGGATGAAAGTGTAGATATTGGTTAACTCTTGCATTAGGAAGATGGACAGAATAGGGATGAGAATGAGTAGAAAGTCTTGAGCAGCGAGGCCGCGGGAGGGGGGGGAGGCATACAGTTAGCAAGTTCAGAAGAGCAGTGAGCATGAAAATATCGGTAGAAGAGAGCAAGAGAAGCAACATTGCGGCGGTGATTTAAAGATTGAAGACAGTCAGTCAGAGGAGGGGAGTTGATGAGGCGAAAAACTTTGACTCTACCCTGTTTATGTGAGCTGTATGAGTGGATCCCCTCCAAACATGTGAGACATACTCCATACATGGGCGGATAATGCCCCTCTACAGAGCAAGCCAGAGCAAGCAACTTTGAGGGAGAAAAAAAAGGACGCAGACGCCACAGGACACTTAACTTCATAGAATCTGTTTTAGCAAGAGATAAGATGTGAGATTCCCAGTTCAGATTTTTAGTAAAGGATAGTCCTAGAATGTTCATTGTAGAAGAAGGAGACAGTTGAGTGTCGTTGAAAAAAAAGGCGAAAGATTTATGCGTTTTTAAGGGAAACCTTCAAAACTGTCGTTGTAGAAGAGGGGATAGTTGTCAGGTAGGTTGTGTGCGACAGGTGACAGGTGAGGGAAGGGCACGTGTACGCCAGGTGACAGGTGAGGGGAGGTGAGGGGACACGGCAGAGCGGCGTTGCCCGGGTGAGGCGGTGTGGGCGGTGGGCGTTGTGGGCGGTGGGCGGGTGTTGCGAGGCGTGGAGGTGAGGCCAGGACACAGGGAGTGAGAAATATTGTGTGGTGGTTAACGTAGAGTCGCGACAATAATACATCTTTGTGGTGGGTGGGTGCTGCGAGGCGTGGAGGTGAGGCCAGGACAAGAAGGAGAATATTGTGT
>JACEEZ010025062.1:394107-399107 GCA_016584305.1 Chionoecetes opilio
CCAGCACGTTCTCCACCATAATGTGTTTGACCTCCTGCGAGGCTGTGTCCTGCAGGGTGAGGATCTCCTCTCCAGCTTCCTCCAGCACGTTCTCCACCATAATGTGTTTGACCTCCTGCGAGGCTGTGTCCTGCAGGGGAGGATTCTCCGTCCTCCTTCCACCATATTTTGCTTCTCCAGCCGGGGGTTCTCCACCCCATAATGTGTTTGACCTCCTGCGAGGCTGTGTCTTGCAGGGGGAGGATCTGCTCTCCAGCTTCCTCCAGCACGTTCTCCACCATAATGTGTTTGACCTCCTGCGAGGCTGTGTCCTGCAGGGGAGGATCGTCCTGCTGTCCTCGGTCCCGGACCTCGCTGGCAGCCTCCTCCGTCACGCCTGGTGCGGGCAAGGGCACTGCCTCGCTTCCCTTCTCGTGGGGGCGGTGGTGGCGCGCCAAGATGTGCCGTACCCAGGAGCACCCCGCCACCAGGACCACAGACACAACCACCACCGCCACACACACGATCAACACGAAGCAGAACACAAACGTCTTGTGTTGCTGCTCGGCCTTCTGGACCTGCCTCTCCAGGCAGGACAGACGTTCCTTGCTGCCCACCACCATGGGCAGCACCTCCCCCCAGCTGTCACCCAGGGGGAAGCCGCACTCCGCCAGGGGATCCCTTGGGGACGCCAGCCACGAGGCGGCCACCAGGTGCCCCCGCACCTTCCCCAGTACGGTCGTGTGGGGCCCTGCGTCCCGCTAGGCCCGCATCCCCTGGCGCAGCTTGTCGCCCTCCAGCACCAAGCCCAGGCAAGAGGGTGATCCCCACCCCCATCACCAACACCAGCGCCAGGCAGAAGTATCGCATGCTGATACAGTTTTGCATTTTTATATGAAACTAGCCGCAAAGCCGCCCTCCGGGCGGACTTTTTGGCTAGCTCCTGCGGAGGGCTATTAGTGGTGGGCCGAAGGCCCACCAAACACGGACTCTCCAGATAGCCCCTTCTAACTTTCCTGAAATCACGGATGTAGAAATGTATGTATTACCCCCACCCATTCACTCACCCATTACCCATCACCCCCCACCCATTCACTCATCCATTACCCATCACCCCCCACCCGTTCACTCACCCATTACCCATCACCCCCCACCTATTCCCTCACCCATCACCCATCATCCCCAACCCATCACCCCCCACCCATTCACTCACCCATCACCCCACACCCATTACCCATCACCCCACCCATTCACTCACCCATTACCCATCACCCTACATCAAGGTTTCCTCAATTCTCGCAACCCACTTTTTTTTCACAATTATCGCTAATAGGCTGCTAAAAAAAAAAAAAAAAAATGATCGGATCATCTCATAATTGGGCTTAAAACCTTCCCCTGGTCAAACCCGGTTCCAAAAAAAAGTGCCATATGAGGTGATTGCGCCACGGGGGGCGGAACCTATACCAACACACACAACACACACCACACACACAACCAACACACCACAGACAGACACACTTCGCTTATATTACATTACCCATCACCCCCCACCTATTCCCTCACCCATCCACCCCATCACCCCCCACCCATTCACTCACCCATCACCCCACACCCATTACCCCTCACCCCACCACATTCACTCACAACCATTACCCATCACCCTACATCAAGGTTTCCTCAATTCTCGCAACCCACTTTTTGTTTCACAATTATCGCTAATAGGCTGCTAAAAAAAAAAAAAAAAAAAAAAAATCGGATCATCTCATAATTGGCTTAAAACCTTCCCCTGGTCAACCCGGTTCCAAAAATGTGCCATATGAGTTGATTGCGCCACGGGGGCGGAACCTATACCAGACACACACACACACACACACGACAGACAGACAGAACAGACAGACACACTTTTGCTTATATTATTATAGATTACCCATCACCCCCACCTAT
Organism: Chionoecetes opilio; assembly: GCA_016584305.1. Taxonomy (NCBI): domain Eukaryota; kingdom Metazoa; phylum Arthropoda; class Malacostraca; order Decapoda; family Majidae; genus Chionoecetes; species Chionoecetes opilio. The sequence goes on from JACEEZ010025062.1 coordinate 396,031, forward strand.
TCCCTCACCCATCACCCATCACCCCCAACCCATCACCCCCCACCCATTCACTCACCCATCACACCCCACACCCATTACCCATCACCCCCACCCATTCACTCACCCATTACCCATCATCCTACATCAAGGCTTCCTCAATTCTCGCAACCTACTTTTGTTTTCACAATTCTCGCTAATAGGCTGCTAAAAAAAAAAAAAAAAAAAAAAGTGATCGGATTATCTCATAAGTGGGCTTATGACCTTCCCCTGGTCAACCTGATTCCAAAAATGTGCCATATGAGGTGTTTGCGCCACGGGGGGCGGAACCTATACCACACACACACACACACACACACACACACAGACAGACAGACACACTTTCGCTTATATTATTATAGATTATAATTGTGAGGAAAAGAGAGAAAGGAGCCGCGGCGAGAGGGATCGTCAAAAGGGGATGGTAGTGGAGGGCGATCTCCACTGAAACAAAGGGTCACCGCCTGACCCTTACAGGGTCGCGCAGTTTGTTTTGCATCACTAACAATATATCCACGTAACATTACCATCTATAAGATCAATGTAATACTGTTACCCTCATGAATTGATATTATTTGTTGACACTGTGATTTGTGGGGTCTTAAAAAATATAAATTTGTGATGACTTAATAAATACCATTTTCTAAAACTCTTTGAAATGTCTGACACGATAAGGAAACTATTTCCCACCTAATCGTTACGTTTTTTTAAGATATTGCATAACTAGCAAGCACACAGTGATTGGCACGAGCCGATGTAGCGATCTCACCAGCTACCCTTGGCCCGAGTAGCTACACCTCACAAATACGCACTGAAACACTGCTCCCTGGGTGAATAGTTGTTTGACAATGTATACCAATTCTGATCCTGGGTAAAACGTGGTGGAAATATTAAGTGTAGAATACCTAGTAATTAAAGTAGAATATAGAACATTTCAAGCGAATGTGCCCTTGCCTAGAACACTACGTACCTTACCTTTATACTGAAACACTGGCTGCTCCCTGGGTGAATAGTTGTTTGACAATATAGTACACGTATACCAATTCTGATCTTGGGTAAAACGTATATATTGTCAAACATCTATTCACCCAGGGAGCAGTGTTTCAGTATAAAGGGTAGGACATGTAGTGTTCTAGGCAAAGGCACATTCGCTTGAAATGTTCTATGTTCTACTTTGATTACTTCTCTACATTCAATGTTTCCACCACGTTTTACCCAAGATCAGAATTGGTATACATTGTCAAACAACTATTCACCCAGGGAGCAGTGTTTCAGTGCGTATTTGTGAGGTGTAGCTACTCGGGCCAAGGGTAGCTGGTGAGATCGCTACACCGGGCAGGGCGGCAGCAACCCTGATATAAGCATTGTCCTAATGATAAATGACAGTATTGGGAAAACATTTGCCCACACGCTGACCTTCCAGTAGAAGATGGACTTATGTGGCCTGCATAAAATATAGACCTATGCAAGACAGGGAAAGATGAATACGAGATAAGCAAGACAGATCTATACCATTAATAACGCTAAGCTGTGCCGCGATAAGCCTACCACCATCAAGAGTAACCCTGATAACACAGATAACATCACACGGGGAACAGAACAATGAGGTTAGAAGATGATTGACATTATCTATACGCCAACACACCTGCGCGACACGCCAATTACTCACCTCTAATTAGATACCGGAAGTGATGCTGCTGCCTGTGTCATTACCTTTGCTCCTCCAAGACACACACACACACACACACACACACACACACACACACACACACACACACACACACACACACACACACACACACACACACACGGAAGATTTACATGACTCACACACACATAGCCGTTTCATGCGCACACACTGTTCTTTCACACACACACACACACACACACACACACACACACACACACACACACACACACACATCTGTCGGTACCTCAGCGTCATAACAATGGTAACTAGAGGGGGCACTCAGTAGAGCGCATACCTCCGCCCGAATATTTTATTCACCATATTAAAGGATAGGGAAAATCGGATTTTCAATTGGTTGCCATGGCAACAGTTGTGATTCGATTTCATCCAAAACAACAGTTGTGATTCGATTTCATCCAAAATTAAATCAGTTCTTCCTTATACGAAATAGACTTGGTATACCAAGTTTTGTCCAAAACTATTCGTAACTTTTCGAGAAATCCTGTACACTAACAAACAAACAAGCAGATCGGGGTGAAAACATTACCTCCCTCGGCGGGAGGTAATAAATACTAATAATTCACTACTCGATGCGGGAGTTTGTTTAATTTAGGGATTTTTTGTTTGTTTTTAAGTTTAAACGTACCTTAATAAAAGACTTGTAAATGAGAGTGGAGAGTAAAGAGAGAGTAAAGAAGTGTAAATGGTGGAACATTTTGCATTGAAATAGTAAAGTATAATAGAAAACGAATGGAGAATGTGGTTTAGCAGAGTCTCCCTCTCATTCGTTACCTCCAAGACCCGTTTTCTTTGCAATAACAGGTTTTCGCGGGTAAAGAGAAGCAGTACAAGGAAGACAAGGGGAGATAACAACAATGAAGTAATAGAAAGGCAATACCAGGACAGCAACAAGCAGTCAATGATATAGTAAAGGAAGGATAGGAAGACAGGAGGAGGCGAAGTAAAGGAAGGATAGGAAGACAGGAGGAGGCGAAGTAAAGGAAGGATAGGAAGACAGGAGGAGGCGAAGTAAAGGAAGGATAGGAAGACAGAAGGAGGCGAAGTAAAGGAAGGATAGGAAGACAGAAGGAGGCGAAGTAAAGGAAGGATAGGAAGACAGGAGGAGGCGAAGTAAAGGAAGGATAGGAAGACAGAAGGAGGCGAAGTAAAGGAAGGATAGGAAGACAGAAGGAGACGAAGTAAAGGAAGGATAGGAAGACAGAAGGAGGCGAAGTAAAGGAAGGATAGGAAGACAGGAGGAGGCGAAGTAAAGGAAGGATAGGAAGACAGGAGGAGGCGAAGTAAAGGATGGTGTGACTGAAGGAAAATTATGAGGCAGCTGAGGTAAAATAGTGAGGAAGGTGAAATTATG
>JACEEZ010025062.1:404107-411607 GCA_016584305.1 Chionoecetes opilio
TCTCTCGTCTCTCTCTCTATCTCTTTTTCTTTCTCTCTCTCTTCTTCCTCTTTCTTGTGTGTGTGTGTGGGGTGGTTGTTGTTGTGTGTGTGTGGTGTGTGTGTGTGTGTGGTTGTGTGTTGTGTGGTGTGTGTGTTATGTGTGTGTGTGTGTGTGGTGTGTGTGTGTGGGGTTGTGGGTGGGGTGTGTGTGTGTGGTGTGGTGTGTGGTAAAGAGTCGTAAAACTAACACAAATAATTTATGTATCCCAAATTTACCTGAGAAAAACTTTTACTAGGAAACGGGGAAGGGGGACCTGGAGAGAGAGAGAGAGAGAGAGAGAGGAGAGAAAAGAGAGGAAGAGAGAGAGAGAGAGGGGAGAGAGGAGAAAAGAGAGATGAGAGAGAGAGGAGAGGAGAGAGAGGAGAGAGAGAGAGAGAGAGAGAGAGAGAGGAGAGAGAGAGAGAGAGAGAGAGAGAAGGATGAACAGACAACACGAAAGAAAGTTACGAGTGGTATAAACACTGAGTAAAAAAAAAAAAAAATAAGAGAAAGAAAAAGAGAGGGTTTTGAAGGTAGGAGAAAAAAAAAGAGGGATAAAGAAGAGAGAGAGAGAGAGAGAGGGAGAGAGAAGAGAAAAGAGAGGGGGGAGAGAGAGAGAGAGAAGAGAGAAAAGAGAGAGAGAGAGAGAGAGAGAGAGAGAGAGAGAGGGGAAGAGAGAGAGTACACAACATCAAATTCAATTAACAAAAAAAACATAAAAACAAGACGATTTAATGAACCTCGTCAGTCACACGCGTCTAGAATCACTGACATTCAAAAATCTAAATTGGAAAAAAACAACTTACATATTTCCTTGATATTTTTTCCTTCGTGTGGACGTGTCACAACATTTCCCTTACTTAAAGAGCAAAACAACTTCAAGGTTATCAAGGTACAGGGTTCACTAAAAGGCAGGAAGGAAGGCGAGGAGGGTTCATTGCCGCGTCTTATGAAAACTGAATTTTTTTTTTTTTTTTTTTTTTTTTTTTTCTTCATCCACTATTTCTTTTCTTTTTTACTTTTTGCCCTTACCCTTTTTTTTTTGACTTTTTTTTTATTTTTTTTTTAACCTTTTTTTTTTTCCCTCCATTTTTTTTTTTATTTTTGTCTTCATCCACTTTTTTTTTTTTTTTAATTTTGTCTTTCTTCACTTTTTTTTTTTTTATTTTTTGTCTTTCATCCTATTTTTTTTTAACTTTTTTTGTTCATCCACTTTCTTTTTTAAAAATTTTTTTGTTTTCACACTTTTTTTTTTAATTTTTTGTCGTTCCACTTTTTTTTTTAAAAAAACTTTTGCCCTTATCCACTATTTTTTTTAAACTTTTGTCGTTCATCCACTTTTCCTTTTTTAAACTTTTTGTGTTCAACCACTTTTCTTTTTTTTTTTTTTTGTGTTACCCAACTTTTTTTTTTTATTTTTGCCCTTCACCACTATTTTTTTTTTTTTATTTTGTCGTTCTTTCATTTTTTTTTTTTTATTTTTTTTTATTTTTTTTTTTTTTTTTTTTTGTTCATATTTCCTTTTTTTCCCTTTCTCCCTTTTTTTTTTTTTTCTTCCCCCTTTTTTTTTTTTTTTAAAAAATTTTTTTTTGGTTTCACCTCATTTTTTTTTTTTTCCCCCTTTCTTTCTCTCTATCTCCCCTCTTCCCTTCCCTTTTTTTTTTCGCTTTTACCCCCTTTTCCCCAAAAAACCCATTCCCTGAAACCCTTTGGTTTGTTTTGGGTTTTTTTTTTTTTGAAAAAGGGGAATAAAGGAGGGAAGAATTTTTTTTTGAGAAAAGGACCCGGGGGGGGGGGGGGGGGGGGGGGGAGGGAGGGGGGGAGGGGGAGGAGAGAGAGAGAGAGAGGGGGGAGAGAGGAGAGAGAGAGAGAGAGAGAGAGGTAGGGGGGAGAGAGAAAGGAGAGAGAGAGAGGAGAGGGAGAGAAGAGGAGAGAGAGAGGAAGAGAGAGAAGAGGGGGGGGGAAGAGGAAGGAGGGAAAAGGGAGGAAGGAAAAAGAGGAAAAAGAGAAAAAAAGGGGAAATAAGAAAATGACAAAAGAAGGAAAAGGGGAAAATAAGAGAAAAAAAAAAAAAAAAAATGAAGAAAAGGGGTGGGGGTTTTGTTTGGGGTTGTGTGTTGTTTTTTTTTGTGTTTTTTGGGGTGTGGGTGGTTCTTGTTTTGGGGTGTGTGGGGGTGTGTTGTGTTTGTGTGTTGGTTTGTGGGTGTTGGGGGTGTGTTTTGGGGGTTGTGTGTGTGTGTGGTTGTGTGTGTGGTTGTGTGTTTGGGGGTGTGTGTTGTGTTGTTTTGTTTTGTGTGGTTGTGTGTGTTTTTTTTGTGTTGGTGTGTGTGTGTGTGTGTGTGGTGTGTGTGGTTTTGTGTGTTTTGTGTGGTGTGTGTGGTTGGGGTTGTGTGTGGGGGTGTGTGTGTGTGTTTTGTGTGGGGGTGTTGTTGTGTGTGGGTTGTTTTTGTGTGTGTGTTGGTGTGTGTGGTGTGTGTGGGTTTTGGGTGTGTGTGGGGTTTGTCGTGTGTGTGTCGTTTGTGTGTGTGTTGTTGTGTGTGTGTGTGTTTTGTGTTGTGTGTGTGTTTTGGGGTTGTGTGTTGGTGTGTGTGTGTGTGTTGTTGTGTGTGTTTGTTGTGTGTGGTTTGTTTTGGTGTCTGTTGTGTGTGTTGTGGTGTGTGTGTGTGTGTGTTTTGTGTGTTGTTTTTGTGGGGTTTTTTGTGGTGTTTTGTGTGTGTTGTGTGTTTGGGGGGTTTGTTGTGTGTGTTGTTGGGGGGGGTGTGTGTGTTTGTGTGTGTTTGGTGTTGTGTGTTGTGTGTGGTGTGTGTGTGGGGGTGTGTGTTTTTTGGTCTGGGTTGTTGTTGTTGTGGTGTGTTTGTTGGGGTGTGTGTCGTGTGTGTTTTGTGTGTGTGTGTGTGTGTTGGGTGTGTGGTGTGTGGGGGGTGTGTTTGTGGTGTTTTTTGTTGTGTGTGTTGGGGTGTTTTGTGTGTTGTGTGTGTTGTTGTGTGGTGGTGTGTTTTGTGGGGGGTGTGTGTGTGTGTGTGTGGGGGTTTGTGTGTGTGTGGTGTCTTTTGGTGTGTTGGTGTGTGTGTGGGTGTGTGTGTTGTGTGTTTTTTTCTTGTGTGTGTGTGGTTGTGTTTGGGGTTTGTTGGTGTGTGTGCTGTGTGTGGGGTGGTCTGTGGTTGTGTCTGTGTGTGTGTTGTTGTGTTGTGTGTGTGGTCTGTGTGTGTTTGGGTCTGTGTTGTGTGTGTTGTGTGTGTGTGTGTTGTGTGTGTGTGTGTGTCGGTGTGTTTGTTTGTGTGTTGTTGTTTTTAGTGTGGTGGTGTTGTGTGTGTTTTTGGGTGTTGGGGTTTTGGGGTTGTGTGTGTGTGTGTGTGTTGGGGTGTGTGTGGGGGTTGTGTGTGTGTGTGTGTGGTTTTGGTGTGTTTGTGTGTGTGTGTGTGTGGGGTTGGGGTGTGTGGTGTGTGGTGTGTGTGTGTGTGTGTGTGTGGTGTGTGTGTGTGTGTGTGTGGGTGTTGTGTGTGTGTGTGTGTGTGTGTGTGTGTGTGTTTGTGTGTGTGTGGTTTGGAGTGTGTGTGTGTGGTTGGGGTTTTCAATCCCTTCTTTCCCTGTTTCGGTGCCGCTTTGTAAGGTATTCTGATGCCCTAGTAAATCCTAATTCGACACAATATATTCTTTTATTGTCTATATTTGAAAAGAGATGAAAGGGAATTGGCATCATGGTCACTATTGTTTATCATGCAATATAAATACAACGTTGTTTATATTTGTACAGCATTATTGATTCCTTTAAGACCTAGTTCGAGTCTATATATTTTTTCAGTGTTTATGTATGTAAAAAAAATAAAAGGAATTGTCGTCATGATCCCCAGTGTTTATCATGCAAAATAAATCCAAATAAATACAATGCTATTTCTATTTGCACAGCCACGAGTTTGCTTTAACATTCTTCTAAATTTGGGATTCATTCAATTCAGGCTTTGTGAACGAGTTAAGGTTTATTTATCTATACAACGAGTTAATTGTTTATTTATCTATACAACGAGTTAAGGGTTTATTTATCTATACAACGAGTTAGGTTTATTTATCTATACAACGAGTTAATTGTTTATTTATCTATACAACGAGTTAAGGGTTTATTTATCTATACAACGATTAAGGGTTTTTACTATCAACGAGTTTTTGTTTATTATCGTCAACGATTTGGGGTTTATTTATCTGTACAACGAGTTAAGGGTTTATTTATCTATACAACGAGTTAAGGGTTTATTTATCTGTACAACGAGTTGAGGGTTTATTTATCTGTACAACGAGTTAAGGGTTTATTTATCTGTACAACGAGTTAAGGTTTATTTATAGAAAAAACGAGTTAGGTTTTTTTCTGTAAAAACGAGTTAAGGTTTTTTTTTATATGTACAACGAGTTAAGGTTTTTTTTATCTTCAACGAGTTAAAGGGTTTATATATATGTACAACGAGGTTGGTTTTATCTGAAAGGGTTAAAGGTTTATTTTCTGTACAAGATTTAAAGGGTTTATTTATATTACAACGATTTAAAGTTTTTTATATTTACAAGAGTTAATTTTATTTATTGTCAAGGTTAAGGTTTATTTATTGTACAACGAGTTAAGGGTTTTTATTATATTACAACGATTTTAAGGTTTTTTTATCTTAAACATTTAAAGGGTTTATTTATCTGTACAACGAGTTAAGGTTTATTTATCTGTACAATGAGTTAAGGTTTATTTTTTTTGTAAAACGATTAAGGTTTTTTTATCTGTCCCAACAGTTAAGGGGTTTATTTATCGAAAGAGTTAAGGTTTATTTACTGTACAACGATTTAAAGGGTTTTATTTACTGTACAACGATTTAAGGGTTTTTTATTGTAAAACGAGTTAAGGGTTTATTTATTGTACAACGATTTTAAGGTTTATTTATCTGTAAAAAAGATTTAAAGGTTTTATTTTTCTTAAACGATTTAAAGGGTTTATTTTCGTAAACGAGTAATTTTATTTTCTATACAACGATTTAAAGGGTTTTTATTTATTGTAAAAACGATTTAAAGGGTTTTTATTTATCTTACAAAACGAGTTAAGGTTATTTATTGTACAACGATTTTAAGGTTTATTTATCTATAAAAAGAGTTAGGGTTTTTTTTATCTATAAACATTTAAGGTTTTTTTATCTGTACAATGAGTTAAGGTTTATTTATCTGTACAATGATTTGGGTTTTTTAGTACAATATTAAAGGTTTTTTTATCGTACAATGATTGGGGGTTTATTTATTTAAAAAAGAGTAAGGGTTTTTTTATCTGTACAACGATTAAGGTTTATTTATCGAAAATGAGAAGGGTTTATTTATCTGTACAACGTTTTAAGGTTTTTTTATCTATAAAACGATTTTAAGGGGTTTTTTTTTTTTTTATTTATTTACAACGATTTTAAGGTTTATTTTCTGTACAATAGTTAAGGGGCTTATTTTCGTACAAGGGTTAAGGGGTTTTATTATCGTACAAGGTTTTAAGGGGTTTTTATTTACTGACAATATTTAAAGGGTTTTATTTATCTGTACAAGAGTTAAGGGATTTATCTGTACAATGATTTAAAGGGTTTTTTTTATCTTAAAAGGGTTAAGGGGTTTTTTTTATCTGTAAAAACGATTTAAGGGTTTTATTTATCTGTCAATGAGTTAAGGGTTTATTTTTGTAAAAAGAGTTAAGGGGTTTATTTTCTGTACAAACGTTTTAAGGTTTATTTATTGTACAACAGTTAAGGGTTTTTTTATTGTAAAACGATTTTAAGGTTTATTTATCTGTACAACGAGTTAAGGGTTTATTTATCTGTACAACGAGTTAAGGGTTTATTTATCTGTACAACGAGTTAAGGTTTATTTATCTGTACAACGAGTTAAGGGTTTATTTATCTGTACAACGAGTTAAGGTTTATTTATCTTCAATGATTTAGGTTATTTTCTGTACAACGATTTAAATTTTATTTACTGAAAACGATTTAAGGTTTTTTTTATCTGTACAATGATTTAAGGGGTTTATTTATCGTAAAAACGATTAAAGGGTTTTTTTTTGTACAATGAGTTAAGGGGCTTATTATCTTTTAAAAAGATTTAAAGGGGTTTATTTATCTGTACAACGAGTTAAGGTTTATTTATATGTACAATGAGTTAAGGGTTTATTTATCTGTACAACGAGTTAAGGTTTATTTTTGTAAAAATGATTTGGGGGGTTTATTTACGTACAAGGGTTTAAAGGTTTTTTTATCTGACAATGAGTTAAGGGTTTATCTGCAACGATTTAAGGGTTTTATTTATCTGTACAACGATTTAAGGTTTATTTATAGTAAAATGATTTAAGGGGCTTTTTTATCTGTACAACGGGGATCCCTTTGGGTTTAAAAGGGCCCCATTAGTTTTATCAACATACAAAGGCTTCAGTTGTCTTTGAGGTCATTTTTACTATTACCATTAATTTTTACTAATAGCTTATTTTACAGCATTATTTTATAGGTACCATTAGCTAGTTAGTTGTGGAAATATAAAGGCTATAGTTGTTTTTGAAGTTATTTTTACTATTTTTTCTAATGCCGCCTCTGCACCAAAGTTGTGTTTACAATATTTAGGATACAAAAAACAATTCGTTCACGGTACCATTACAATATTAAAGATTAAAAAACGTTCGTTCACGGTACCATTAGCTGGTTAGTTGTGAAAATACAAAGGGTAGTTGAGGCTATTTGTATTTATTGAGTCTAATGTCGCCTCTGCACAAAGTCGTGTTTACAATATTAAAGATAAAACACACACGTTGCTTCATGGGTGTTGACAATTTTTACAAAAAGGTTTGCGGAAAAAAAAAAACCTCGTTGTTTCTCCCCTCTTTCTCGTTTGCGTTTTTTTATTATAGTTTTTGGTCAAGCGCAAGGACCAAAGGTGCGTTGTCGTTGTTTACAAAAGCGACATTAAGTTGTTATGGCGCAGCACCTTTGTTCGTTTCCCTTCCCTTCACGACAACGACAATTTGCCTCACTCACTTAAGATTTTCGCAGCAACAGCAGGAGTGTTAACAGTAATTACCTGGCTGAAAACATGCCATTTGACTGACGGGGACCATATAATAACACTCACAAGACGTGCATGAGAACTATTATAACTACTACTTCATATACCTTTAGAAATACAAATTACTTCAGTCCCTTTCTTTCCATTTACTCTGAAACGGTAACAATATATTTATTTTATTTCCTTATTTTCCTCTGTTATTCTTACCTGATAACGACATAATAACACTCACAAATCTTTAACTATAACTACTACTTCATATACCTTAAGAACTACACCTCAATATAGTCTCTTCCCTTTCTTTCCCTCGATTCTGTATAGCGGTAACAACATATTTTCCTTATTTTCCTCTGTTATTCCTGTCCGATGGCGACATAATAACACTCACAAGTCTTTATTAATAACTACTATAACTATTCCTTCATATAC
>JACEEZ010025062.1:416607-446607 GCA_016584305.1 Chionoecetes opilio
AATACATTTTTTCCCCCATTTTACATCACATGCATTAAATCCCCCTTTTTCTATTGTAACAAAAAAATTATATATATACTAAAAAGGTCCCGCCAATCAGTATATTATATTCCATTAACCCCTTCACGCCCAGATCTTTCCTTTACTATAAAAAAAATTGTCTGTTGTTAGCCATAAAATTACGAAAAGTAACTGAATATACCAAATTAGTTAGTGGGCAAGGATACTAAATAGGTCATATCTATAAAATATGGCTTATATTCACTAAAAATCTTCTACGTTCTGAATAACGTTCTAATAAATCCAAATAAAGAAATGGGAAACAGAACTGAACACCACACAGACATGGAGACAGCCTTTAATTAGAGAGAAAGAGAGAAAGAGAAAGAGAGAAAGAACTGAACACCACACAGACATGCAGACAGCCTTTAATTAGAGAGAAAGAGAGAAAGAGAAAGAGAGAAAGAACTGAACACCACACAGACATGCAGACAGCCTTTAATTAGAGAGAAAGAGAGAAAGAGAAAGATACGTTCTGGGTCTCATGGGGTTAAAAAAGTAAATTCGAAAAATATAAAGTAAAGGGAAGATAGGAATTTTAATAGAGTAATACAAAAAATATTTAAAACCAGTAAACTCAAGTAGCATAATTACCTGGAATCCAATTAAATGATCCAGGTAATTGGGGAGCAACAAACAAGTAATCAAAAAACACACCTTTTTTTAGGAAGGAAATTAATCAAAATGTGACAGTCCGGTGGAAAGATAAATGTGCCAGTGTGTGAATAAATTGACTGACTGACTGACTGACTTAACTATTAAATAACCGACTGACTGACTAAATAACTGACTGGCTAGCTGAGTGTTGGAAGTTGAATACATCACACGTTGCAAGCACATACACTGACTGACTGACTGACTGGTTGATCGACTGATTGATTGACTGATATACCAAGTGACGTTCAAAGCTCCTTCTATTACCTTCACCCCGTTTATCTCTCTCTCTCTCTCTCTCTCTCTCTCTCTCTCTCTCTCTCTCTCTCTCTCTCTCTCTCTCTCTCTCTCTCTCTCTCCCGTTTCTCCCATAATTCCTACTCCAGCTGTACCTACACACGCCCTCTCATCACCTTACCCTCTTTGACCAATCACAGACCCAATTCCCATTCCAACCTCCATTCCTATTTGGCTATTCCATTCCCGGTGTGGCGGTACATAAGATCCGCCGTGCCGATTGGTCCAGCGCATGCGCAGAACTCGGTGGATGTAAACAAACAGACGACGCGGGCTGTTACTCGGACCAAATATCACGCTGTTAGGCTTATTTTAGGTTATTTTATGTTAGGTAAATTAGGTTAGGTTAGGTTAGGTTAGGTAAAGTTAGATTTAAAAACACCAAATTCTGCGCATGTGCTGTACCAACCGGCACGGCGGATCTTCTGTACCGTCACACCGGTCTAAGCCTCCGCGATCTACTTACTGCAAGAGAAATAATAAAGTCACCCCATTATTGTTTTTATCGTTTTCTTTGGTACTTGAGATATTAGAAAACGCGACGCTCATTATGTTGTCCGGAGTGAGGAGAGATGGAGGGTTTTGATTCTTTAAAGAGATGGTTTATTTCGCCCCATGTTTTGTTTTGTGAGGGTAAGACGACTAAGGAGTAGGGACCAAACATGCACTGCGGGTTTTTCTTATTACTATTAATCCCTTGAGACCCAGAACGTAATTTCCATTGTAATTTAGCTAGCATTAGACGACTTTTAGTGAATATAAGCAATATTTTATAGATATGACCTGTTTAGTATCCTTGTCCACTAACTAATTTGGTATATTTAGTTACTTTCCGTAATTTTATGGCTAACAACATAGGATTTTTTTATAGTAATGGAATAATCTGGGCGTAAAGGGGTTAATGTGGATTCCTTTTTCTATCCCATGCCATTACTTATAAAGAATATCATTAAAATCAAGAAGAAAACGAAGAAATATATTTACGCGTAAAATTACCAGTAAACAAATTCAAGAAAATGCATGTCATGTGACTTTCCATTTTTTTTCTTTTTTGTTGCGAATGCCAAGAAGAAAACGGGAAAAAAAGCGAGATAGTAGTGTGCCTCGCTAATGCATTATTACTTACCATGAAGAATATAGATTTAAAAAGACTGATCATAGTTAAGTAAAAATGTGACTCCGACGAGATGTCACATTAAAATTAAATAAAACAGTATTTCAAACTCACACAAAATCGAAAAAAATATGTATTTACACTCTGAATGGATAAAGAAAAGTAGGAAAACTGAATTACCACACCACACACAGATTATGCAGAAAACATTAAAAAAAAGATGGGCATACGAAACAAAATTTAACACCACAAAGAAATGCAGAAAACTTTTAATTAGAGAAAATAAAGTAAAATCCAAATAAAGAAATGGGAAACAGAACTGAACACCACACAGACATGCAGACAGCCTTTAATGAGAGAGAAAGAGAGAAAGAGAAAGAGAGAAAGAACTGAACACCACAGACATGCAGACAGCCTTTAATGAGAGAGAAAGAGAGAAAGAGAAAGAGAGAAAGAACTGAACACCACACAGACATGCAGACAGCCTTTAATTAGAGAGAAAGAGAGAAAGAGAAAAAGAGAAAGAACTGAACACCAGACATGCAGACAGCCTTTAATTAGAGAGAAAGAGAGAAAGAGAAAGAGAGAAAAAACTGAACACCACACAGACATGCAGACAGCCTTTAATTAGAGAGAAAGAGAGAAAGAGAAAGAGAGAAAAAACTGAACACCACACAGACATGCAGACAGCCTTTAATTAGAGAGAAAGAGAGAAAGAGAAAGAGAAAAAAGAAATTGTTCCGAACACATTCAAGTTTCTTTACATCTTACACTTAGTACAGTAAATACTACACCATTCAATTATCAGTAATGCTTCCAAAAATAAGCTTAGTTGATTATTCGCAAAATCACTTCATTTCTTCCTCTGTTCATGTACTGTACGTACCACTAGCACTAAACAATGAGGAAAATTAAACCCGCACTGAGCCACTCCTGCGAATTCTCTTTCTGGATCTAAAATAATTTGCGTTCTTTTCAAGGGATCGGATATGATGGTTTCCTAATTCCCTTCCACCATCACCACCACTACCAATTAAGCTGATTATGACCTACCAATGACCTTCCCTCACACACGACCTGCTTCTCTGCTACTTACAATGCTCCCTCCTACTCTTTCTCCCTTCCTTTATGTTCCTTCTTCATTCCTTTCTCTTGCAGCCTAGTCAGAAAAACACAGAAAAAAAACATTCTTGTCAGGACCTATAGGTATGCTGCTGTTTGTTATCTATTTTCACTCCTTTGTAATCCTCCTCCTCTTCAGCCTTCAACTTTACTATTCTTTAACCTCTAACACGAAACTATGGTGGTAGAAAGTAGTCACACAGGCAGCCTCGTTTGGATTAGTAGGACTGTTGCTGTTTGTTCTTCCTCTGTATCCCTTTGTATTACTCCTCCTCCTCTTCTTCTTCTTCCTCCTCCTTGTGTGGTTTCTTTGTAATCCTCCTCTTCTTCTTCTTCTTCTTCTTTGTGTGGTTTCTATAGTTCCCGCAAACAACCTCGAACGAACTAATAAAAGGTATGTTGTTGTTGTTGCTTTTTCATTTGTATTTTTTCCTATCCTCTCCTCCTCCTCCCTCCTCCTCCTCCTCTTCACCCGGGAAACGACCCTTTACCTGCCTCTTTTTTTCCCTTTCCCTCCAAGGCTTGAAAACTTTCTCTCCTCCTCCTCTCTTCTTGTCCGCAAATAATGTGTGTGTGTGTGTGTGCGCGTGCGCGTGCGCGTGCGCGTGCGCGTGCGTGTGTGTGTGTGTGTGTGTGTGTGTGTGTTTATCGGAGAGGAAACATTTATTCGAACGTTTACAAAGATCAAAAGTAAAAAAAAAAGTAAAATATACTCCCAATACCATTACCTTTATACTCCCAATACCATTATTTTTATCATTATTATTATCATTAGTATTACTATTATCATAATTTTGACCAATGTTCCGTAAAATAAAATGTCAATGCCACTTTCGATACAAAACGTTATCATTGAAAAAAAAATATTTACCCTGTCAATAATACCGAACGTGTAGCAAAACCAACTAACAATCTCACATGAAAGCGTTTGGAAATCCACTCAGCATCAACAGATCCATTAATTAAGCCTCGCAACCTCGATACTAACTCTTTTATGAAACGAGAAAAAAAATTAACATGGAAAAAATTGTACAGAATTAGGCCACCAATGCTTCATTCAGGAATTATGAAGATACTGAAGGGTTTGGATATAATTATATAACACATGAGTAAATAAGAGAAGGTTAAGTTTAATTTATGGATGATGATAGAAATTTCTTGAATACAATGCATGAATCATAAGAGGATAAGATAAATTTTAAATGATAAATAGAACGTTTTAGGAATATATGAACCGCCTTTACGTCATCTAGTCTTTTGAAATATCTTTTTTTGTATGTTCTTATAACAATTCAATTCATCTAAGTAATACAATTCATGAATATAGAAGGTTAGATGAATTAAATATAAATAGAACGTTTTTGGAATATATCAATTAACTACCTTAATGTCATCCAGTCTTTTACAGTCTCCTTACAGTCTTTTACCGTCTCCTTACAGTCTTTTACCGTCTCCTTACAGTCTTTTACCGTCTCCTTACAGTCTTTTACCGTCTCCTTACAGTCTTTTACAGTCTCCTTACAGTCTTTTACCGTCTCCTTACAGTCTTTTACCGTCTCCTTACAGTCTTTTACCGTCTCCTTACAGTCTTTTACAGTCTCCTTACAGTCTTTTACCGTCTCCTTACAGTCTTTTACCGTCTCCTTACAGTCTTTTACCGTCTCCTTACAGTCTTTTACAGTCTCCTTACAGTCTCCTTACAGTCTTTTACCGTCTCCTTACAGTCTTTTACAGTCTCCTTACAGTCTTTTACAGTCTCCTTACAGTCTTTTACAGTCTCCTTACAGTCTTTTACCGTCTCCTTAGTCTTTTACCGTCTCCTTAGTCTTTTACAGTCTCCTTACAGTCTTTTACCGTCTCCTTACAGTCTTTTACAGTCTCCTTACAGTCTTTTACAGTCTCCTTACAGTCTTTTACCGTCTCCTTATGTTATTTTATTCTTATGTTCTTCTAGCAATAATTTAATTCACCTCAATTACATCTGGATCTTAAATTATTTGCGTTCTTTTCAAGGGATCGGATATGATGGTTTACTAATTCCCTTCCACCATCACCACCACTACCAATTAAGCTGATTATGACCTACCAATGACCTTCCCTCACACACGATCTAAACCACAAAACACGACCAAACAATTCTAGCATGAAGGACAACTACCAATTAAACAAAATAAACAAAATATGAATTCTGGAAGCCATGACTTTCACGCAAAATGACGTCATACCTCGCATTGAATAACAAATGAAAGAAAAAAAAATAAAGCTAATAATAGAAGGGAAAAATAGAGAACTAAGAATAGCATAAGAGAAAAAACAAAACAAATCTAATAATAGTGGAAAAATACACAGTCAAGCTAATAATAGAAGGAAAGAATGCAAAACAAACTGCAGTAAATACAAAATAGTAAAGCTGATAATAAAAAATAGTAAAGCTGCTAATAAAAAATAGTAAAGCTGATAATAAAAAATAGTAAAGCTGATAATAAAAAATAGTAAAGCTGATAATAAAAATAGTAAAGCTGATAATAAAAAATAGTAAAGCTGATAATAAAAAATAGTAAAGCTGATAATAAAAAATAGTAAAGCTGATAATAAAAAATAGTAAAGCTGATAATACAAAATAGTAAAGCTGATAATAAAAAAATAGTAAAGCTGATAATAAAAAATAGTAAAGCTGATAATAAAAAATAGTAAAGCTGATAATAAAAAAATAGTAAAGCTGATAATAAAAAATAGTAAAGCTGATAATAAGAAAATAGTAAAGCTGATAATAAAAAAATAGTAAAGCTGATAATAAAAGAAAACAAAATTATATGAAAAAGTCCAGAAATTATCTTGTACAGAAAGATATATAGATACCATAACAACCCAACAAAACAAATAACAACATAATTCACAACAGGGTACTCGTGGTATAAAAAGATTAATAAAACAAGGAGAAAAAAAAAGAAATACATGGCCAATACAAAACCGAGTGAATCTTTTTAATCACCACACGGCTGCCGTAACACGATTTAGACGCGTAACAAACAAGTCTATTTAAATATTGGCAGATCAGAGGGTAAACCAAAAAGTATTATAATTCAATATATAAACGCAGACCTAAATAAATAAATAAATGCGGTATATTTATAGAGTTCTTGGTATTAGGAAAATGTTGAGTACTTTTTTCTTATTCTAAATGTAAACCAAGGTGAAAAAATAAAAAGAAACTTGAAAATAGGAAAATATATAAAGAAACTGGAAAATAGGAAAATATATAAAGAAACTGGAAAATAGGAAAAAATATAAGAACTGGAAAATAGGAAAATAAAATATAAACTGGAAAATAGGAAAATAAATATAATAAACTGGAAAATAGGAAAATAAATATAAAGAAACTGGAAAATGGGAAAATATAAAGAAACTGGAAAATAGGAAAATATAAACTGGAAAATAGGAAAATATATAAAAAAAACTGGAAAATTGGAAAATAAATATAAAGAAACTGGAAAATGGGAAAATATATAAACTGGAAAATAGGAAAAAATATAAGCTGGAAAGTAGGAAAATAAATATAAAGAAACTAGAAATGGGAAAATATAAAGAAACTGGCAAATAGGAAAATATATAAACTGGAAAATAGGAAAATATGTAAAGAAACTGGAAAATAGGAAAAAATATATGTAGACTGGAAAATAGGAAAATATGGAAGGAGGAAGTGATAAAAGAAGGAAAAAGTCGCAAAGAATGAACAAAATGAAAGAAAGAACTTAGGAAACGAATCAGAGGCGTTCATGCGAGATAAATCGGATAAAAGAGAAGAGAATAAAAGACAGAAGAGACGGATCAAAGGAATAGAAACACGAATGATGGGAAGAATTGGAGGAATCACAGTCAGAAGAAGGAAGAGGCAAGAAGGTGATAAAGAAGAGATGAAAGGATTGGAAAAAGATGAAGGAAATGAGAACAGGAGATAAGAAATGGAGGCGAGGATGAAAGGAGGACAAGGGAATGCAGATAAGATATTGATAAAAAGAATGGCAGAGACGGGAGGAAAAGAAGAAATACAAGAAACGGAGAATGAAAGAAACAGAGATGATGAGAAAACGAAGAGGCATAGGAGAGAAGAAATGATGATAAATAGCAGACGATGTGATTGAAATAAAGTAAAAAGCGAAAGACGGAAGGATTGAAAAGGGCAATACTAATGGAGAAGAAATGAAAGAAAGGAGAATGAAAGAAAAAAAAGAGATGATGAGAAAATTAAGAAGCAGAGGAGAGAATAAGAGATGATAAATGGCAGACGATGTGATTAAAATAAGATAAAATGCGAGACCACAAGATTGAAAAAGACGATAATGACAAAAAAAAGAGCAATCATGACAGGATGAAGCGAGAAAAAGGAGGGAAATTTAGAGGCATAGGTGAGAAGAAAAGATGATAAACAGGAGACGATATGATTAAAATAAGATAAAATGCGAGACCACAAGATTGAAAAAGACGATAATGACAAAAAAAAGAGCAATCATGACAGGATGAAGCGAGAAAAAGAAGGAAAAAGATAAAGATTCTCCTTGCTTTCACTAATTACCTCTTCTATTTTCTTGCAATTCTTGTTCCTTCTTCTCTTCCTTCTCTCTTTCATCTATCATTTTATCTCTCCTTTTTCCCATTTTCTTACTATAATTCACCGAATGTCCGTCCGTCTGTCTGTCTGTATCGCAAAGGCTTCCCCATTTCTGTCCAAATTTCATAAGATAATAATAATAATAAAAAAAACATTTATTCTCGCCCGGAGGCATACAGACAAAACAAGGCAACAAGAACAAGCCAAGGAGTTAACTTAAGTACTAGAGCAAAAACAAAAACAAGAACATAGTATAGGCACATTAGGGGACATGAGCAAAAAAAAAAAAAAACATAGTATAGGCACATTAGGGGACATGAGCAAAAAAAAAAAAAAACATAGTATAGGCACATTAGGGGACATGAGCAAAAAAAAAAAAAAAAAAACATAGTATAGGCACATTAGGGGACATGAGCAAAAAAAAAAAAAAAAACATAGTATAGGCACATTAGGGGACATGAGCAAAAAAAAAAAAAAAAAACATAGTATAGGCACATTAGGGGACATGAGCAAAAAAACAAAAAACATGGTATAGGCACATTAGGGGACATGAGCAAAAAAAAAAAAAAAAACATAGTATAGGCACATTAGGGGACAGTATCAAAGTACATAGATTAAACATACGAGACAGTAAAAGAAACACTAACATGAATACTGAAGGATGCGTGGAATAAGAGGGTGAGTAGTGGAGTGAGCGAGTCAGTGAGTAAGGGTGAGTCAGTGAGTAAGGGTGAGTCAGTGAGTAAGGGTGAGTCAGTGAGTAAGGGTGAGTGAGTGAGTGTTGTGTTCTCGTATTTGGTTGGACCTTTTAGAGTCTAGACAATGATGAATGACTTGATAGACGTCCAGTTTGAGATAAAGCAAAACGACTTTTAGCTATTTTTTTAAGGGACAGAACGTGATAAAAGGATTCTCACTCTCTCATCTCTCACTCTCTCACTCTCACACTATCTCACTCTCTCTATCTCTCTCTCCATTATTCACAGGCATGTCAGGACCAGGAAAGTCAGGTCACTAAAAACAAGAACCAAATGGAAGAAAAACCTAACCTAACTTTTTTTCTCTCATATAAATAAATACACGGAAGAAAAAATAGCAAGTCAAAAAAGTTGTAAAAAACGTAAACACGAGAGTAAAATCAGAGACAGAAGAATGACACAGGAAGGAAAGAAAGAAGTAAACAAGGTGAAGAAGGAAGGGAAAAAGTAAAATATGCTGATAGTTTCACGACTGTAGGAATGACACACACACACACACACACACACACACACACACACACACACACACACACACACACACACACACACACACACACACACACACACACACACACACACACACACACACACACACACACACAAGCAAAGAGAAAGAAGAAAAGGAAGAGGAAGTAAATCAAAGCAGAAGAAAAAAAATGTGAAAAGTAAATTCAGGAAACATGGAAAGAGACTCAGGGATGTGACAAACATGAAAACACAGACAGAAAAGGAAGAGGAAAGGAAGAGGAAGAGGAAGAGGAAGAGGAGGAAGAGGAAGAAGAGGAAGAGGAGGAAGAGGAAGAAGAGGAAATGAAGAGAAAATGTGGAATAAATAAACGGAGACAAAGAGAAATATAGTAAAACATAAAACCATTTGTGAACATGACAGGAGGGAGAGAGAGAGAGAGAGCGAGAGAGAGCGAGAGCGAGAGCGAGAGCGAGAGCGAGAGCGAGAGCGAGAGCGAGAGCGAGAGCGAGAGAGAGAGAGAGAGAGAGAGAGAGAGAGAGAGAGAGAGAGAGAGAGAGAGAGAGAGAGAGTGTGTGTGTGAGAGAAAAAAATTATGTATGGATTTCAAAATAAACAAGGATATAGAAATGAAGAAAAAGCTGAAGAACAAAGAAAGATTTTGGTACTCGAATGAAAAATGAGAAACTTCAAATGCACAAGACAGATTTATGAAAGAAAATATTTTAGTGAAGAAAACCAAACCAAAAACCTCTAAAAAAAAAAAGAGCCTTGAATTTACCAAGAGGACGAGGGAGAGGAGAATAAATTAGGAGGAAACGGAAATAAGTAATGAAGAAAAGTTTCGAATAAACGATAATGATAATGACGATGGTAATAAAAAAAGCTAAAAAAGAGAAAGAAAACATTGAAGAAAGTTGTGAGAATATAATATTTACAATGATAATGGCGATGATGATAGAGACAAACATGAGAAAATAAGATAAACATTTTTGGGGAAGTAAAGAAGAGACCCGGAAGAGAATGACTAAAACAATGGAGGAAGAAGAAAATTAAGAGAAAGAAAAAAGAGGAAGAAGAAGAAGGAGAAAGAGGAAAAATGTGATGAAGAATAGAAGAAAGAGAAATAGGAAGAAAAATGAGGAAGGAGGAGAAAGAGATGAAGGAGAAGAAGAAAGAAAAATAAATGGAAGAAAAAAAGGAAAAAGGAGAGAGAGGAGAAAAAGAGATCAAGAATAAGAAAAAAGAAAATAAGAGGAAGACAAAAAAGATAAAAAGGAAAAGGAGAAAGAGGGAAAAAAACAATAAAGAATAATAATAAGAAGAAAAAAAATAAGACGAAGACAAAAAAGAGGAAGTAGGAGAAGGAGGAAGAGGGAAAAAAGCAATAAACAATAATAATAATAAGAAAAAATAAGAAAAAGACAGATAAAAATGTACAAAAACTGGTAACCTAAGAAGAGCGGGTATCGAACCGAGATCAAACAATCACCTAGACGACACGCCAACAACAAGGTCATACTGGAGCAGCCAATCAATGACCAGCAAGCGAGGTCACGTTAGCAGGACATGATCTTACCTAACTACCCCCCCTTCCCCCTGGTACTGCCCTCACCTGCCCTCATCCTCTAATTAGCCTTGTTAATGATGCAGATGGTGAAGTCTCTCATATGAAGGAGGGAGGGAGGGAGGGAGGGAGGGAGGGAGGGAGGGAGGGAGGGGAGGGAGGAGGAGAGGGAAGGAAGGCATTGGATAAAGGAAAGGAAGAAAGAAAATTGAGGTGGGAGAGGGTGATAAGGGAAGGAAAGAGAGGAAGGAGAGAAGGAGAGAGAAGGAGAGGAGAGAGAGGAGAGAGATGAGAGAGAGAAGGAGAGAGAGAGAGAGAGAGAGAGATAGAGGGGAGAAGAAGAGAGAGAGAGAGAGAGAGAGAGAGAGAGAGAGAGAGAGAGAGAGAGAGAGAGAGAGAGAGAGAGGAGAGAGAGAGAGAGAAGAGGAGAGAGAGAGAGGAGAGAGAGAGAGAGAGAGAGAGAGAGAGAGGATAGGACAGTAGGAAAAGGTTAAGGAGAAGGAAAAAAACAGGAAATAGTGATAGGAAAAAGGAGATGGGAGAGAAAGGGAGAGAGAGGAGGCGAGGAAAGGTGCAAAGAGGGAGGAAAAAGATAAAGACAGGAGCAAGAAGGAAGGAAGGAAGGAAGGAAGGAAGGAAGGAAGGGATGGGGACAGACGCAAACTTATTCTTTAAAGTAAAAAAGTTTGCACAGTTTTCTTTCTGGCTTCGCATCTCAAGTTTCCATTCACTGCTTCTATAATGGAGTAATATGCCTTTGAAGTTGGTCTCATGGTGCTGTCGGCGTCGGGTCATGTTAAAGATGGTCTCAGGTACACCAATGGGGGGGGAGGGGGGAGGGGGGCAAAATGAAGGAAAGGGGGGAGGAAAAAGTAGACAGAGGGGGGGAGGAGGGACAAAATACAGGAGAGGGGGGTAATAAGGAAGGAAGAAAGAGAGCAGAGGGGGGAGGGGGGACATAATGAAGGGAAAGGGTGAGGGAAGGAGGAAGGAAGGAAGGAGGTAAAGTTTAGGGAGAGGGAGGGGGAACAGAATGAAGGGAAGGGGGGAAGGAGGAAGGAAGGAAGGAGGAAATATTTATGAGGGGATGATTGAGGGGGGTCAGAATGAAGGGAAATGGGCAGAGGGGGGGGGAGAAAATTAAGGGAAGGGGGGAGGAAAGAAGGGGGTAACATTAAAGAGGGGGGCGTCGACGCGGGGAACTTTAGGCAGAAGAATTGATGCAGCTTCATCACAAAACAAGTAGAGATTTTCAGTGATTTTTTATTTCTTAAAGAGGAACTAAATCAAATTGGAAGTTTTCGTACCATGGGTGTGATACGCGTTTAAAACAGGCCTGGGTGGAATGAACATACTAAACAAAAATTACTACCTTCCCCATAAATAAGATACATGTCTTTTTTGTACTGAAAATAATGAAAATAATGGAGAAATGGGTGTGAAAGACTTTATTTTTTAGATTTGGTATTCGAAATAACTCAAGAGGTGAAAAATGAATAACTAAAGAAGAAAAAAATTGTAGTGTGATGAAGGAGATGATGAGATACGATAATGGAAGAAGGAAAAAAAAGTTATGAAAAATACAAGGAAGCATATCATTAAATTTTCTTTTCACACCAAAGTCTACACACACACACACACACACACACACACACACACACACACACACACACACACACACACACACCTGGCGCATAATTAATATACCTGTTCACTCACCAACCCTTCATCGCTCATTACCTTTCCCACGTAATCACTGCAGGTGTGTGTGTGTGTGTGTGTGTGTGTGTGTGTGTGTGTGTGTGGTGTGTGTGTGTGTGTGTGTGTGTGTGTGATGTGTGTGGTGTGTGTGTTGTGTGTGTGTGTGTGTGTGTGTGTGTGTGTGTGTGTGTGTGTATGTGTGTGATGTGTTGTAATCAGTGTGTGGTGTGTGTGAGTGAGTGATGTGTGTGTCTGTGTGTGTGTCGTGTGTTTAGTGAGGTGTGTGTGTCGTGTGTGTAGTCGTGTGTGTGTGGCGGTGTGGATGTGTTGAGAGAGAAAAGAGAGAGTCGGTGGAAGCATTATACCTCGACACAACCGACAACATACAGGTCACAGAGCGTTCACACTGACTCTGCCTGTCGTCCTCGGTCAGCTTCTCAGAGGACGTTTGCTCGGCCAGAGCTCTGCGGTCATGGCTGCTGAGCCAATGTTCAGGAATAATTAATACTCGGACTTGCACCGTCTCGCCCTCGTCTACTATACAATACTTTCTCCTCTCTCTTTGTCATTTTTTTTTTCTTCATTCTTCTTCTTACTTCTTCATCTACTCTCATACTCTTCTGTCTTCTCGCTATCCTCTCCTATTTTCTTCTTTCTCTTTTCTCATCTTCGCTCTCTTCCTCTTACTATATCAATTCTATATCCTTCTCTTTATTTTATCAATCTTCCAAATCTATTATAATTTCTGATTCCCTTTTGTTCACTTCTTCAAATTTCTAATCTTCAAATCGAACTCTTGATTGTCATCGCTTAAAAAATCCTTCACATATTTTTTTCTTCTAATTTTTATCTCCAACCTATCGCCGTCTCTTCACTACTTAACTATTCAATCTACTATTCTGTTCCTTTTTTACATCGATATTACTGCTTACCAATTTTATACCTTTTTATCCATTAACTTCCTAGCTATGTCCTGAAACTATATATACGAGTCTTAAAAAGTGAATAAGTTTTTTTACTCATCAAATTGTTATTGTATTAAGAGTCTGTGATACTTATTTGGAGAGAGAGAGAGAGAGAGAGAGAGAGAGAGAGAGAGAGAGAGAGAGAGAGAGAGAGAGAGAGAGAGAGAGAGAGAGAGAGAGAGAGAGAGAGAGAGAGAGAGAGAGAGAGGAGAGAGAAGAGAGAGAAAAGAGAGAAGACAGACAGAGACAGAGAGAGAGAGAGAGAGAGAGAGAGAGAGAGAGAGGAGAGAGAGAGAGAGAGAGAGAGAGAGAGAGAGAGAGAGAGAGAGAGAGAGAAAGTAAAGGAAAGGGAGGAGAAACGTACGAACAGAAGTTAGGGAAAAGATAGAGACAGAGAGAGATAGCAAACAAAATGATTGGATTGAGGAGACAGGAGAGAGAAACATGGAGGGGGAGGAAGGGCAAAGAACGGAGGGGAAAAATGAGAGAGAGAGAGAGAAGTAAAGGAGAAGGGAGAGAGACGTAGAGAAAGAAGTTAGGAGAAGAAGATAGAGAGAGAGAGAGAAGCATAAGATAAGATAAGATTGTTATCCTATCTAGACACTTTGCAAGTACCAACTACAAGGGTATGACATACAAAGCGCCGCCACGTCAGCAAACTAGGCGGACTCGAACCGCTGACCGAATGCACAGGGACGCTGCACATTGGTAACTCAGTCTCTACCAACCTTGCACCCTGACGGAGAGAGAGAGAGAGAGAGAGAGAGGAGAGAGAGAGAGAGAGAGAGAGATGAGAGAGAGAGAGAGAGAGAGAGAAGAAGAGAGAGAGAGAGCAAATTACTAACTTTATACAGCAGGGCATTCATCCTCGTCAAGCAGTTTTTGTGTGTGTGTGTGTGTGTGTGTGGTGTGTGTGTGTGTGTGTGTGTGTGTGTGTGTGTGTGTGTGTGTGTGTGTGTGTGTGTGTGTGTGTGTGTGTGTGTGTGTGTGTGTTGTGTGTGTGTGTGTGTGTGTGTGTGTTGTGTTGTGTGTGTGTTGTGTGTGTGTGTGTGTGTGTGTGTGTGTGTGTGTGTGTGTGTGTGTGTGTGTGTGTGTGTGTGTGTGTGTGTGTGTGTGTTTCCATTTCATGAAGACAATACACAAGTTTTACTATATACAATTTTTTCACTTGATTTTAATAGGTCGATTAATTACGTTATTTCCCTAATTACATTTATTATTTATATTTTGTTTTTCATTAAATTCAATAAATGACATCTTTTTTTCATTTTTTTCTTCGTGTTTCCTACATTAATCTTTCATTTTGTTATTCACAGACTTCTCTCTCTCTCCTCTCTCCTCTCTCCTCTCTCTCTCTCTCTCTCTCTCTCTCTCCTTCTCTCTCTCTCTCTCTCTCTCTCTCTCTCTCTCTCTCTCTCTCTCTCTCTCTCTCGAACATTAGCGGAAATTCTTTTTTTTTTAGAAAACATCCTTTGCTTCTTGGAATGGAAACTTACTGAACCATTAAAAACTTATGATAACTTATACAACTTGGCTCCTGAGAGAGAGAGAGAGAGAGAGAGAGAGAGAGAGAGAGAGAGAGAGAGAGAGAGAGAGAGAGAGAGAGAGAGAGAGAGAGAGAGAGAGAGAGAGAGAGAGAGAGAGAGAAAAAAAAAACCCAGAATGATAATAAATAACATAAATTATTACGAGCACATAGATAACTAAATTGTATTGCTTATATCCATAGCATTAACATTATGGAATTTATGTAATGTCACAAAATGAAAGTTAACATACAGCTTTTCAAAATAACACAAAACAAAATGAAGCAGCAAGCCACGTCAATACTGGATCATTTTTTTAAAGAGAACTAACAAAAAATCCTTCTAAAAATATTTCTTTGGTATATTTGGGAGTCAGAAGGAGAGGATTTCATTTTTTTTATTTTTTTTTTTTAATTTATTTACATCTATTACATAATATATATACTTTTCATGATAATCGTTGTCTCATTTTCAAATTCCCAACCTTCATTTCCGGATAAACTTTTCGAAATATGTTTCTATCCGGTCAAAATGGTCTAAAAAACGGTGAAGCTTTAAAAGGAAAAGAAAAGAAAAAATGCGCTTCCGGGAAAAAAAAACCCTTTACGGAACACATTATTTCCGAGGTCAAAATGGTCAAAATAATTAGGGAAGCTTGCTTGAACAAAATGGAATATCCGGGAGGGGTCATTGTAGGTCATACTGTGGCTGTGTGAGGCTGGCGTGACCGTGCACTCTCAGAAATGGAGGTTACATTAAGGGTCGAATTGTTACATCGCACCATCACTACCCTTTTTAAACCCTATGTCCAGACTGGAGGGTAGATGCTGCCGATTATACCCTTCATCTACCCTTTATCTACCCTTTTTAGACGAGAGGGTTGGAAAAGGGTATATTTGCGTCGATCCGAAAGGGTGTATTTGTAAGGGTAGAAAAAGGGTAGCAGTATTTCATCACTACTAATACCCTTTTCTAACCCTTTCCTACCCTTCTATTCTAAGAGTGTGTCTGTGGTAACTGTCTTGTTGCGACAGGACACAGGGCGCGGGAACGAAGGGGTGGCGTTAAAAGACTTCACCATTAGGTTAAGGCCACATTAAACGCGATTTGCTGGGAGGCAACTTTAAGGTATAAGTTTGCTGGGAGGGTATAAGGGTAGGAGGTATAGGTGGGTAAGTAAGTAAATCCTTGTTTGAAATCTTAAAATTAACTAAAAATATGCATCGGTGGACGAGACAGATTAATAGAGAGACCAATTGATAGGTAGATAGATGGATAAATAAAGATAAAGAAAGACTACCTAACTCATCCCCTCCTTCCCCCCATAAAAAAATCCAAGTATAACCTAAAAAAAAAAAATCTGATCCCAGCATAACCTAAAAAAAAAATCTAGATTCCACCATAACAAAAAATAAATAAAAAATAGATCCCACCATAACCTAAAAAAACAAAAACTCTTGAGTCCAGCATAACCTCACCGTCAAAAGCCCTTCCGGCAATCAAGTCGTTAACAATGCTGACTAGATGGTCTTACAAAAAGGTCAGAGGGGTCAATGTCGCGTTAGGAAAAAAGGCCAAGGAAGGAGAACACCATGCATACAGAACACAGGCAGGTCAACCGGGGTCACGACATTTACATTTTTTTTTTCATTTTTTTTTTACATCACAAGGAACTGGCCAAGGGCACAACAAAAATGGGTAACACAAAGCCCGCTTAGTTGCCAGTCCCTATAAAGAAGACAGTAAGAGAATAAAATAAAAACAGAGGGGTAGGCCAATTTAGTTCGGGAGGTATCTTGTTACTCTTCTTTTGAAAAGATTTAAGTCATAGGAAAGTGGAAAAATAGAAACAGGAAGAGAGTTCCAGAGTTTAACCAGTGAAAGGGATGAAAGAGTAAAGATACTGATTAACTCTTGCATTAGGAAGATGGACAGAATAGGGATGAGAATGAGTAGAAAGTCTTTTGCAGCGAGACCGCGGGAGTGGGGGAGGCATGCAGTTAGCAAGTTCAGAAGAGCAGTGAGCATGAAAATAACGGTAGAAGAGAGCAAGAGAAGCAACATTGCGGCGGTGATTTAAAGATTGAAGACAGTCAGTCAGAGGAGAGGAGTTGATGAGACGAAAAGCTTTTGACTCAACCCTGTTTAGGAGAGCTGTATGAGTGGATCCTCCCCAAACATGTGAGACATACTCCATACATGGGCGGATAAGGCCCCTGTAGAGAGCAAGCAATTGGGAGGGAGAAAAAAAAGGACGCAGACGCCACAGCACACCTAACTTCTTAGAAGCTGTTTTAGCAAGAGATGAGATGTGAGATTTCCAGTTCAGATTTTTAGTAAAGGATAGTCCTAGAATGTTCATTGTAGAAGAAGGAGACAGTTGAGTGTCATTGAAGAAGAGGGGGTAATTATCTGGTAGGTTTTGTCGAGTAGATAGGTGGAGAAATTGGGTTTTTGAGGCATTGAACCAAACAAGGTTTGCTTTGCCCCAAGCAGAAATTATAGAAAGATCAGAGGTTAGGCGCTCGGTGGCATCTCTCCGTGAATCACTTAGTTCCTGATATTATAGATACCAAGTTATTTTTTACCTCTTATCTCTCTCTCTCTTTTTTGTTTAAACAAAAATTACAATAAAGGCTTAAAGTTACACGTTGTATGTGAAACTATTCTCTCTCTCTATCTCTCTCTCTCTCTCTCTTCTCTTCCCCTCTCCTCTCTCTCTCTCTTCTCTCTCTCTCTCTCTCTCTCTCTCTCTCTCTCTCTCTCTCTCTCTCTCTTGCCTCTCGCCCCCTTTATCCCTTGATCTCTTCTTCCCTTGTTTCCTTGCTTCCCTTCCCTCTTCCCTTCTTCGCTGCCTTCACCTTGTCGTCTTTAAAAAGCTCCCTTAAAGCAGGAAGGTAATTCATCCGTCCCCCCTCCTCTCTCTCTCTCTCTCTCTCTCTCTCTCTCTTCTCTCTCTCTCTCCTCTCTCTCTCTCTCTCTCTCTCTCTCTCTCTCTCTCTCTCTCTCTCTCTCTCTCTTTCTCTCTCACTGTCATCTATATCCTCATCCATTGCTTTCTTACTATCTCTTTCTTTACTTTTCATTGCCTTGTATATACGCCCTAATTTCCTCGCTTCCTCTCTCTCTCTCTCTTCTCTCTCTCTCCTCTTCTCTCTCTCCGCCTTTTCCCCTCTTTTCTCTCCCTTTTCTCTCTCCCCTCGTCTCTCTCTCTCTCTCTCTCTCTCCTCTCTCTCTCTCTCTCCCCCTTTTCCCTTTTCTTTTCCTTCTCTCTCCCTCTCTCTTTTTTCCACCACTTTCCCCCTCTTCCCATGTCTTCCTTACACTGTTCCTTCCTCCCTCCCTTCCCTTCCTTCCCTTCCCTTCCCTTCCCTTCCCTTCCCTTCCCTTCCCTACCCTTCCTTCCCTTCCCTTCCCCTTTCCCTTCCCTTCCCTTCCCTCCCTTCCTTCCTCTACTAACGTTCCCTTCCGTCCTTCTCCCTCCCTTCCCTTCCTTCCCTCTCCTGCTAACCTTCTCTTCCTCCACTCCTTCCTTCCCTTCTCTCTCTCCCCTCCCCTGCTAACAACTTTCCCTTCCTAACCTATCTTTACTCCCTCCCTTCCCTCCCTTCCCCTGGTAACCTCTCATCTTTACACACATGCCTAGGGAGCCTTAAAGTGGATAAAAAAGACGTCCTGTAAACAAACTAAAGGGGATAAAAAGTGTCTAGGGGGATGGGATAAGGGCATTCAAGGTCTGGAGTAAAATAAAGAGAGAAAAAGATGCAAGTACAAAATATATTTCAGTACTTAAACGCTACATATATTTCCTAGTATCACATATTCTCGTGTTTCAAATTAATAATATAAAATGTCCACTTGAGTACCTCGTCTTTTCTTAATGTTTTTACCATGTATCTACTGTAGCTCTATTTTTCTAAGGGGTTTATTTATTTCCTCATAAGTATCTAATATTTAGTATGCAAGGTCTCTCGTAGCATACAAAAAACGATAAAGGTAAAAGTACAATATAAATTTCACGCCATAAACACTACACATAGAAATATTTCCTTGTGTCATTATTCTCGTGTTTCAAATTAATGATATAAAATGTTCACTTGGTTGCCTTGTTTTTTTTGTTTGTTTTTTTCTACTTTTTTCTTCCAAGTGTCTTTTTCTGTCAATTTTTCCCTATTTTTTTTTCTACCATCTGTCTTTTTCTTCCATCTGTCTTTTTCTCCCATCTGTCTTTTTCTCCCATCTGTCTTTTTCTCCCATCTGTCTTTTTCTCCCATCTGTCTTTTTCTCCCATCTGTCTTTTTCTCCCATCTGTCTTTTTCTCCCATCTGTCTTTTTCTTCCATCTGTCTTTTTCTTCCATCTGTCTTTTTCTCCCCTGTCTTTTTCTCCCATCTGTCTTTTTCTCCCATCTGTCTTTTTCTCCCATCTGTCTTTTTCTCCCATCTGTCTTTTTCTCCCATCTGTCTTTTTCTCTCATCTGTCTTTTTCTCTCATCTGTCTTTTTCTCCCATCTGTCTTTTTCTCTCATCTGTCTTTTTCTCCCATCTGTCTTTTTCTCCCATCTGTCTTTTTCTCCCATCTGTCTTTTTTCTCCCATCTGTCTTTTTCTCCCATCTGTCTTTTTCTTCCATCTGTCTTTTTCTTCTATCTGTCTTTTCTCTCCCATCTGTCTTTTTCTCTCATCTGTCTTTTTCTCCCATCTGTCTTTTTCTCCCATCTGTCTTTTTCTCCCATCTGTCTTTTTCTCCCATCTGTCTTTTTCTCCCATCTGTCTTTTTTCTCGACTTTTTTTCCCACGTTTTCTCCATCTGTCTTTTTCTCCCATCTGCTTTTTCTCCCATCTGTCTTTTTCTCCCATCTGTCTTTTTCTCCCATCTGTCTTTTTCTCCCATCTGTTCTTTTTCTCCCATCTGTCTTTTTCTCCCATCTGTCTTTTTCTTCCATCTGTCTTTCTCCCATGTCTTTTTCTCCCATCTGTCTTTTTCTTCCATCTGTCTTTTCTCTCATCTGTCTTTTTCTCCCATCTGTCTTTTTCTCCATCTGTCTTTTTCTCCCATGTCTTTTTTCTTCCATCTGTCTTTTTCTCCATCTGTCTTTTTCTCCCATCTGTCTTTTTCTCCCATCTGTCTTTTTCTTCCATCTGTCTTTCTCCCATCTGTCTTTTTCTCCCATCTTGTCTTTTTCTCCCATCTGTCTTTTTTCTCCCCTCTGTCTTTTTCTTCTATCTGTCTTTTTCTCCCATCTGTCTTTTTCTTCCATCTGTCTTTTTCTTCTATCTGTCTTTTTTCTCCCATCTGTCTTTTTCTCTCATCTGTCTTTTTTCTCCCATCTGTCTTTTCTCTCCATCTGTCTTTTTCTCCCATCTGTCTTTTTCTCGACTTTTTTTTCCCACGTTTTCTCCCATCTGTCTTTTTTCTCCATCTGTCTTTTTCTCCCATCTGTCTTTTTCTCCCATCTGTTCTTTTTCTCGACTTTTTTTCTCCCATCTGTCTTTTTTCTCGACTTTTTTTCTCCCACGTTTTCTTCCATCTGTCTTTTTCTCCCATCTGTCTTTTTCTCCCATCTGTCTTTTTCTCCCAACTGTCTTTTTCTCCCAACTGTCTTTTTCTCCCAACTGTCTTTTTCTCCCATCTGTCTTTTTCTCCCATCTGTCTTTTTCTCCCATCTGTCTTTTTCTCCCATCTGTCTTTTTCTCCCATCTGTCTTTTTCTCCCATCTGTCTTTTTCTCCCATCTGTCTTTTTCTCCCATCTGTCTTTTTCTCCCAACTGTCTTTTTCTCCCAACTGTCTTTTTCTCCTAACTGTCTTTTTCTCCTAACTGTCTTTTTCTCCCATCTGTCTTTTTCTCGACTTTTTTTCTCCCACGTTTTCTCCCATCTGTCTTTTTCTCCCATCTGTCTTTTTCTCCCATCTGTCTTTTTCTCCCATCTGTCTTTTTCTCCCATCTTTCTTTTTCTCCCATCTGTCTTTTTCTCCCATCTGTCTTTTTCTCCCAACTGTCTTTTTCTCCTAACTGTCTTTTTCTCCCAACTGTCTTTTTCTCCCATCTGTCTTTTTCTCCCATCTGTCTTTTTCTCCCATCTGTCTTTTTCTCCCAACTGTCTTTTTCTCCTAACTGTCTTTTTCTCCCATCTGTCTTTTTCTCCCATCTGTCTTTTTCTCCCAATTGTCTTTTTCACCTAACTGTCTTTTTCTCCCAACTGTCTTTTTCTCCTAACTGTCTTTTTCTCCCATCTGTCTTTTTCTCGACTTTTTTTCTCCCACGTTTTCTCCTCGTGACTTTTCTCCAGTCTTTTTTTTCTCTTCGTAGGTATAAAGTATAAATATAGTTTTATAATACCCAGTACAGTTCATTCACCGTGTAAGACCCTTGACTCCTGTATTATTTTTCTGTCCTCCAAAGTCTTATTTTTTCCTCCCAAGAGTCTTATTATTTTTCCCCCGTCATTTTTTTTAAGTGACATTTTTCTTTCTGACATTTTTTTTAAGTGACATTCTTTTTTCCTCGTAAGTATTATTAAACATCACTTTTATATATTCCTTGGAACCAATATATTCCAATTCCATATATTCCTTTTTTATTCAGTCTAATCCCATTCCCAGTGCAAGACCCTCATCACAACCACCGCGTCAGTACCTCTAAATATTACCCGTGTTCCCAGGGGCGGCGTGAGTCTGCACGTGGCACAGGAGGGAGCCAAGGCCAGCGCTCGACTTTCCTTGACCAGCGTGACAGCCCAGGACGCCGGGAATTATACATGCCAGCCGGAGAGTCTTGAGCCTGCGCAGGTCACCGTGTTTGTGTTGCAAGGTGAGTGTGTGTGTGTGTGTGTGTGTGTGTGTGTGTGTGTGTGTGTGTGTGTGTGTGTGTGTGTGTGTGTGTGTGTGTGTGTGTGTGTGTGTGTGTGTGTGTTGTTTGTCTGTTTGTCTGTCTGTGTGTGTCTGACTGACTGGCTGGCTGTGTGTGTTGTGTGGGGGGGGGGGGTGACTGTGTGTGTTGTGTGTGTGTGTGTATGTATGTATGTGTGTGTGTGGGGGGGGGTGACTGTGTGTTGTGTGTGTGTGTGTGTGTGTGTGTGGTGTGTCTGTGTGTGGGGGGGGGTGACTGTGTGTGTGTGTGTGTGTGTGTGTGTGTGTGTGTGTGTGTGTCTGTGTGTGGGGGGGGGTGACTGTGTGTGTGTGTGTGTGTGTGTGTGTGTGTGTGTGTGTGTGTGTTGTGTGTGTGTGTGTGTGTGTGTGTGTGTGTGTGTGTGTGTGTGTGTGTGTAGTAGTAGTAAAAGTAGTATAAATAGTATAGTAACACAAACTAGTCTCTATATAAAAAAAAATCCATTATTTTTCACAACTGTACTTGATCCACGTTTGAGCCTGAAATGTTTGATCTGGAACTCCATGTGTGTGTATGTGTGTGTGTGTGTGTGTGTGTGTGTGTGTGTGTGTTGTGTGTGTGTGTGTGTGTGTGTGTGTGTGTGTGTGTCTGTGTTTGTGTGTCTTGTGTCTGTGTGTGTGTGTGTGTGTGTGTGTTGTGTGTGTGTGTGTGTGTGTGTGTCTGTGTTTGTGTGTGTTGTGTGTGTGTGTGTTGTGTGTGTGTGGTGTGTGTGTGTGTGTGTGTGTGTGTGTTGTGTGTGTGTGTGTGTGTGTGTGTGTGTGTGTGTGTGTGTGTGTGTGTGTGTGTGTGTGTGTGTGTGTGTGTGTGTGTGTGTGTGTGTGTGTGTGTCTGTGTTTGTGTGTGTGTGTGTCTGTGTGTGTGTGTGTAGAACTTAAGACACACGTGCTGATTTGACGATGATTATCCACGTATTGGTCTTATATGAGAGAGAGAGAGAGAGAGAGAGAGAGAGAGAGAGAGAGAGAGAGAGAGAGAGAGAGAGAGAGAGAGAGAGAGAGAGAGAGAGAGAGAGAGAGAGAGAGAGAGAGAGAGAGAGAGAGAGAGAGAATAAGAGACAATGGATTGGCTTGCGAAGAGGAGAGGTGAATGGAGGAGAAAGAAGAAAAATAAGACGAGGAGGAGAGAAGATTAAGCCGTCGACAAAAATAATGTTTTTAATATAATGCAACTAAATCACGTTTTGAGAGGATTACAGGAACGGAACGAGTTTGGTAATGTGATTATATACACGTTCTGCTGACCAAGATTATTTCCTATTGACTGACGAGAGAGAGAGAGAGAGAGAGAGAGAGAGAGAGAGAGAGAGAGAGAGAGAGAGAGAGAGAGAGAGAGAGAGAGAGAGAGAGAGAGAGAGAGAGAGAGAGAGAGAGAGAGAGAGAGAGACAGACAGACAGACAGACAGCCAGACAGACAGACAGACAGACAGACAGACAGACAGACAGACAGACAGACAGACAGACAGACAGACAGACAGACAGACAGACAGACAGACAGACAGACAGACAGACAGACAGACAGACAGACAGACAGACAGACAGACAGACAGAGAGAGAGAGAGAGAGAGAGAGAGAGAGAGAGAGAGAGAGAGAGAGAGAGAGAGAGAGAGAGAAGAGCATCCACTCCCCACACACATCTTCCATACAGTAATTTTCTATCTAAAGGTATTTAAACCCATAATTTAAAGCCTTTCCCTTTAACCCCTTTAGACCCAGAACGTAATTTCCATTGTAATTTGGCTACTATTAGACGATTTTTAGTGAGTATAAGCAATATTTTATAGATATGACCTGTTTAGTATCCTTGTCGACTAACTTCATTGGTATATTAAGCAATTTTTCGTAATTTTATGGCTAACAGTATCAAAAAAATTATAGCAAAGGAAAGATCTGGGCATGAAGGGGTTAACGTTAACTCTTTATTTGTTCGTTACTTTTTGGTTGTAGTATTTAAACCCAAAATGTCAAGCCTGCCCCTTAACGTTTTCTCATTTTTTCGAATCACTTACTGGTTGTAGTATTTCCATGATTAAATTCTACTTCTCACACAAAACCTAGCGATAAAAAAATTTAGGCAATGATAAAACGGATGATAAATTAAAAAAAGGTTTATTCATGAGAAGCTACTGTGAGTTATAACGTCAGAGGACTTTTGGGTTTAGATAAAAAACACCTCCTACAGACTTGTTAAATGGACGGGGAAAGTTCGGGTGGACTGACCAGTGTGTTCACCACCCCAATGTCTACATAACAAAAAACAGGTCGTGCAGAGTTAGTCATTTATACGGACGTTCCGCTGTTAAATATTTTCTCCATTTTGAAATATTAAATAAACCGCATTGTAACTTTTTTTTCCGCTTTAACTATTACACACACACACACACACACACACACACACACACACACACACACACACACACACCTGCCTGAACAGCTCGGTAGGTTAGAGCGTCAAGCGCCATTCTGTGGTCTGGCGTTCGATCCCCGGCCCCGTTCATTCGCGGGGATTTTTCCACTGACAAATTCGGGCGTTTACTGTCCCCCTTGAGCAAGGGAATAATGGGGGGGTATGGTGTGTGAGGTCCCTGCATTACCCAAAGATCGGTAATAATGAGCTCCAAGCTCGCACCGGAAGAGTGAAACTGGCGATCGCGAGTCCGACTCGCATGGACAAGACCATGGGTTGACACTCAAACACTTACACATACACACTCACACACACACACACACACACATACACACATACACATACACATACACACACACACACACACACACACACACACACACACACTCACACACATGCAAACACTTTCAGCCGTTTTCGTAATAAAACATCGCCGCCAATTTTCTTTTCACGACACCAAAACACCGAAAAGAAAGAAAATATATAACACAATACCCAGGGAAAAAAATGCAGAAATCAAAAAACGTACATAAAGGCCGCCTCATTTTTTACCTTTCATCATTTTTTTTCCTTTTCATCCCCATATCACTTTATATCCTGGTTAATTGATATTCTCTCTCTCTCTCTCTCTCTCTCTCTCTCTCTCTCTCTCTCTCTCTCTCTCTCTCTCTCTCTCTCTCTCTCTCTCTCTCTCTCTCTCTCTCTCTCTCTCTCTCTCTCTCTCTCTCTCTCTCTCTCTCTCTCTCTCTCCCAATTTTCCATAAAGAAGAAAAAACAAA
The DNA here is from genome assembly GCA_016584305.1 of Chionoecetes opilio. Lineage (NCBI taxonomy): Eukaryota > Metazoa > Arthropoda > Malacostraca > Decapoda > Majidae > Chionoecetes > Chionoecetes opilio. Next base: position 441,517 of record JACEEZ010025062.1, read on the forward strand.
AGAAAAACAACACTAACATCTCTCGTTACGGGTTTCTTTATTCCTTCCTTCTTTATTTCTTTCTTTCTTTTCTTCTAGTTCTCTGTACAGGTCTAATTACTCTGCTGTTTTTCCATTGTTTTTATTTGCGGTTTTCGTTTTTCCATTGTCCAACCCAATCTCAATTTCCCTTTTATCCATTTCCTCATCATATTCGGGAACTAAATTAATCCACCACCATTTTTGGAAATCTCCTTTTTATTTATAGGATCTGGCAGCTAAAAAAAAAAAGGCTAAAATAATGGTTTAAAAAAAAAAAGGGCTAGTGCGCGGCGTTAATAATAATACATAATTTTATTTTCACCAGGAGGCACACAGGAAAAAAAAACCATGACACTTCTCTCTCTCTCTCTCTCTCTCTCTCTCTCTCTCTCTCTCTCTCTCTCTCTCTCTCTCTCTCTCTCTCTCTACACATACATGAGGGAGTTAACCTAAGTACGGTAAGTTAAGTGAAAATAAATAATCGACGGGAGATAATAATGGCACCACTATCATTATTTTTACCATCATCGTCATCATCATCATCATATCCAACAACATCACCTTTCCTCAAACATCGTCTTTTGTTTCGTTATTTTCGCCATCCTTTCGTTATTTTTACCATCATCATCATCATCATCATATCCAACAACATCACCTTTCCTCAAACATCATCTTTAGTTTCGTTATTTTCGTCATCCTTTCGTTATTTTTATCATCATCGTCATCATCATCATCATATCCAACAACATCACCTTTCCTCAAACATCATCTTTTGTTTCGTTATTTTCGCCATCCTTTCGTTATTTTTACCATCATCGTCATCATCATATTCAACAAACACTTCGCACTTTCCATCCACCACCAAAAACAACAACAACAACAACAACATTTATAATAAGATAAAATTGTTAGTGGAAATACAACCCTAACAAAAATTGCAACCTGATATGCGCACTAGCCTTTTTTTTTTTTTTGGCCATTATTTTTGCCTTTTTTTTTAGCTGCCAGATCCTATAAGGTAAAAAGGAGATTTCCAAAATGGTGGTGGATTAATTTAGTTCGCGAATATGACGAGGAAATAGATAAAGGGAAATATTTGAGACAGGGTTGGATAATGGAAAAGCGAAAACCACAACAATAACAATAAAAACAATAAAAACCGCAGAGTAAGTTAACCTGTACAGAGATAGAAGAAAAGAAAAAAGGAAAGAATGAATAAAGAAACACGAAACAAGAGATATTAGTGTTGTTGTTTCTTTTTTCTTCATACAATTCCAAAAATTAAAAGTATTTCTAAACTGCATCCAGATGAGTGTGAAAACGTCAAGAGCGCTTCAGAAACACAAAACTCACAGTAAAAAATAGTCTCACACGCAGGACAACAAGACAAATCCAGGGAAATAAACACCGCAGTGAGGGGGAACGAGCGCCATGCATCACGCCTTGTTCAGGACATGTACTGTGGGGGAGTTGTAGCGGCCACCACACTCAATACTTCATACAATGCTTGGTCTATTAAAGAGAGATATATATCCTTTAATTGACCAAGATCCAATAGAGTCATCTGAGTGTTTATGTCTTTTTCACGGATCTGCTAAAGTTTCTGAGGGACCCGTGAGCAGCCATTATAGGAAGGGGGATTAATTTTCCTCTCGTTTAGAAAGAATTGGGAAAGGAAGACTAAATTTTTCTCTCGTTTTGACATATAGGTGATAAAAAAAATTAAAAATAATTTTATAAATCTACTAAAACAGTTTTTCACGGGTCCACTAAATGAGTGAGGTAGCCTTGAGTCCGAATTGTGGGAAGTAAGACTAAATTTTCCTCTCGTTTAGGCACTATAATTTTTTCATTCACGACCTTCAAGGCTTCACACAATAGAAGCTCCAGATAGACCCATACCACAGAGCCACGGGGACTCAACACAGATATCCAAACACTGCTTGTAAGGGATCGAACGCTTGTTAGGCCGACAACTGATTCGCTGACACCATAGCGCTCTAACCCACTATGCTATCAGGGGTTGATAATAAATAGTCATCTATTATTACAGTCATCTGAGTGTTTACGTCTTTTTCACGGGTCTACTAAATTACTGGGGGAGACGTGGGCAGGAATTGTGGGAAGGAAGGCTAAAGTTCCTATCATTTTGACATAAGACTAAATGTTCCTATCATTTTGACATAAGACTAAATTTTTCTATCATTTTGACATAAGACTAAATGTTCCTATCATTTTGACATAAGACTAAATTTTTCTATCATTTTGACATAAGACTAAATGTTCCTATCATTTTGACATAAGACTAAATGTTCCTATCATTTTGACATAAGACTAAATGTTCCTATCATTTTGACATAAGACTAAATTTTTCTATCATTTTGACATAAGACTAAATGTTCCTATCATTTTGACATAAGACTAAATGTTCCTATCATTTTGACATAAGACTAAATTTTCCTATCATTTTGACATAAGACTAAATTTTCCTATCATTTTGACATAAGACTAAATTTTCCTATCATTTTGACATAAGACTAAATTTTCCTATCATTTTGACATAAGACTTAATTTTCCTATCATTTTGACATAAGACTAAATTTTCCTATCATTTTGACATAAGACTAAATTTTCCTATCATTTTGACATAAGACTTAATTTTCCTATCATTTTGACATAAGACTAAATTTTCCTATCATTTTGACATAAGACTTAATTTTCCTATCATTTTGACATAAGACTAAATTTTCCTATCATTTTGACATAAGACTTAATTTTCCTATCATTTTGACATAAGACTAAATTTTCCTATCATTTTGACATAAGACTAAATTTTCCTATCATTTTGACATAAGACTTAATTTTCCTCTCGTTTTGGCATATGTACAAGTGAAAAAACAACAAAAATACTAAATCTACCAAAACAATGCAAAATATTAAAGTAAATTCATGTTCCTGTGACGTGTTTCATTGTTCATTTTGACATTTTAAAACTATAAAAAAAGCGAAATGTTTACAAAAGTGTCTCTTTAATCATTTTATCAAACATGAAAACTACACACCGCAAACCTTTAAAATACACACGAGGGGTCTTTAACTCATAGTAAACAGAGACTTGTGACATTTAATAATTTGTTATGATAATATGGGGAGTCGGGGACCTATAAAACACGGCTCCGTTTTCTATACGCTTTCGGGAATCGGGACAAACTAGCCTAACCTCATGTATCTCTTCATTTTAGTTTATTCCTCCCTTAAATTCCTTGCATACATCGCGGCCTTTAATATAATTTATACTATGGGGACCTTTCAAACATGTCTCCGTTTTCTATACGCCTTCGGGAATGAGGACAAACTAGCCTAAACTCATTTCTCTCTTCATTTTAGTGTATTCCTGTTTTAGCCTTTTATTACCGACTTCACACCATCCCCGCACATCAAAACTTACCCCCAAACTGAATAAGAACATCAGAACATAAGAAAATAAGGAAACTACAAGAGGCCGTGAGACCTACACGAGGTTGTTCCTGTTACTTAACACTACCTACATCCACCTTTCATCCCGATCCATGAAATGATCTAGCCTCCTTTTAAAGCTCCCTATAGACTCCGCACTAACTACCTGACGACTGAGTCCATTCCAATCATTTACCACCCTATTTGTGAACCAATTTTTCCCTATTTTTTTTTTAATCTACGCTTTTCCAGCTTGGAATACGTATATACATGTATGTGAATAACCCTGTGTAGTGTCAGTGTAGCTATGAATAATGGGAGTAATTCACAGGTCCTTCAGCCGAAATTTACCATGAATTACAATGGGTATTCATCGGTAGGGGAGAGCGGGGCAGGTTGCATCGAGGGTAGGTTGCATCATTGCCTCTAACTCGCATGTTATCACACGTACATCGTCTTAATACTACTACTACTACTACTACTACTACTACTACTACTACTACTATAAACTACTACTACTACTACAACTACAACAATAATAATAATAAAAAAAGTTAATGCGAGTTAGAGGCAATGATGCAACCTACCCTCGATGCAACCTCTCCCGCTCTCCCCTACTGAAGGGGTTAAATTGCTTCCCTATATTGTGGGGAGGAAAAGTGAGAGCCCTGTAAGCCCTGGGCCCTCCATAATGCTGCTGGCGTGGTTAATGGGCGCGCGGGAACCTGCTTTTTCCCGCTGCCTAAATTCCCTGCAGAACCGAACGCCACGACGGTAAAAATGAAGGGAAAAAGAAATGTGATATAGGCATTTACCTTGAGCCAGGCGGTGGTGGTGGTGGTGGTGGTGGTGGTGGTGGTGGTGGCTGTACTTCTTGCCACTTATCTGAAAAGAGATGATAATTAACGATAAATAATTGATACTACCACTACTATTATCATTACTACTAATACTACCTCTACCACTACAACTACATACTACTATTATTATTTCTCCCTCCTCCCTCTTCCTTCTATCCTCCCTTCATTCCTTTACTACTACTATTTGTTTTCTCTTTCCTCCCCCTTCTTTCCTTCGATCCTCTTCCTTCCTTCCTTCCTTCCTTCCATCACTCCTAATACCACCTCCACTAAACCATAACCTGTCACCACTCATCACTACACCTCCTCACCCACTTCACCACAACCCCTCTTTTTGCCCTCACCACCCCTCTCACCACCCCCTACACACAATAAAACCCCACCCATGGAAGCATATATTACCACTAACAATCACATTCCCTAAGGCGCTCATACACTAACCTTTCAAACATTAGTGGTCGAGAAAAAAATATAATACATAAAAAAAATAAAAAGTGATGGGTCTTGGAAAATCGTATCAGGTTGTCCTTCAAAAAAAGAAAATGAGCATCTCTAGCAAACCATTGGATCTCTAGCAAACCATTGGATCTCTAGCAAACCATTGGATCTCTAGCAAACCATTGGATCTCTAGCAAACCATTGGATCTCTAGCAAACCATTGGATCTCTAGCAAACCATTGGATCTCTAGCAAACCATTGGATCTCTAGCAAACCATTGGATCTCTAGCAAACCATTGGATCTCTAGCAAACCAT
>JACEEZ010025062.1:454107-456607 GCA_016584305.1 Chionoecetes opilio
AACGGTAAGATCTTCACCTGCAATGTATATAAGAGTATGGGTTGATTTATAACGTTTACCTCAGTGTGTTGATATTTCGTGGTGAGAAAGGAGTATAAAGGAGGAGTATTAAGGAGTATAAAGGAGTATAAAGGAGTATAAAGGAGTAGAAAGGAGTAGAAAGTAGTAGAAAGGAGTATAAAGGAGTATAAAGCAGTAGAAAGGAGTGTAAAGGAGTATAAAGCAGTATAAAGGAGTATAAAGGAGTATAAAGGAGTATAAAGGAGTATAAAGGAGTATAAAGGAGTATAAAGGAGTATAAAGGAGTATAAAGGAGTAGAAAGGAGTAGAAAGGAGTAGAAAGGAGTATAAGGAGTAAAAGTAAAAGTATAGAAAGGAGTTAAAGGAGTAAAAGAGTATAAAGGAGTATAAAGGAGATAAAGGAGGTAGGTATAAAGAGTAAAAGGAGTAAAAGGAGTTAAGGAGTATAAAGAGTAAAAGGAGTAAAAGGAGTATAAAGAGTTAAAGGAGGAGTAATAAGGAGTTAAAGAGTATAAAGAGTATAAAGGAGTAGTAAATGAGTATAAAGTAGTTAAAAGGAGTAAAAGATATAAAGGAGGAGTATAAAGGAGATAAGAATATGAGTATAAAGAGTAAATGAGTGGTATAAGGAGTAGAAGAGTATAAAGGAGTAGATAGGAGTATAAAGGAGGATAAGGAGTAATAAGGAGTAAAGGAGTATAAAGGAGAGTATAAAGGAGTATAAGGAGTATAAAGAGAGTATAAAGAGAGTAGAAAGGAGTATAAAGGAGTATAAAGGAGTATAAAGGGAAGGAGTATAAGAGGAGTATAAGGAGTAAAAGGTATAAGTTAAAGGAGAGTAAAAGGATATATAAAGGAGTATAAATGGAGTATAATAGGAGTATAAAAGGAGTATAAGGATAGAAGAGTATAAAGGAGTATAAAAAGGAGTATAAAGGAGTAAAAGAGTGAGTATAAAGAGTATAAGAGGAGTATAAAGGTATAAGGTAGTAAAAGGAATAAAGGAGTAAATTAAGAGGAGTAAAGATATAAAGGAGTATAAAGGAGTATAAAGGAGTATGAAAGGAGTATAAAGAGTATAGTAAAGGAGTAAAAGGAGTATAAAGGAGTATAAAGGAGTATAAGGAGTAAAGGATGTAGAAAGGAGTATAAAGGAGGAGTAAAAGGAGTATAAAGGATAAAGGAGTATAAAGGAGTAAAAGAGTATAAAAAAGGAGTATAAAGGAGTATAAAGGAGAAGTATAAAGGGGAGTATAAAGGAGTAAAAGGAGTATAAAGAGATAAAGGAGTAGAAAGGAGTATAAGGAGGAGTATAAAGGAGTAAAAGGAGTATAAAGGAGTATAAAGGAGTATAAAGGAGTATAAAGGAGTATAAAGGAGTATAAAGGAGTATAAAGAGGAGTATAAAGGAGTATAAAGGAGTATAAAGAGTATAAGGAGGAGTATAAAGGAGTAAAAGATAAAAGGAGTATAAAGGAGGAGTAATAAAGGAGTATAAAGAGGTAGAATGTATAAGGAGTATAAGGAGTAGAAAGGAGTGAGTAAAGGAGTAATAAAGGAGTATAAAGGAGTAAAAGGAGGATATAAAGGAGTAAAAGGAGTAAAAGGAGTAAAAGGAGTATAAAGGAGTAGAAAGGAGTATAAAGGAGTATAAAGGAGGAGTAGAAAGGAGTATAAAGGAGTAGAAAGGAGTATAAAGGAGTATAAAGGAGTATAAAGGAGGAGTATAAAGGAGTATAAAGGAGTATAAAGGAGTATAAAGGAGGAGTATAAAGGAGTATAAAGGAGTATAAAGGAGTATAAAGGAGTATAAAGGAGTATAAAGGAGTATAAAGGAGTATAAAGGAGTATAAAGGAGTATAAAGGAGTAGAAAGGAGTATAAAGGAGTATAAAGGAGTATAAAGAGTATAAGGAGTATAAAGGAGTGAGTAAAAGGAGTATAAAGGAGTGTAAAGGAGTATAAAGGAGTATAAAGGAGTATAAAGGAGTATAAAGGAGTAGTAAAGGAGTATAAAGGAGTAGAAAGGAGTAGAAAGGAGTATAAAGGAGTAGAAAGGAGTATAAAGGAGGAGTATAAAGGAGTATAAAGGAGTATAAAGGAGTATAAAGGAGTATAAAGGGAAAGTATAAAGGAGTATAAAGGAGTTAGGAGGTAAAGGAGTAGAAAGGAGTAAAAGGAGTATAAAGGAGAGAAAAAGGAGTATAAAGGAGTAAAAGGAGTAAAAGTAGGAGTAAAAGGAGTAGAAAGAGTATAAAGGAGGAGTATAATAAAGGAGTAAGATAAAGGAGGAGTATAAAGGAGTATAAAGGAGTATAAAGGAGGGTAAGTAAAGGAGGAGTATAAAGGAGTATAAAGGAGTATAAAGGAGGAGTATAAAGGAGTATAAAGGAGTATAAAGGAGTATAAAGGAGTATAAAGGAGGGTATAAAGGAGTATAAGGCGTAAAAGGATAAAAGGAGTATAAAGGAGTATAAAGG
>JACEEZ010025062.1:461607-476211 GCA_016584305.1 Chionoecetes opilio
ACACTACCAGTAAAATTATGGGGCTGTATACTATATTTGTTCCTTCTATATAGCTACGATTTTAACATATATAAAGAATTAAGCAAATAAGAAAAATACTTGGAGCTAATATCGATAATTTCTTATCATTTTCCTTAATAAACAAAACAAAAAATAATCCTTAATAAACACACACACTCTAATTACTTCCAAAAAATCCTCATAATAGAATGTATTACTACTTACACAGAAGCCAATAAAGTACATGGGAGAGAAAAATAGGCAGTGGGAGGTAAGTGTCAGTCGTTAACACTTGTTAACAAATAAATTAATAATAATTGTTCATAAAAATCTGCCGTTTCATTTGATATAAGGAACATGAAATTATCTTAAATGGAAGTTGTAATACTTGTTACAATTGTGTGATAATTGTTGTAATCAATTATAATAGCAGTAATCATTATTTTAAATGGCAAGAAGGGTTTAACGACTGACAGAAGCATAGGGAGAGGGAAGGTTAAAATTATACAAGGGAGAGGTGGGAGGGCCTGGCTCTCTCCTACCCCTTCGCCCTCCCATAGTTTGTCCTTTTTTTCCTCCATCATTCCCCCTTTCCCTCCTTCTCTCTATATATAAAAGCAAAGCTCCCTTAATACGGAATTTCAGTTTAACGTGAATGAATCGAGAGAGAGAGAGAGAGAGAGAGAGAGAGAGAGGAGAGAGAGAGAGAGAGAGAGGAGAGAGAGAGAGAGAGAGAGAGAGGAGAGAGAGAGAGAGAGAGAGAGAGAGAGAAAAATAAGACAGACAACACAGCTCTGTAATAAACTAACGTAAAAACGAACTAAACATAAATAACAGAAGCTTAAAAATAAAGAAAACAAGGGAACGTTAAATCTTGCAAACTGACACTAACTTCTTCTTTTTCGCTCTCTCTCTCTCTCTCTCTCTCTCTCTCTCTCTCTCTCTCTCTCTCTCTCTCTCTCTCTCTCTCTCTCTCTCTCTCTCTCTCTCTCTCTCTCTCTTTTACAAGGCGTGTGAACTTTCCTAACCTCATAATAAAAGAAAACGAGGTTACGCAAGAGATATTTTCAGGGGGAACTTTCCTTTTTTTCCTTCTTTGTCCCCTTCTACTAAGTTAATTAAGGTCACAATGAGTAACTTTACGATTTTTTCTCTTACTTTCACGCCCACGAGAGAACTTTACACAATTAAGTCATCTCTCTCTCTCTCTCTCTCTCTCTCTCTCTCTCTCTCTCTCTCTCTCTCTCTCTCTCTCTCTCTCTCTCTCTCTCTCTCTCTCGTAACAGATACATGTCACACAACAATCACAGCCTAAACAAATCTAATAATTTTATCAACACAAGGGGAATTAAGAGACTAATAATGCATCTCTATTTACACTACCATCCTCTTTTCCCCTTATTAAGAACATAAGAACATAAGAACATAAGAACATAAGGAAGCTACAAGAGCCCACGAGACCTCACGTGGTAGGTTCTGTAGTAGACTTAACTCAACTAGGAGAGGACTTATTGACTTAACAAGGAAAGAAAACAATAATATAACTGAACAGAACAAACAAGACAAATGACGAACGCTGCACACACAAACAGGAGAGAGAGAGAGAGAGAGAGAGAGAGAGAGAGAGAGAGAGAGAGAGAGAGAGAGAGAGAGAGAGAGAGAGAGAGAGAGAGAGAGAGAGAGAGAGAATTATTCCCTATCCCCAACAAATATTATCATTTCCCGCCAACTTCTCACTTCTCACTCCCTCAGGACTATAGACGCAGAGGAATATATTGACGCAGGAATACCCGAGCATAGAGAATCCAAACCTACTCCTACCTGGTTTATAGTTATATATTTTATCTGTTTAAGTGGTGGTGACTGGTGTTTTTAATGGTGTTTTTGATGTTGTTTGGTGTTGGCGTTTTATTGGTGTTTTATCTGTTTTAGTGGTGTTGAAGTTTTATTGTTTTTTTTGGTGTTGTTTTATATTGGTGTTTTGGGTGCTTTTTGGTGTTGACGTGTTTTATTGGTGCATTATTGGTGTTTTATTGGTGTTTCATTAGTGATGACGTGTTTTATTGGTGTTTTTCTGGTGTTATATTGGTAATTTTTAGGTGTTTTATTGGTGATGACGTTTTATTGGTGTTTTTCTGGTGATGACGTGTTTTATTGGTGTTTTTCTGGTGTTATATTGGTGATTTATTGGTGTTTTATTGGTGATGACGTGTTTTATTGGTGTTTTTCTGGTGTTATGTTGGTGTTTTTCTGGTGTTATATTAGTGATGACGTGTTTTATTGGTGTTTTTCTGGTGTTATGTTGGTGTTTTTCTGGTGTTATATTAGTGATGACGTGTTTTATTGGTGTTTTTCTGGTGTTATGTTGGTGTTTTTCTGGTGTTATATTAGTGATGACGTGTTTTATTGGTGTTTTTCTGGTGTTATGTTGGTGTTTTTCTGGTGTTATATTGGTGATTTATTTGTTTTATTGGTGATGACGTGTTTTATTGGTGTTTAATTGGTATTGAAGTGGTTTTTATGGTGTTTTTGGTGGGAGTTTTCGGTGTTTTTTGGTGTTTTATTGGTGTTTTGGGTGTTTTTTGGACCTTCCTGAGCCAACCAACCCTTGCATTGCCTCCCTCTCTCTGCCTTGCCTCTTAACCATCCATTTCCCCCTCCCAAACCTGCCTTTATCCCCTTCCTGCACGGCTCCCTCACCCCTCCTAACCATTGGCCTGCCCTTAAGTTCCTAGGCTTACGATCTGATTGTAAGTTTAGTGTCCAAGGGAAGAGGTAGAGTAATATTTGTGCCTGGTGTGTTTTCTCCTATCAGATATGTTGATTGTTATGATTATTGTGGGGTTGTGTTTGTTATTGTGGTGATGGTGGTGGTAGTAGTAGTAGTAGTAGTAGTGGTAGTATAGAAAAAGTAGTAGTAGTAGTGGTAGTAGTAGTAGTAGTAGTAGGTAGTAGTAGTAGTAGTAGTGGTAGTAGTAGTAGTAGTAGTGGTAGTAGTAGTAGTAGTATAGAAAAAGTAGTAGTAGTGGTAGTAGTATAGAAACTAGTAGTAGTAGTAGTAGTAGTAGTAGTAGTAGTAGTAGTAGTAGTAGTAGTAGTAGTAGTAGTAGTATAGAAACAGTAGTAGTAGTAGGAGTAGTATAGAAGAAGTAGTAGTAGTAGTAGTAGTAGTAGTATAGAAACAGTAGTAGTATAGTAGTAGTAGTAGCGATGGTAGTGGTGGTAGGTATGTAGAGGGAAGGTGTGTGTGTATGTGTGTGTGTGTGTGTGTGTGTGTGTGTGTGTGTGTGTGTGTGTGTGTGTGTGTGTGTGTGTGTGTGTGTGTGTGTGGTATAAATGGGTATATACACAGACAGCAGTGCCACCATAACGCCTCGGTCCCCCTAAGCAAACCAAGTTACCTGCGTCCCCTGACACACACACACACACCTGGACCCGTGGCTCTCCTGTGTCTCTTTACCTGATTACTGGCAATATAACGTATGGTGAGTTTGGTGACACCTCTCTCTCTCTCTCTCTCTCTCTCTCTCTCTCTCTCTCTCTCTCTCTCTCTCTCTCTCTCTCTCTCTCTCTCTCTCTCTCTCTCTCTCTCTCTCTCTAAAGTAAGATTAATATACAAGGTCAGGAAAGTATACCATATGATGATTCATTACTAAATCAGGTATTTTATCACTTTTTTATTATTTTCTCTTAATACAATTACGTTAAATCCGGTTTGTACTCTATAAAAATTCACGCTACATAACACACACACACACACACACACACACACACACACACACACGAGCGCGTTGATAGCAGGAAAACAGAAGACACACAAAACCTTCATTCATATTATCACAGACATACGCATTACGCACACACAAACACGTCCAAAGACTGAGGAATCATATAAAGGGCGTCACAAAGGCACACCGCTAACAAAACAATACTGATAAGATATAATAAATAAGTATATACGTAAAGAAAAAAGTTACTATAGGTGATAAATGCATAGGAAAAGGAAGGAAAGGAATGGAGAGAGAGGAGAGAGAGAGAGAGAGAGAGAGAGAGAGAGAGAGAGAGAGAGAGAGAGAGAGAGAGAGAGAGAGAGAGAGAGAGAGAGAGAGAGAGAGAGAGCGATAATAACATGATAAACGGCAAAACTTTTAGACTACGTACAATATTTATATTTATACAGAAAAAGAGACAGACTGAGAGACAAAAAAGAAGATCGTACAAGACCAGAAAAAGAAAAACGAAACGAGATAGAAAGCAAACATATACTAACTTATTCACTAAACTAAACTAAACCAACTTTCCTTACAACTCAAACAAAAACGAATCCATTAATCACATCAACTACTTCTTGATTTCCTTAACTATTACCCTCCACAAAAATAACACCATTACAATACACCTACCTTCCTAACTTCCATCAATAAAACCTTACCCATCAACACAACTCCCCCCCATCCACCGCTCCTTATACTCTTTACTCTTTCCTTACTCCTTTTCCCTTCCTTCAAACCAGTTCCTTTTACTCTTTCATTACTCTTCCCTCTTCCTTCAAGCACATAACCTTCAACACACTCTAACTCACCCTTAATGTACTGTAACGCACTCCAACACACTCCTAATGCTGTTTTTACGGTCTCCTTGGAATACCCAGCCGGCGCTACACACACAAAGCACACAAGCACCAAGGCACTATATACAGTACTAGTCTTGCCTTATTCCATTCCCTTACATATATATATACACGCACTTTAATTACCTTGTTTTGGGAGGGATAGGGGGACAGGAGTACAGAGGAGGAGGAGAAGTGGGGGAGAGGGAGGGGTGGGAGAAGATAGGAGGACGAAGATGAGAACGGGGGGAGCAGGAGGAGGATAGGGGGATGCAGGAGGAGGGGGGGTAAGCAGGAGGAGGAGGAGGAAGAGGAGAAATATGAACGGGAAGCAACGAAAGAAACAAGAAATAATACACGAAACAGGAAACCGGGAATATAAATGATGGTAAAAAATGGGAGACAAAACAATGCGAATAATAATAAGGTTGAATAAATAATGGTTCTTAAAGTCACATGTAAGGAAGGTTATTTTTTACTCTATTAATGATAAGATTAAGATTCATAAATGACATCCTTTGAGATCCTGCGAGTTATATAATAATTACAAAGAGGAGGTAATATTGCATTCTGTTGTCTGGAGGGAAGGAGGGAAAGAGAGAACATGAAAGGAGAGGAGGAGGAAGTGGGAAAGAGGTGGTGGGTAGGGTAGTGTAGTGGTAGCGGTTGTGGTAGACGGTGGTGGTGATGGTAGTGTGGTAGCGAGTAGGGGGAGGCAGGGGTGGTAGTACGTGGTAGTGATGGTGGTGGTAGCGGTAGTGGTGATGGTAGTGGTGGTACCGGGATGTAGTGATGGTAGTGGTAGTGATGGTGGTAGCGGTGGTGGTAATGGTAGTTAGTGGTAGGTAGCGGTGGTGATTATAGTGGTAGCGGTGGTGGTATTGGTAGTTAGTGGTAGGTAGCGGTGGTGATTATAGTGGTAGCGGTATGGTATTGGTAGTTAGTGGTAGGTAGCGGTGGTGATTATAGTGGTAGCGGTGGTGGTAATGGTAGTTAGTGGTAGCGGTGGTGGTAATGGTAGTTAGTGGTAGCGGTGGTGGTAATGGTAGTTAGTGGTAGGTAGCGGTGGGGATGGTGGTAGCGGTGGTGGTATTGGTAGTTAGTGGTAGTAGGGTGGTGATTATAGTGGTAGCGTGTGGTAATGGTAGTAGTGGTAGGGGTGGTGGTAATGGTAGTTAGTGATAGCGGTGGTGGTAAGGTAGATTAGTGTCAGCGGTAGTGTAATGGTAGTAGTGGTAGTAGCGGTGGTGATTATAGTGGTAGGCGGTGGTGGTATTGGTAGTTAGTGGTAGTAAGCGTGGTGATTAATAGGTAGCGGGGTGGATAAGGTAGGTTAGTGAATAGCGGTTGGTGGTAATGTAGTAGTGATAGCGGTGGTGTATGGTAGTTAGTGGTAGGTAGCGGTGGGGATGGTGGTAGCGGTGGTGGAGATGGTAGTGGTAGTAGCGGTGGTGGTAATGGTAGTGGTAGCGGGGGTTGATTAGGTGCGTGCTGAGGTAGTAGTTAAGCATGATGTGTAGTAGAGTAGGGGTGGTGTGTAGTGGTAACGGTGGTGGTAATGGGAGTTAGTGGTAGCGGTGGTGGTGATGGTAGTTTGTGGTAGGTAGCGGTGGGGATGGTGGTAGCGGTGCTGGAGATGGTAGTAATGGTAGCAGTGGTAATGGCAGCAGTGGTGGTGTAATACCTCTAAGTAGTGTAGCTAGCTAAGCATGGAAGATGGTTTAATTAGGTGTAATAACAAGCATTTGTGTTACCTTGTGTTTAGAAGCAGTCGCAGATGTGGAGGATGGAGGGAGGTGGAGGAGGTGGAGGGAGGTACAGCCACTTATCACCACCACCCATTTGACTTTTTTCAACACCAATACCAGGATTTAGGTGTGTGCTGGCGTGCCGTAGTCAGGCATTCGATCTCTGCTGAAAAATAAAATAAGAACATAGGACAAAAGGAAACTACAAGAGGCCGTGAGACCTACACGTGGTAGTTCCTGTTACTTAACACTACTTACATCCACCTTTCATCCCCATTCATGACATTGTCCAGCCTCCTTTTAAAACTCCCTAATATAAGCTATACAACAATATAATACAACCAGAACCCGCTAATTAAACAATACATACACAACAATAACTTAACCAGTATTATCATGCAATTATTTCTATACAAACATAATAAAACGTGTCTAAATATATACCATAGTTTAGTTACCTTAAAGTACTCTGTTTTCATCGCGTTATTCCTGCATAGCCTAAATATAACCACAAAATAAATAAAACTAAGAATTAATAAGTCGTCACAGCAATCCTCCTCTTATGTAAGCGTGAAGATGACTGACTGACGTGACCTACGGCTGCCGCTTGTATTACATCATTTTTCACGCCTCTCCTATTATTTCATGCACAAAGTACTACATTGCTTCCTTTTCCTAAGCGTCACCCGGTCATTGGTCGCGGCACGTTCCTCCTCGTCTCTGATTGGCTAATAAATGACGCCATCTTAGTATCACGTGATCCTTCCTCCCTCGCCCTGTCTCTCACCTCCCTCTATCGCTAGCTAAATGTCCCCCACCCCCTTAACTCTCACCCTCACCCACCCACCTTCCTTCCCACCCACACCCACCCACCGTTCCTCCCCAACACCCACCCACCTAACCTCTTCCCCACTTCCGCCCACCTTACATTTTCTGTTTCACGACTCACGAGTAACTTTTATGCTATTGGTAACATGGTGCAATGCCTTAATAATTCGGTAACTTACAAGGTATATTATTATCAGAGGCTCAAATCATGTTCTTGGTTATCGTAAGAAACGGATTTTATTTCCTTGTGATCTTTTACTTTCCTTCCTTCCCACCTTCCTGTCTCGCTTTCTCTCTCTCTTGATTGTCAGAGAGAGAGAGAGAGAGGAGAGAGAGAGAGAGAGAGAGAGAGAGAGAGAGAGAGAGAGAGAGAGAGAGAGAGAGAGATGGGAAAATCAAGATATTCAACGAAGCTTAATTGTAGTTTCTCTCAAAAGCTAAACGTACTGAATCTCCCCCCTCCCTCCTCCCCCACTCCACCCCTGTCCACCCCCATACCACCTCCTCCCTCCACTTCCACCACCCCTTTCCTTCTCGTCCCCAGCCCCCCCACCTCTCTCTCTCTCTCTCTCTCTCTCTCATGATGGCACGGGCAGGCAATGTTGGAAATAGTTAACAAAGAAACTCCACGTTGTCTTATCTTTGAAATTATGATTGTATTATATTGCTAAATGTTGTTGTCTGTTGTTGCTGCTGTTGCTGTCTGTTGTTGTTGCTGTTGTTGTTGTGACTTTAATATCGTGAGTTTCTAGATAAATTTCACGTTTATTCTCCTTATATTTTCTTATCTCCTTACTCTTTTACGTTCTGATGTTCTTGAATATGGAAAAAAACTAGATAAATTTAAAAATAGATATAATTCTTTCCTATTTTTATCTATTCGCTTCCCCTTGAGGCCCAGAACGTAATTCCTATTGTAATTTTGGCCCCATTGGACGATTTTTAGTTAATATAAGCACCATTTTACAGATATGACCTGTTTAGTATCCTTGTCCATTAGCTAATTTGGTATATTCAGTTACTTTTCGTAATTTTATGGCTAACAACATACAATTTTATATAGCAAAGGAAAGATCTGGGCGTGAAGAGGTTAATAATGTATGCCTATCTATCTGTCTGTCTGTCTGTCCGTCTGTCTGCCTGCCACTCTTGTCTATCTATCTGACACTCTTGCCTCCATAATAACCTTGTTGAAATATCTATATGGCTCACGTAAAATTTTGATCTCGCTGAAAAACAGAAAACGAGCAAAATGTAAACTTAATACTTTCACACAAAAATCATGAGAAAAACGGAAACACATGAATTTCTAAGATCCTTGAAAATCCATCTTATCCTCCTTCCTCTATCTATTCTTAGTATATATTCTTATTTTATTCTTCTCGATTCTTCCTTTATTTTCCTTCTATTTGTTATACTTCTATTTCTTTAATTTCCTTCTATATATTCCTTCTATTTCCTTCGATTCTATTATACGTCTATTTTTTTATTTTCCTTCTATTTATTCCTTTATTTTCCTTCTATTTATTCCTTTATTTTCCTTCTATTTATTCCTTTATTTTCCTTCTATTTATTCCTTTATTTTCCTTCTATTTTTCCTTTATTTTCCTTCTATTTATTCCTTTATTTTCCTTCTATTTTTCCTTTATTTTCCTTCTATTTATTCCTTTATTTTCCTTCTATTTATTCCTTTATTTTCCTTCAATTTTTCCTTTATTTTCCTTCTATTTTTCCTTTATTTTCCTTCTATTTATTCCTTTATTTTCCTTCTATTTTTCCTTCTATTTATTCCTTTATTTTCCTTCTATTTTTCCTTTATTTTCCTTCTATTTTTCCTTTATTTTCCTTCTATTTATTCCTTTATTTTCCTTCTATTTATTCCTTTATTTTCCTTCTATTTATTCCTTTATTTTCCTTCTATTTATTCCTTTATTTTCCTTCTATTTTTCCTTTATTCCTTATTTTCCTTTATTTTCCTTCTATTTTCCTTATTTCCTTCATTTATTCCTTTATTTTCCTTCTATTTATTCCTTTATTTTCTTCTATTTTTCCTTTATTTTCCTTCTATTTATTCCTTTATTTTCCTTCTATTTTTCCTTTATCTATTATTTATCTTTATCTATTTTAATATCTTATCTTCCTTCTTATCCTGTCTTTGCTTTCTCTTTACTTTACTTCCTCGTTTCTTCTTTGTCTGCTTCCTTTTCTTACTTATTATCTTTACTTTGTTTTCTTTCTGGTGTCTCCGTCATCTTTATCCTTCCCCACATATCTTGCCCTCGCCTTGTTGCCCCTTTAACTAATTTAAGAGAGAGGAGAGGAGAGAGAGAGAATCCTAACAAGCAGGATGCGTGTAGATATTTACTCTGAAATTGCCTATCCCGTCTGAATATATTTTATCTTTCTATCATTTTATTTTTTCTCTCTCTCTCTCTCTCTTCTCTCTCTCTCTCTCTCTCTCTCTCTCTCTCTCTCTCTCTCTCTCTCTCTCTCTCTCTCTCTCTCTGTGTTCCACCTACAAAGATCATTCATACGTCACATTTATAAAGTAAAAACACTAAAGCAATATTGAACACGATACCGATGACATATCCAGAAAAGTGAAAAATAAGAAAAGAAAAAATGAAACGAAACAGAGAGAGAGAGAGAGAGAGAGAGAGAGAGAGAGAGAGAGAGAGAGAGAGAGAGAGAATGAAGAATTGTAAAATAAAAGCCAGCTCAGGTTTCCTCCCAAACAATGCAAATGCCTGTATTGAAGAATGCATATAACTATTCGCTATACGATCTCTCTCTCTCTCTTCTCTCTCTCTCTCTCTCTCTCTCTCTCTCTCTCTCTCTCTCTCGCTCTCTCTCTCTCTCTCTCTCTAAGGTCAACAATGTCAGTGTAAATTAAGATCCACACTTATTATTGGAACAGTCAAAGTGTTCCGCCCGTCTGCCATTTTCAATACCTCAATCAGTCGGTGACAAATACATTAAGATTCTCACACTACTTTTTTTCACGCTACGCAATATGAGAAACACACACACACACACACACACACACACACACACACACACACACACACACACACACACACACACACACACACACAAAGTTAATCGCCTTATCGCCGAGCATTAACAACAGTGCAGAGTACAGAGCCCATCTATAACTTTCGATTCTTTTTTGAGCACAAGCTTATTTATATATATATATATATGTCTGGCCTTTGCACCACCACAACCAACAACAACAGCAGCACCACCACAACCACCAATAACAACACCACTACCACCAATAACAACACCACTACAAACAACAACACCAACACCACCACAAACAACAACACCACCACCACCACCACAAACAACAACAACACCAACACCACCACCACAAACAACAACACCAACACCACCACCACAAACACCAACACCACCACCACAAACAACAACACCACCACCACCACCACCACAAACAACAACACCAACACCACCACCACAAACAACAACACCAACACCACCACCAACAACAACAACAATAACACCACCACGACCACCACCACCACCACTACTACCATAATAATAATAATAATAATAATGATAATAATAATAATAATAATAATAATAATGATAATAGGAAACCCTCGCCTCTTTTACCCCTGTAGTTAGTTCTCTTATAAAAAGGTGGACATTCTTCTGCCTTTCCCCTTGCTTGTAATTACAGGAACACAGAAGAGGGGACGCGACTCCACCCCTTCCCTTCCCCTTACCAGAGAGGGGAAATTAAGCTGGCTCAAAGAATGCTCTCTTTCTCTCTCTGGCATGGCCTATTCATTTTATCATTCATGGCCTATTATTATTCATTTTCGCTTTATTATCTCAGCTTTCTCTCTTTTCCTTCGTTTTCTCTCTACAACAAAAGAAGATAGAGCCATTTTAAGAACATATCTACATTTCTCAGTACCAAATATAAAATGTTCACTTCAATACTAAGAAGCTTTTCGTTCCTACAATTACCTTAAAAAAATCAACAATGCCATTAATTTTATCCTTTTTACCAGGCTTTGAGATCGAGCGCTTCCTTGGAATAGTAGTAGAAGTCGTAGTAGTAGTAGCTAGTAGTAGTAGTAGTAGTAGTAGTAGTAGTAGTAGTAGTAGTAGTAGCAGTAGGAGTGGGGTTAACCATACTGTTCTGTCGTCAAAATTAGATCGAAAGTTTTTTTTACGAAAGTTCTAATATGACTCACCTGGCATGCCCTTGTCTTCCCCTGAGTAAATCTTCGCTGTAGGAAGACAAAAAAAGAAGTCAGAAATACAACAGCTAATAAAACATCATCTAAAATTAACTTCAGAGAGAAAACAAAAAGATGATGTCAGAAATACCATAATAAAACATCATCCAAAATTAGCTTCAGAGAGAAAACGAAAAAATGAGGAACAGATGAAAAATGGAAAGAGGAGGAAGAATGCTAAATTGCTAACTAACAAAATCTCTTCTTCCCGCCTCAATTTCCTATGCTTGGTGAATGAAAAAACGCTCATAAAGGTGCAGGCAGGTAAAAGGCGGGCAGGTGACACCAAACTCGCTGACTCTGCGTCAAATAAAAACTTCTGTTTCCTCTCTCGCCGGCAAAGCTAACGAGGTAACTTTACGAAATACAATATATGTGACCTCCAACGAATTATATATGCAATTTATAACTATAATAAAATGGCATCTCATCATATATAAATTGGTAGTAGTAGTAGTAGTAGTAGTAGTAGTAGTACGGTAGTAGATGTGACAATAGAAGTGGCAGACAGTAGTTGTAGTAGTAGTGGCAGTCAGTAGTAGTAGAAGTAGTAGTAGTACGGTAGTAGATGTGACAGTAGAAGTGGCAGACAGTAGTTGTAGTAGTGGCAGTCAGTAGTAGTAGTAATAGTAGGCTAGTAGTAGTGGGAGTCAGTAGTAGTTGTAATAATAACAATGCCATTAGAAAAACAATCTATAAATGTTTGAATATCTGGTAAAATTAAATATTGGTCTTTGAAAACAAGGGTGATATTTACGGTACATAGAAGCTACACATCAGTCAGTCCAATATATTGCTTCCATCCTCTGCTTGTTAAACACACACACACACACACACACACACACACACACACACACACACCCACCCACACCACACACACACCCACCCACACCACACACCCACCCACACCACACATCACACACCCACACCACACACCCACGCACACCACACACCCACCCACACCACACATCACACACCCACCCACCCACACCACACACCCACGCACACCACACACCCACCCACACCACACACCACACACCCACACCACATATCACACACCCACACAACACACCCACCCACACCACACATCACACCCACCCCCACACCCACAGAAAAGCCCAAAACAATACCATAATATATTTTCTTTAGCAGTGTACCCTTAAAATCTGCACAATGCAATTCTCTGTCATTCCACCTTCAGCCTCTCCTCGCTGATGTTTTTTATTACGGAACCCTCCCTCATTCCATTATCAGAGGCATGACACTGGGATGAGTACTGGAAATAGGGCGACAAGACAAATCGAGGTATTATTCCAGTTGGACACCGAATTCACTTTGGTGGACGAAACTATTTTTTTCTGGGGAGTTTTGATGTGTTTAGAATTAATCTGCTAACCATTTCTGTCGCAAATCTTTATTTTTTTTAGTTCGGTAAAGGTTAGGTTTGGTTAGGTTAAGTATAGGTATTGTTAGGTTCAGTTAGGTTCTTTTTTTTGTCATATTTGTTATAAAAAAAAAAAAAAAAAAAAAAAAAGCGACAGAAACAGCAGATTACTTGAAAGCACATCAAAACTCACCAGAAAAAAATTGTTTCGTCCACCAAAGGAAGTACGGTGTTCATCTGGAAATTTACCCTTGTAGCTTCCATATTTTCTTAGGTTCTTATAAATATTGAACTGTAATCTCACGCTTCACTAAACTCACGGATCATAGTATTAAGGCAACCAGGAGGGAGAGTCATGCTTCATTGTTCCTTCCCCCTTAAGTAAACACACAAGACTGGCCCGAACCATCTCTCTCTCTCTCTCCCTCTTTCTCTCTCTCATGTCCTTCTCATATACGTTTATGAGGAAATTTTTTCCCATCATAAAGCCCAACATATATCCTTGCTTCACCCCCTCCCTCCCCCCCTATCCCCTCCTTCCCTTCCTCCTCTATTTCCCGAACCGCCAAAAGGCTTCAATTTTCGGGCCGAATCGTCACCCCAAGCGACAAATGGATCGGCCACGGCAAGAAAGATCCAATTCAATCTTTAAAATTCAAACCGATGATAGAAAAAGGTGAGAAAGGAGAAGGAGAGAGGGAAGAGAAGAGAAGGAGGTAACAGGTGGATGGGAATGAGGAAAAAGAAGAATTACAAAGGATGAAACGGAAGAGAATAGAAGGGAAAGAGGAAATGAGGGATGGTAAAGGAGAGGGAAGGGGAAGGAGGTATTAGATGAAAGGAAGAGATAAAAAAGGATAAAAAGGAAAGAAAGGGAAGGAAAGTGGTATCCATTATTTTTTACTTCACCTCATTGTCTCTTGTATATCACGACATATTATAACCTTATCATTATTTGTTTGTTTGTTTTGTAATTACTTGTTATCACGAAGGAATGGTAGAAGGAAGAGTAAGTTACCGTCCAATATTCTACTTTAGTTGTTAGTAGTAAGTAGTAAGTAGTAAGTCGTAGTAGTAGTAAGTAGTAGTAAGTAAGTAGTAAGTAGTAGTAAGTAAGTAGTAAGTAGTAGTAAGTAAGTAGTAAGTAGTAGTAAGTAAGTAGTAAGTAGTAGTAAGTAAGTAGTAAGTAGTAGGTAGTAGTAAGTAGTAGTAAGTAGTAGTAAGTAAGTAGTAAGTAGTAGGTAAGACTTTTGCTGTTGCCCTTGACATATCAAAAGCTTTTGATAGAGTCTGGCACAAATCTTTAATTTCCAAACTACCCTCATTCGGTTTCTATCCTTCTCTCTGTACCTTCATCTTAAGTTTCCTTTCAAAACGTTCTATTGCAGCTACTGTAGACGGACATTGTTCTTCTCCTAAATCTATCAATAGTGGTGTTCCCCAGGGTTCTGTCCTATCACCCACTCTCTTTCTATTATTCATTAATGATCTTCTAAGTCTAACTCAAAGCCCTATCCACTCCTACGCTGATGATTCTACCCTGCATGTTTCAACGTCGTTTATCAGACGTCCAACTCAACAGGAACTAAGTGATTCACGGAGAGATGCCACCGAGCGCCTAACTTCTGATCTTTCTATAATTTCTGATTGGGGCAAAGCAAACCTTGTTTTGTTCAATGCCTCAAAAACCCAATTTCTTCACCTATCTACTCGACAAAACCTTCCAGATAACTATCCCTCTCTTCAATGACACTCAACTGT
>JACEEZ010025062.1:478662-500221 GCA_016584305.1 Chionoecetes opilio
TCCTTACTCTACAAGTGGAACATTCTAGGACTATCCTTTACTAAAATTCTGAACTGGGAATCTCACATCTCTCTTGCTAAAACAGCTTTAGGAAGTTAGGTGTCCGTGGTCTGCGTCCTTTTTTATCCCTCCCAATTGCTTGCTCTATACAGGGGCTTATGTCGCCAAGTATGGAGTATGCCTCACATGGTTTGGGGAGGATCCACTCATACAGCTCGTCCTAAACAGGGTTTGAATCAAAAGCTTTCGTCTCATCAATTTGATCCTCTCTGACTGAGTGTCTTCAATCTTTAAATCACCGCCGACAATGTTGCTTCTCTGCTCTCTTCTACCGTTATTTCATGCTACTGCTCTTCATGAAATTGTAATACTGCATGCCTCCCCCCCTCCCGCGGCTCACGCTGCACAAGACTTCTTACTCATTCCATCCTATAGTCGTCAATCTTCAATGCAAGAGTTAATCAGTATCGTTACTTCTTAATCCCTTTCACTGGTAAACTCTGGAACTCTCTTCATGTTATTTTCCACTTTCTATGACTTAAATCTTTTCAAAAGAAAAGAACAAGACACCTACCGAACTAAATTGGCTCACCCCTTTTTATTTTATTCTCTTACTGTCTTCTTTATAGGGACTGGCAAACTAAGCGGGGTTTGTGTTACCATTTTTGTTGTGCCCTTGGCCAGTTCCTTGTGATGTAAAAAAGAAAAGAAAAAAAAAAAAAAAAAAAAGACGTAGTAAGTAAAGTAGTAGTGAGTAAGTAGTAAGTAGTAGTATATAAGGGGTATGGAGCGGGAAAATAGAAGGGATTGGAATCTTTATAAGAGAAATGGAAAGGATTGGAGAAATGTAAGGGATAGGAAGCTTATAATGATGAGGAATGGATGGATGGAAAGATTGGAGGGTGTGGAAGTGGAAATGGAAGGGGAATTGTAAACTACTTTGACTGTAGGAAGGGATGTAGAGAGAATTTTGGAGACAAGAAACGGAAAGGGCAAATCGTTATCAATTAGAAATACATAACCCCTTGAGGCCCAGAACGTAATTTCCATTGTAATTTGGCTACCATTAGACGATTTTTTAGTGACTATTAGCAATATTTATAGCCTAGACCTGTTAGTATCCTTGTCGACTAAACTAATTGGGTCTTTTCAGTTACTTTCTAATTTTATGGCTCGACATAATGACATTCTTTTTATAGGAGGACGGAAAGATCTGGGCCAGTGACGTAAGGGGTCTAAAATGATAAATGGTATGGATAACATGATGATAACCCTAAAAAATGGCAATGAAATGATGACAATAATAGTATCAAACAATATAATAATAGTAGACGTAGTAGTGTTATTAGAGCGTATATAAAAACAAAAAATAAAAAAAAATTATTTCATTATATATATATATATAAAATATCAAAAAATATATAATCTAAAAATAAAAAAAAAAAATAAAAAATATAAAAACAATCATAACAATATAAAAAAACAAAAAAATAAAAAACTAAAAATATTATTAGGCTTAGGCCTCACCTAGACTATGCGGTTCAGTTTGGTCTCCATATTACAGGATGGATATAGCCTTGTTAGAAACAGTGCAGAGAAGGATGACCAAAATGATACAAGGGATGCGCAACTTTAGTTATGAGAAGAGATTGAAGTTATTTCAATTACACTTACTCGAGAGACGCAGAGTAAGGGGCGATCTGATAGAAGTTTTTAAGTGGATAAAGGGATTTAATAAAGGAGAGGTAGGAACAGTTCTTACGGCTTTTAACCACGGTAGAACAAGAAGTAACGGATTCAAGCTGGAAAAGCGTAGATTTAGAAAGGAAATAGGGAAAAACTGGTTCACAAATAGGGTGGTGAATGAATGGAATGGTCTCAGTAGACAGGTAGTTAGTGCGGAGTCATTAGGGAGCTTTAAAGAGGGGCTGGATAGGACACAGACTCTCCAGATAGCCCCTTCTAGCTTTCATGAAATCATGGATGTAGAAATGTATATTAACGCCAACCCATTCACATCACCCCCAATCCATTCACTCACCCATTACCCATCACCCCCCACCCATTCACTCACCCATTACCCATCACCCCCCACCCATTCACTCACCCATTACCCATCACCCCCCACCCATTCACTCACCCATTACCCATCACCCCCCACCCATTCACTCACCCATTACCCATCACCCCCCACCCATTCACTCACCCATTAACCATCACCACACACGCATTCACTCACCCATTACCCATCACCCCCCACCTATTCCATTACCCATCACCCATTCACTCACCCATTACCCATCACCCTACATCAAGGTTTCCTCAATTCTCGCAACCCACTTTTTTCACAATTCTCGCTAATAGGCTGCTAAAAAAAAAGAAGAAAAAAAGTGATCGGATCATCTTATAAGTGGGCTTAAAACCTTCCCCTGGTCGACCCGATTCCAAAACTGTGCCATATGAGGGGATTCCGCCACAGGGGGCGGCACCCAGAGCGGACAGACAGACAGCACACACACACACACACTTTCGCTTATATTATTATAGATGTGAAGGGGTTAAAGGGTAACTCAAACAAATACGCGGCTTTCTTGTCTAGCCACGTCTATGAGAACAAGAGCTCTTCAATGATCTCCAAGAGCATTATAATAAAAATTACTATATATTTTGACCACCTAACATGATAGTGACAATAGGACGCAGTTATAACTCACTACAGACTCACCATCTTATTTACACAGCCTATTTCATCCATTATCCCAAAATAAAACATGTTACCATATCAAAACTTAAACTATCTTAAGAAATAACAGAGTGGAGAGAGTGAGGTAAGAGGAGGAGGAGGAATCTACATATTGTCTAGGGAGTAAGAGGAGAGAGGAGTAAGAGTAGGAGAGAGAAAGATAGGAAGGAGGAAACAAGAAGGGAAAGAAGCTACAGACTCTCCCATCTACGTCAGCAACTTCTACGTGTTTTCGAGCAGGGCAGCACACACCTGACATGCCTTAATCCTGGCGTTCCCTTCCTCCTGCATCATCTCCTTGCCTTCCTCCTTCGCCATCTCCTCTTCCTCTTCCTCTTCCTTTTCCTTCTCCTCCTCCTCCCTGCCCTGGCCGCGGTCCCAGGGCTGCCGTGTCCCCGAGGCGAACACCAGGAAGAACGCCTCGCACAACACGTACATGGGCACGCACATCCAAAACACCTTCTGCCACGCCCTCAGGGTTTGCTGTGGGGGGGTGCAAGATAGGGTGATAGGGCGAGAGGCTCGGTACACACACACACACACACACACACACACACACACACACACACACACACATTATTTTCTTCTTCATTATCAGTATCATCATTTTCATTACAGCAGATACAAACACATTTTTTTTCAGCTTTTTGATCTCATCTTTATTATCAGTATCACCATTTCTGCTACTTCTCCTATTGGTTCTACTACTACTACTACTACTACTACTACTATACTACTGTTACTACTACTACTGTTACTACTACAACTCTCTCACCTGGTCGCGGGTAATGGCGCCCACCACCAGAGGCACCACGAAGGAGGCGATGTTGGCGCAGGTGTTGCCCAGACCGGACACCGTACCTGCACACACACACACACACACACACACACACCACACACACAGGAAGTAAAGAAATAATATGTGATTAGGTTTTCAACACATACACAAACAATTACACAGACAAATATACACACAACAATGAAAATATGTGATTAAATTATCAACACACACACACACACACAACACACAACACACACACACACACACACACACACACACACACCTGCATAGTGAATGGACACATCTGCTTTGTTGCACAAGAGGCCCACGGTGATGGCTCCGTTGAGGAAGAAGCCGAGGCAGAGCAGGAAGATGGCGAGAACGGGATTGCAGCCGGAGTGCGCGACGGCCAGGAGGGCGAAGGCGGGACCCAACATGGCTATAGGGGGGAGAGAGATGGGAGTTAAGAACATAAGAAAATTAGGAAGCTATATGAGGCCATGAGACCTACACATGGTCGTTCCTGTATGAGGGAAGTTAACCCCTTGAGACCCATAACATAATTTCCATTGTAATTTGGGTACCATTAGACGATTTTTAGTGAATATAAGCAATACTTTATAGATATGACCTGTTTAGTATCGTTCCATTAACTAATTTGGTATATTCAGTTAGTTTTCGTAATGTTATGGCTAACAACAGACGAATTTATATAGCAAAAGAAATATCTGGGTGTGAAGGGGTTAAGCGGAGAGGGAATGAGAGGACTGAGGGTGCGAGGAAGTGGTCAAGGAGGGTAAGAAGGGAGCGAGGGACTGGTGTAAGGGGACTATAGGAGTATAATAGGAGGAGAAGGAGAGGAGGGCGCAAGGGAGTGGTAAAAGGAGGGTTGGGGAGGAGAGAGGAATTGGTGTTAAGGGAAATAGTGAGAACAAATGAGACTAAAACCCCTTGAGGCCCAGAACGTAATTTCCATTGTAATTTAGATACCATTAGACGATTTTTAATGGCTATAAGCAATATTTTATAGCTATGACCTGCTTAGTATCCTTGTCGACTAGCTAATTTGGTTTATTTAGTTACTTTTCGTTATTTTATGGTTAACAATAGACGATTTTATATAGCAAAGGAAAGATCTGGGCGTGAAGGGCTTAAAGATACACAAATCATGAGGGGAAAATCAAACATACAACACGGCATTGAATTGACACACAAAAAATATCAATAAATATCAATAGGAAATTCAGGTGAGAGAAAAAAAATCACTGTAAACAAAATAATCAACACTAAACCACAATATTATCTCTCTCTCTCTTTCTTTTATTTATTTATCTTATACTTTATTGATGAATTCTTATAAGTTTTACAGTCAGAAGCTAGACTGGACTACGAAAACCTTCTTTGACTTTATAAGAATGTGAGGTATTATTCCAGTTGGACACCGAATTCACTTTGGTGGACGAAACTATTATTTTCTGGTGAGTTTTGATGTGTTTAGAATTAATCTGCTAACCGTTTCTGTCGCAAATCACTTTTTTTTTTTAAGGTTAGGTTAGGTTAGGTAAGGTAAGGTAAGGTAAGGTAAGGTAAGGTAAGGTAAGGTAAGGTTAGGTTAGGTTAGGTTAGGTAAGTTAGGTAAGGTAAGGTAAGGTAAGGTTAGGTTAGGTTAGGTTAGGTTAGGTTAGGTTAGGTTAGGCTAGGTAAAGGTTAGATATAGGTCCGGTTGGGTTCAATTTGTTTTTCAATAATTTTTGTCGCAAATCACAAAAAAAAAAATAGGTGATTTGCGACAGAAACGGTTAGCAGATTAATATAAAGCACATCAAAACTCACCAGAAAAAAATAGTTTCGTCCACCAAAGTGAATTCGGTGTCAAACTGGAAATTTACCGAATGTGTAGATTTTGTATCTCTCTCTCCCTCTCTCACCTACGGCGCTGAAGATTCTCCTCACAGGCAGCACGGACAGCCGGCCCCGTGCAATCAGCCACTCCCCGAAGGTAGCAAACAGAACCCCGCCCAAGTACCGCGCCAGGAAGGGCAGGGAGGACAGGAGGCCGTTCTGCAGGGGGAAGAGGAGTAAGGGAAAGAATACATAAGAATATACCAAAAGAATAAGCAAACAGTACAACATATTATTTTATTTTTTACGTTGAAGCCTATAGCGCCAGTAGGCTATTATTATTTTTCTATGGTTACTAAACATACAATTACATTCATTTTTTGTATAATAACATAAGAACATAAGAAAATAAGGAAGCTACAAGAGGTTGAGAGACATACACGTGGTAGTTCCTGTATAATGATTCTCTCTCTCTCTCTCTCTCTCTCTCTCTCTCTCTCTCTCTCTCTCTCTCTCTCTCTCTCTCTCTCTCTCTCTCTCTCTCTCTCTCGCTTTCTCTCTCTCCACTCACCTCTCTGATGGGCACGCCGATCACGTTCTCGATGTAGGTGGGCAAGTAGGAGAAATAGACGCTGTAGCCGAAGGAGTTCCCGACCTCGCATATCATGATGGCCCACACGGGGAGGGAGCGCGCCACCGACCACCACGGCACCGACCACGACGACCACGACGACCACGACGACAAGGAGGAAGGTGCAGCCAAGTCCTCTTTACAGTTAGGACATATTTCCTTGGACTGCATGATGTAGCTCAGTTCCTTTTGAGTGATTCTATATGGGAGAAGGAGAGGAGGTAAGGGCTAGGCGATGATGCACGCCACTACTCGCTGTTGCTCCCGTCCCCAACTCCGTCTCCTTATTCTTTCAGCTCGTGGCGGAAACAAATGGGACATCAAAGTCTGTGAACGAGCAGGTCAATATACAATGTCATGAGTGTAGGCGTCACTGTGGATATAATATGTGGGATATAATTTGTTAATATATTGCCGTCCTCGATATATTTTCATAGCTGTACAAGTTATTGTTCTGTCCGTTAGGGAGCAGATGCTCAGCGGACTAATACCACTAACTGATTTCTGTAAATATGTATGAATTATGTTAACTTGTAACATTTTGGCAAAAAACTCAATCAATCAAAAATATAAAAAAACTGTCGGCGTTTTGACGGCAGTGACGCCAACACGGAAGACTATACTCGCCGCACGTTCAGTTGGCGAAATTGGGACCCCTTCACTCCCTCTTCCAAACGCACTGGATTGGCTGAGGTGTTGGGTGAGAATGCCTTACTCTAAGTTCCGCCTTAAGCCCCCAACACCCAACACCTCAGCCAATCCCGTGCGTTCGAAAGGGGGGAGTGAGAGGGCTCAATTTTCGCCAACTTAACGTGCCGCGAGCTATAGGATGGGCGGCCATGGAGACAGGGACAGGGACACACGACCTAGGCAGCGACATGATGGTCTGCAACTCACCAGCGTCCGGGGCCGTTTGTGGGTCCATCGTAGCACCAGGGGAAAGCACAGTAACCCATGCCTTTACATGTTCCATACACTGTAAAGACCCAAGAGTGCTCGAGGGGTGTATGAAGTTGGTAATCTTAGAGGCCGAGTTGATGAAGATTTAAAAGCGATCGAGAAGAAAAAAACCACTATGATGCCAGGGCGGCCCTCAGCCTCGGCGTGTGTTGCCGCAATGTTGTTGTCAGTGTGAGTCAGCATGGCCCGGGCGCCTCAAGGACTACCAACGCCAGGCTTGGAGAAAGACTTAGGTCTCTAGGCACATAACAGAGGGGCAGCGTGCTTTACAGGTAGATGAGGGATTCAACACACGACCTTATACAACGAGGCAACTCAGGTCATGCGCCGCGTCGCCGGGTTATTCCGAGGACATTGTCACCGCCGCCACAGCTGCAGGCGGGGAACAGGAGAGGCCTAGACGGGATAAAAGACAGACACTTGTTAGGGATGTTAGGTCATAATTACTTCATGTCATTCTTATCCTACCACTTCGTTAATCTACTTACAACACTTAACGCATGCTTGCACCCTCGGGAGTAACAGGTAAACAGCAACACCTGATCTAATGTTGATCCGTTGCCTAACTATCGTTCCCGTGAGGTGAAAGATTAACTTATGTCTCATGGCAGTATACAGCCGGCACTCAGCGGACCTCGCCCTCCAGGCGGAGGTCGATCCTTCACGAGGCTACGAGTATGAATCAAAGTTTGGTGCATAGGTAACATGGCGGGTCACCTGGATTGTCTGCGGAGAGCTTGACGCCAGGGAGGGAAATCGAGGGGAAGACAGGGGTCCCTCCCTCACAAAGTTGGGGCTTTCACCGGCCTGGATATACAAGCTCCTACTTTTGACGCCCCTGAACACCGTCCTTGGGTAACACAAGGTGTGAGTGGGAGCAACGCCCCGCCACACACACAAAGATAGGGTGTCGGGGTCACGCGTCAGGCAGGTCACGCCAGCCTACAATCCAACACAAGCTTGAGCGGCAGGGTGGACCCGCGCAAGGGACAGCAACTCATGTTATGTCTCCAATGAGGCGTAATATATATATATATATATAATATATAAATATATATATATATATATTTTACTATACGCTGCAAAGCCGCCCTCCGGGCGGACTTTTTGGCTAGCTCCTGCGGAGGGCTATTGGTGGGCCCTTCGGCCCACCAAACACAGACTCTTCAGATAGCCCCTTCTAGCTTTCCTGAAATCATGGATGTAGAAATGTATGTATTAACGCCAACCTATTCACATCACCCCCTACCCATTACACTCACCCTTACCCATCACCCCCCACCCATTCACTCACCCATTAACCCCCCACCCATTCACTCACCATTATCCTCACCCACACCCATTCACTCACCCATTCATCACCCCCCATCTATTCCCTCACCCATCATCACCCCCACCCATTCACTCACCCATACCCACACCCCATTACCCATCACCCTACATCACAGTTTCCATCAACCGCCACCCACTTTCACATTCCGCTATAGCGCTACAACACAAAGAACAAATAGTGACGATCATCTCATAATGAGCTTAAACCTTCCCATGCTCGAGCGTTCTCAAACTGTGCCATATAGGGATTCCGCACCCCTGAGCGACACACATCACACACACATTTCGCTATATATTATTATACCATTATAAATATATATATAGTTGTTATATAATATATGATGATATATATATATAATATTATAATGATATATATAGCAAACCGCCCTCGGGCGGATTTTCTACTAGGCTATTGTGGCTTCGTCCAATGTTGGTGGACTTCGGCCACAACAGTTTCTGAAGGTTTTGTGCTTGGCAAACGACTTGATACTAATTAATATATAAATTATGTATAAGCCTTAATAACATAGTATATAAAATATCCAAAATTCACTATTCTAAATTAGTTATAATTTGAATTAATTATTATATAAAATATATTATATATTATTATTTATTATTATACAATAATAATAATAAAATATATAGTATAATAATTTAAATATATATATATATAATATATATATTTACTTAATATATATATATTATTTTATATAAATGTTTTAAAATATTTTATAATATAATATAAAAAATTTTTAATATTATATTTTATTTTAATATGATATATAATATTTTTTTAATGAATTTTAAAATTATTAAATATATATATTTATTAATTTTATTATAATATTTTTAATTTAATATTAAAAAAAAAAAAAATATATATTATAAATTTTAAAAATTTATATTTAAAATTATATAATTATAATATAAATAAAAAAATTTTATATTAGTATATATATATATATATAATATATATATATATATATATAATATATATATATTATATTATATATACTAGCCGCAAAGCCGCCCTCCGGGCGGACTTTTTGGCTAGCTCCTGTGGAGGGCTATTGGTGGGCCATCGGTCCACCACCTGTGTTTGGTGGGCCTTCGGCCCACCAAACACAGCTTTCTGGAGAGTGTGTTTGGTGGGCCTTCGGCCCACCAAACACAGACTCTCCAGATAGCCCCTTCTAACTTTTTCTGAAATCATGGATGTACAGATGTATGTATTAACGCCTTACCCATCACCCCCCACCCATTCACTCACCCATTACCCATCACCCCCCACCCATTCACTCACCCATTACCCATCACCACACACCCATTCACTCACCCATTACCCATCACCTCTCACCTATTCCCTCACCCATCACCCCCCACCCATTCACTCACCCATCACCCCACACCCATTACCCATCACCCCACCCATTCACTCACCCATTACCCATCACCCTACATCTTTTTTCCTCAATTCTCGCAACCAACATTTTTTTCTCACAATTCTCGCTAATAGGCTGCTAAAAAAAAGGGAAAAAAAAGTGATCGGGTCATCTCATAAGTGAGCTTAAAAGTTGCCCCTGGTCGAGCTGGTTCCAAAACTGTGCCATATGATGGGATTGGGGCACGGGGGGCGGCACCTGTCGCGGACACACACACACACACACACACACACACACACTTTCGCTTATATTATTATATATATATATATATATATATATATATATATATATATATATATATATATATATATATATATATATATATATATATATATTCAAGCATATGGGGTGTTATTCCCTTGTAGTGGTCTAAGAAAGGCATGTGGGAGTCACAGCTCCATACGGACACTGCACACTTAAGAAGAAAAAAAAAGATTAAGAGCCTGCGTCAGCGGCCTTAGGAGTGGAGGGCTGAGGCCTGGCGGCTGGCGTTGCTGTGCAGGTGTTGCCTTGCCTTGCAGAAGTGCCGAGGGTAATGACCCAGGCCGTGGTGGCGGCTATGTGCAGGCGTCACCATTCATAGTGACAGTGAATTGCCACACTCCCGTCACCCTCACCACACCTCCAGCACCACAAGGATGTGTGACGGAGGCTACGTGGCAGGGCAGCCATCACGTCAGGGTTCACAGCATCACAGCTGCCGTGATACACCCACGAGTGTGTCATCGCGGTATAGTGCAGACTTAATTAAAACAAAACACATGTGCATGAGGCACACGAAGCCATGAGGGCCACACCACGCCAGCACGCCGTGATCATGTGCGAGGCCAAAGGTTAGAGCAGTGCTGAAACAAACACCCACGTTGCTGCCGAGTCTTCAAACACACACACACCCACACACACACACACACACACAGAACAACACTAAGTGGATCATTCACGGTCTAAAATGCTTCCAAGTTCCAAGGGCTTGATGGCTGGAGGCTGGCAACACACACACACACACACCACACAGGTAATGAGGTAATGAGATGTTTGGCAGGTGTGAGGTGTGAGGGGGGGGGGATTACCTGGGGTGCTGGTCCGGGGTGTCGTACATGCAGCAGTACCACAGGACGCACCAGGCGAGGGAGCAGCCGCCCGTGAGGTAGAAGGCGCTGGCCCACCCGAAGGCGTCGATCACCAGGCCGCAGAGAGCCATGGTGAAGGTGATGCTGATGTTGTTGCCTGAAGGAGGAGTTGTGGTGAGGGTGGTGAGGCAGGGCATGGGTGGTGATGGTGGTGATGAAGGTGGTGGTGGAGTGGTGAAGTTTGTGTAGTGATGACGCCGATGGAAAAAAAATGTGTGGTGACGGTGGTGGTGATACTTATGTGGTGATGAGGCTGAGATGGAAAAAAATGCGTATAGTGATGATGGTGATGGTGGTGGTGAGGGAGTGGTGATGACGCTGAGATGGAAAAAAAAGTGTGGTGGTGATGGTGAAGGAAGATGTCGTTGTAGTGGTGTATATAGTATGGTGATGTGCGTCATGGTGATGTTATGGTGAGATGCCAAAGATATATGACGATAATGATCAATCTATGGCCAGAGAAAAAATGTATAAAATATATATATATTTTGGTTACTTCACAAAGGACGGTCAAAAAAAAGAAAAAAAAAAAAAAAAAGGTAACAACAGGTAATATAATGTTGGGATGATGCGAGTAAGAGTAAAAATAAATAAAAAATATATATAATGATGAGATAGTGAAGAGAAATACAGTATAAAGATAGTGAGTGAAAATATAATTATTGTGATGATGTGATGATCGTAATAAAGAAAACCAAATAAGGTGGTGATAATGGTAGTGGTAATAGTGGAAACTGGTACCAAGACCTAATGGCGGTGATAAAATAAAATGCATAAAAAAGTAATAATATAAAATTAAATAAATACCCCCCCCTTAATTTTTTTTAAAATAAATAAATACAACCCCCCCAAAAAAAAAAAACATACAACCCCCCCTTAAAAAAAGAATAAATACAACCTCTCCCCCCAAAAAAATTACAATCCCCCCAAAAATTTAATAAAATAAATGCAACCCCCCAAAAAATACAACTCCCCCTTCGAAAAAGAAAAGAAAAAACAGAGACAGTCACTCACAAAACAAGACGTAGGCGATAAACTTGGCCTGTTCGAGACGAGGAATCCAGCGCACCATCATCGGGAAGATACAGGGAATGGCGGCGCCCTGAGGGGAGGAAGCCAAGGGTAACACATAACGAGGTGGTGAGAGGATAACACGAGGGTAACTCATAACGCGAGAGGATAACGGGGACCTGATGAGTGTTAACCCCTTGAGGCCCACAACGTAATTTCCATTGTAATTTGGGTACCATTATATAATTTTAATGAATATAAGATAAGCAATATTTTAATAGATATGACCTGCTTAGTATCCTTGTACACTAGTTAATTTCGTAGTCTATATTAAGTTACTTTTCGTAATTTTATGGCTAACAGCAGAAGATTTTATATAGCAAAGGAAATATCTGGGCTTGAGGGGTTAATACTAAGATAAGGAACACGGATATGGTATCGTGAGCGAGGAAGACAGCGAAGGGCAAACTAGATGACGAGGGCCATTGATTATAATTATGAGACACACGATAGATAGACTGAAATAGTGATGCAACGATTCAAAATACGATCTAAAAATATATAAATTAAGGGACACAGACGCATATACCAATAGCCACCATAGGGAGATAAATAAAAATAATTCAATTAAATAATATCACAACATTCCAATGGCGACTCATAACCTCACAACTCTCACTCACGCCTCACCTGCATGAAGCCCTGCACTGCCCTTAGAACGATGAGGGCGTAAGGGTGGGTGCGGGCGGCGGTGGGCGTGAGGAGGGCCGCCACGCCCCCAGACAGCACCGTGACGCCGAGAACCAGCTTTGTGCCGTAGATCTCAGCCAGACGCCCGCCGCCCACCTGTCATACACCACCACATGAGCTGGCTACACTCTCTCTCTCTCTCTCTCTCTCTGTATGTCTGTCTCTCTCTCAGTATGTCAGTATCTCTCTCTCTCTCTCTCTCTCTCTCTCTCTCTCTCTCTCTCTCTCTCTCTCTCTCTGTCTCTCTCTGTCTCTCAGTCTGTCTGTCTGTCTGTATTGTCTCTCTCCCTCCACTAAATTTCCTTCCTAAGTCTTCGTTTAGGCATATTAGGCTGGTCTTTAGTTTAGTTATTTGTCTTCGTTTAGGCATATTATACTAGATAACTTCATAATACAAAAATAGCTGAAGAAAAAGACTCTCTCTCTCATTTACCTTGGTCATCAAACAAACACCCATTGATCAAAAACTAATCAGACAAAGTTTTTTCAGTATGAGACGGAAATATGTGATCTGAACATAACATTATCGAAAAAGTGTTTCTTCTCATAAAAAGATGAGGCTGCAAAGACCTAACACATTTCTTCTTTACAAACTCATGAAAGACGCACTCATATTCTTCTTAATCATCTCTTTCATGTCAAAGTTACGATATACAGCTCACTCTCGCTACAGAAATAGGATAAGACCACATATAATCACCCTATTTTAACGCTACATATTCTGGCATTTTAGGACAGTTACCCACATTACGCTACTGTTTTCTTTGGTTACTCAAGGACAGATTTTAAGGGCAGACTAACCTGACTTATACAGTAGCCGTAGAAGAAAGCACTATGTATCTGCCCCTGTATCCACTCGTCCCAATCCAGGACATCTCTTTTCTCCTGTTCCTCTTCCTCCTGAAGGGAAAAGGGAGTGGTAGAGAGTGTTTCCAAGTTTAATATCATCCCGACCTTATGTGTGGCCGATAGATGAGAGAGAGAGAGAGAGAGAGAGAGAGAGAGAGAGAGAGAGAGAGAGAGAGAGAGAGAGAGAGAGAGAGAGAGAGAGAGAGATGAGGAGAATAGTGAACACTAGAAAGCATCTAGGGGGTGCGAGGACAATACAATAGAAAGGCAGATGTATTTAAGTAAGTGTAGTAAGGTAAGTAAGGAAAGCTAGTGGTAGATGAAAAGAGGAGCTCGTTCAAAAAGGTGTGTAGTAATAGAGTAGAAATAGATAGAGTAGACAGTTGAGAATAGAGAGGGTATGAGTGAGAGTAGAAGAAGTAGAGAGTTATGAGTGTAGAAACAGATGGAGTAGAGTAGAAGAAATAGTAATCGTTGTTAAAAATTTCATCTGGATCAATCGGATTTATATTAAACCTCTCTTCACTTCTTTTTTCCTGTTGGTACCAAGCCTGCTCCCTTCTACAGTTCAATGGCACCACTTCACTATGTACAAAAACGTGTCGCTAGTCAACAGTTTTCCTTTCCTCATACCAATGTTCTTGACAAATTACTAGTATTACCGTTTCATCTATAGGACGTAAATTCATTGTACTTGTAACATTTATTACAGTGTTAGTAAGCGTGCTCACAAACCAGTTTCTAATCTATATCTGCTTTGATTCTCGCCGCGTTCCCACTCTCCGACTTCTTCTTGACCCTCTTTACCAATGCCTCTCACCCCCCCCTCTCACCATTTCTCCTCTTCCTCTTCACTAATGTCTCTCACTCCTCTCGCGATCACCAGTTTTCCTTTTCCCCTCTCTACCAATGCCTCTCTCCCCCCCTTCTCACCAGTTTCTCCTTTTCCCCTCTCTACCAATGCCTCTCACTCTCCCCCCTTTCATCATTCCCCTCTTTACCGGGTCGACCAGCAGCGCCGGCGACACCGATGTATTGGCATGCCACGCCGCGTGTTCCGGGGCCGCGGTCGCCAACGCTTCGTGAGCTGAAAGAGTGTTACAGGAACCATTATGACGCCACA
This sequence comes from Chionoecetes opilio, assembly GCA_016584305.1. NCBI lineage: Eukaryota > Metazoa > Arthropoda > Malacostraca > Decapoda > Majidae > Chionoecetes > Chionoecetes opilio. The sequence continues at coordinate 493,260 of JACEEZ010025062.1, forward strand.
CACACCCCGACACCTGGCTTCTCGCTGCCTCACCTAGTTGTCTCCTCCTCCTCACCACTCGCTGCATAGATTTTGTCAGATGTATAGATATTGATACATGAATACTTGCACACACACACACACACACACACACACACATGTATATTACACACTCCATCGTCTACCTCAAGATCGACAGAAATACTTCCTCCCTCCTTCCTGGTCCGACCCACCCCAATGTATATCATCGATAACTCTGCACACCCACCCACCCACACACACAGGGGTACTCCGTAGTGTAGTGGTTAGCACGCTCGGTTCACAAACGAGAAGTCCCGGGTTCGATCCCCGGGCGGAGCGGAAACATATGGGCTGTTTCCTTAAAACCCCAGCCCCTGTCCACCCAGCAGTGAATGGGTACCGGGTGTTAGCCGGGGGGTTGTCACCCCCCTCCCGGGATGGTGGCTTCGGCCTACACTAACCACTAAGGATGAATGATAAAAATGTTGATATGGAGACGGGGCCATACGAGCGTTGCTCTGGCCCTGTAAAATACAACTAGATGAATAAAACTAGATGAATACACACACACACACACACACACACACACACACACCTTCTTGTGGTACGCTCAGTTGATTCAGACTTTGTGTCACTTGACGTGCGCAGGTTCGAGCCTCGCTTACAGCTCGGCAATCTTTCCCTGGAAACGCGGGCAGTTACTGTCCCACTCAAGCAAGGGGATGGGATGTGGGGAGTGTGTGAGGTCCAAGCTTTACCTAAAGGTCGGTCTATTGGAGCTCCGAGCTCTTTCCGGGAGGGTAACAGCTGGAGATCGCGTGTCTTGCGTATGATCAGGCCGTGGGTGAAGTACTACACACATGAATTCACTCATGTGTGAAGTAAACACTCCTATCACCCTCGTCATTAAACCCGCCAACTTCAACATTCCTGACCCCTCCCCTGTCCTATCCTTCCTCTCTCCTCCCCGCTTACTCGTACTACTTGCATTCCTCCTCTCCTTCTACCCAAGGCCAAGGAAAAAAAATTATATTCCTTAGCCTTGCTTCTACCCACCATTCCCCAACCCACAGTCATCCACCTCTCTCTTCGATCCCCTCCCGCACTTCCCCACCCTTCTTCCCGCCCCCGCCCCTCGCCACCCTTCTTCCCTTCCCCGCCCCTGTGCCTTACCGCCAGGGTCGTGGGTGTCCCTGCACACTGGGACGGCGGCTCTCGCGGGGCTCATGGCCACGATAGCCACGGAGAGATTCACGCGCACCATGTACACGTTCACCAAGCCCAGCATGGTCATGACGGCCAGGCTGATGCGCGCGGGGAACCATTGCGAACCTGTAACGACAAGAACGACCATGATAAGGATAATAACGACAAGAACGAGAATAATAACAAAGATAACGACGAGAGAGAGAGAGAGAGAGAGAGAGAGAGGAGAGAGGAGAGAGAGAGAATAACGACAAGAACGAGAATAACAACAAAGAAAACAGGAAGAGAGAAAAAATGAACTAGTGCCAAGCAAGCCCTATCTATACTCACCCCTACGCCAGCAGCGGGAGACAGGCGCACACTTCGGCATCTTGAAACACTTCCACTTCACACCTATAGAAGAAACATGAAAAAATGAAAATATTTATTTTAAAATAAAATAAAAAACTTATCTATATTACAATTATCATCTGTTGTTCATTTTGTTGCTGCTACCTGCTGCTGTTACTATAATTATTACCTCCGCCAACGAAGTTGGAGGGGTTATGTTTTCACCCCGATCTGTCTGTCTGTTAGTGTACAGGATTTCTCGAAAAGTTACCAATAGATTTGGACCAAACTCAGTATACCAAGTCTATTTGGTATAAGAAAGAACTGATTTAATTTTGGATGAAATCTATTGACAACTGTTGCCATGACAACCAATTGATGAAATATTTGGCCGGAGGTATGCGCTCATACTGAGTGACACATATATATATATATATATATATAATATAATATATATATTAATATATATATATATATATATATATATATATAATAATATATATTATATATATATATATATCTTGATATTTCAGGGTGACAAAGACACTCGTCATACTTGGGGTTGTTTATGCGCAACGTTTCGCCAAAGGCACTTGGCATCATCAGGCTAAAAATAGTTAAAAATTTAATATATTACAATGCTAAAAAGCGAACATCTAAAAAAATTATTTCTTAAGAAACAATAAAGTATTCCTATATTATCTAAAATTACTAACTAATAAATAAAATATAATTTGTACTTAACGGACCTTGGTGTGTATGCTGTCTGAGTTGGTAGAGGACTGAATGAACAATAGTTTCGTGGGTAACATTTCAGCTTGTGTGGGGCGATCGAACCGAGAGTCGGGCAATCGAAACAGTGATAGTCATTTGAGTATATGTAGTTGGTGTGAAGTGACTTGGTTATTAAGATCAGGGGACAGATGCTTGATGTGTATGGATTCTAATAATTTAGTGTCACTAGGGTAGTGTGCTTTGGATAGGATACTAAAGTCATTCATAGAAAAAGGGTGATCTAAATCATGTGAGTGTGAGCGGATTGCAGATGCGAAGGTGAAGAAATGGGTCGACCAGTACGTGCAGAAACACCTTTATGCTCAGAAAGCCTAAGGGTTAGATTCCTTGTCGTCTCGCCGACGACAGTCACTCCACCTAAATCGCGAACACACAGGCCTCGGATCCTCTCCTTCCATTTCCTTTTCGTATTTTCCGATAAATTATCGTTCATATTCTCAAAGTCTGTACAATGCATTCCTCCTCCTTCCCCTGGGATGTTGTTAATCCCACGGGGGCCATCTCTCCCTCCCTCGCCATCTCTCTCTCTCTCTCTCTCTCTCTCTCTCTCTCTCTCTCTCTCTCTCTCTCTCTCTCTCTCTCTCGTTTTACATGAGAACAGCAGGGCTGTAATAAACAATACTGTACAAGGCTAAGTGGCAATGCGTCGGGGCGGGGGAGGAAGGAGGGACTAGGCTGCGAGGCCTCACGCCGATCAGCTGAGTCACGTGTTCCATCCTACCCCTCCCTGACACAATGCCACTTAGCCTTTTACAGTATTGTTTATTACAGCCCTGCTGTTCTCATGTACTGCTTATTTAGTAATAACATGTCCATTAATACCAATTGTGTTGTTATAAGATAATTTAATGCTCCATTACTAGTAAACATTATGATTAAATCATACAAAATGTCACCGAGCGGCAACCGCCTGCCATGGTGAAATTACTGGCCGCGCTAATTTTTCTAACTTCATCTCACGTCTAAAGGAAGCTTCAAAAAGCATATGGTTATAGAATATTTTGTGCTTAGAATTACATGTTCTTTCACCTGTATCAATATTTGCAGAAACTCGTGTTACACCTTGTATATATAAAATCACAACTGTTGCCATAGCAACCAATTGATGAAATATTCGGGTGGAGGTATGCGCTCTACTGAGTGCCCCCCCCCCCCCCTAGTTATTGTTGTTGTTAAGAGGAAACCAATCAGGAAAGGAATATAATTGTATACGAAGCACCAATAGGTACGCTAACAGACAAATGTGGTGGGAATGTAATTACAGACTAAGGCCATTAACTACCCAAGGCTTTAACACATTTTTATTTTTTTATTTTTTTTACATCACAAAGGACTGGCCAAGGGCGCAAAAAAAATGGGTAACACAAAGCCCGCTTAGTTTCCAGTCCCTATAAAGAAGACAGTAAGAGAATAATATAAAAAAGAGGGGTGTTCCAATTTAGTTCGGGAGGTGTCTTGTTACTTTTCTTTTGAAAAGATTTAAGTCATAGGAAAGTGGAAAAATAGAAACAGGAAGAGAGTTCCAGAGTTTACCAGTGAAAGGGATGAAAGAGTAAAGATACTGATTAACTCTTGCATTAGGAAGATGGACAGAATAGGGATGAGAATGAGTAGAAAGTCTTGTGCAGCGAGGCCGCGGGAGGGGGGAGGCATGCAGTTGGCAAGTTCAGAAGAGCAGTGAGCATGAAAATAACGGTAGAAGAGAGCAAGAGAAGCAGCATTGCGTCGGTGATTTAAAGATTGAAGACAGTCAGTCAGAGGAGAGGAGTTGATGAGACGAAAAGCTTTTGACTCAACCCTGTTTAGGAGAGCTGTATGAGTGGATCCTCCCCAAACATGTGAGACATACGCCATACATGGGCGGATAAGGCCCCTGTAGGGAGCAAGCAATTGGGAGGGAGAAAAAAAAGGACGCAGACGCCAGAGGACACCTAACTTCTTAGAAGCTGTTTTAGTAAGAGATGAGATGTGAGATTTCCAGTTCAGATTTTTAGTAAAGGATAGTCCTAGAATGTTCATTGTAGAAGAAGGAGACAGTTGAGTGTCATTGAAGAAGAGGGGATAGTTATCTGGTAGGTTTTGTCGAGTAGATAGGTGAAGAAATTGGGTTTTTGAGGCATTGAACAAAACAAGGTTTGCTTTGCCTCAATCAGAAATTATAGAAAGATCAGAAGTTAGGCGCTCGGTGGCATCTCTCCGTGAATCACTTAGTTCCTGTTGAGTTGGACGTCTAATAAACGACGTTGAAAAATGCAGGGTAGAATCATCAGCGTAGGAGTGGATAGGGCTTTGAGTTAGACTTAGAAGATCATTAATGAATAATAGAAAGAGAGTGGGTGATAGGACAGAACCCTGGGGAACACCACTATTGATAGATTTAGGAGAAGAACAATGTCCGTCTACAGTAGCTGCAATAGAACAGTTTGAAAGGAAACTTAAGATGAAGTTACAGAGAGAAGGATAGAAACCGAATGAGGGTAGTTTGGAAATTAAAGATTTGTGCCAGACTCAATCAAAAGCTTTTGATATGTCAAGAGGAACAGCAAAAGTTTCACCGAAACCCCTAAAGGAGGATGACCAAGATTCAGTTGGGAAAGCTAGAAGATCGCTAGTAGATCGCCCTTTACGGAAACCGTACTGACAATCAGATAGAAGATTATGAACAGATAGATGCTTAAGAATCTTCTTTTTAAGTATAGATTCAAAAACTTTAGAAAGGCAGGAAGTCAAAGCTATAGAACGGTAGTTTGAAGGATTAGAACGGTCACCCTTCTTAGGAACAGGTTGGATGTGAGCAAACTTCCAGCAAGAAGGAAAGGTGGAAGTAGATAGACAAAGAAGGAAAAGTTTGACCAGGCAGGGTGCAAGCACAGAAGCACAGTTTTTGAGAACAATAGGAGGGACTCCGTCAGGACCGTAAGCCTTCCGAGGATCTAGGCCAGAAAGGGCAAAGAAAACATCATTACGAAGGATCTTAATGACAGGCATAATATAGTCAGAGGGTGGAGGAGAAGGAGGAACAAGCCCTTCATCAACCAGAGTGGAATTTTTAGCAAAGGTTTGAGCGAAGAGTTCAGCTTTATAAATAGATGAGATAGCTGTGGAACCATCTGGGTGAAACATAGGAGGGAAATATGAAGAAGAAAAATTGTTAGAGATGTTATTTGCTAGATGCCAGAAGTCACGAGAGGAATTTGATTCAGAAAGATTTTGACATTTTCTATGAATGAAAGAGTTTTTGGTAAGTTGAAGTAAAGATTTGGTATGATTACGGGCAGAAATATAAAGGGCATGAGTTTCAGATGATAGATGCTTACGGTACCGTTTGTGAACCACCTCTCTATCTCGGACAGCATGAGAACAAGCAGAGTTAAACCAAGGTTGACGGGCTTTAGAATTAGAGAAAGTGTGTGGAATGTACGCCTCCATGCCAGAGACTATGACCTCAGTTATGCGCTCTGCACAAAGAGATGGGTCTTTGACATGGAAGCAGTAATCATTCCATGGAAAATCAGAGTAGTACTGCCTTAGGTCTTCCCATTTAGTTGAGTTGAAGTGCCAGAAGCACCTCCGCTTAGGTGGGTCCCGAGACAGCACCGGAGCGATAGGACAGGTTACAGAAATAAGATTGTGATCGGAGGAACCCAACGAAGAGAATAGTTTCACAGAGTAAGCAGAAGGGTTAGTAGTTAGGAAAAGATCAAGAAAGTTGGGCGTGTCTCCAAGGCGGTCAGGAATACGGGTAGGGTGCTGCATCAGCTGCTCTAGGTCTTGGAGGATAGAAGAGTTGTAGGCTTGTTCACCAAGTTGGTCAGTGAAAGAAGATGATAGCCAAAGCTGGTGGTGAACATTGAAGTCCCCAAGAATGGAAATTTCTGCTAAAGGAAAATGAGATGCGATGTGCTCCACTTTTGATGTTAAATAGTCGAAGAATTTTACATAGTTAGAGGAGTTAGGTGAGAGATATACAGCACAGATAAATTTAGTAAGAGAGTGACATTGAAGTCGAAGCCAGATGGTAGAAAATTCGGAAGATTCAAGGCCGTGGGCACGAGAGCAAGTAATGTCATTGCGCACATATACGCAACAGCCAGCTTTGGATTGAAAATGAGAATAGAGACAGTAAGAGGAGACATAAAAAGGTCGGCTGTCAGTGCTCACAGACAACTGGGTTTCGGTGAGGAAAAGAAGATGAGGTTTAGAGGAGAGATGATGTTCAACAGAGAGAAAGTTAGATCTAAGGCCGCGAATGTTGCAGAAGTTTAAGGAGAGAAGGCTAGAAGAAGTATCAAGACACCTCGAGTCGTCACCATTAAATCGGGCCTACCTGGGGACCGACCGGTCCGACCGGTCCGACATGGGTTGCGTCACCGTCTAGCAATGCAACAAGAAATGAGCGTAAAAAAAATTACGGTCGACGAAGGTCGACAAAAACAAGGTTACGTCGACATAACAACTTGTCTGTGTGTGTGTGTTTATGTGGTGTGTGTGTGTGTGTGTGTGGTGTGTGTGTGTGTGTGTGTCCATGGTGTGTGTTGTGTGTGTGGTGTGTGGGGTGTGTGTGTGTGTGTGTGTGTGTGTGTATGGTGTGGTTTTTGTGTGTGTGTGTGTGTTGTGTGTGTGTGGTGTGT
>JACEEZ010025063.1:0-10890 GCA_016584305.1 Chionoecetes opilio
TTAAAAGGGGGGGACAAAAAGAAAAAAAAAAATTTTTTTTAAAAAAAACAAAAAAACCCACGTTCTCCTTCCCCCATGTCATTCCTTTTTGTCTCTTAGTGTGGTCCAAAATTTAAGCCCGTGTACTAAATGTAAAAATCAGGCTAATTTGTGCCAATTACAGCAAAATTCAGCAAAAACTATTTTCGTCGCAGCTAGGCCCACGTCGCCTGAAAAAGACGTGATCTTCTTTCACCTTTTTAAATTTGTCCTGTGTGTCTTAACCCTTGTATATTCTTTTTCGGGGTTCTAAGGTAAGGCATGTTTCGAATGTACACTATTGTTTATTGTGCCCCTGTTATCTGTAATGACAGTTTTTCTGCGACATACCACTGTTGAATCTTCCCCTCCTCGCCTATTTGGTTATCTTGACGTAGGGCAACAAGCGGGAAGAAGCCGGGTAAGCGAGCCCGGCTCTCGCTCTTAGGTTTTCTTACGGCTTGACCCTGGGCCAATCCTAAAACCCGGCTTCTTAAAAGTGCCTGCCAAACAGAAAACCAAGCTGAAAGAAGCCGGCTTCTACGCTTTTTCCCCAAAAATTCGCCTGTAGCACAGTAGCGAAAGCGCGTGCAGTGCTCCCCAACTCAAACACTATATTGGTCCAAATATTCTACAAAAACCCATGAAAAGTCCCTCCGTACAGTGTATTTTATATCCCCGCCCTGGGTAGTCAGGGAACTCATGTCCTGAGAGAGGTTATGTCAATCAGCCCCTACGCAATCCTTACACCTCCCCTCCCAGAGTGAAAAAACAACTTTTTCTGTAAAGAATTTCAAACCCATAATTTAACAAATATGCTATAAAATTTTCACCCAGGACTTACCATAAGGAACATTTTTATCCAGAGTTCTCTGAAAAAAACAACCCTGGGTAATTTAAGCTAAAAAAATCTCTCTCTCTCTTTCTCTTCTCTTCCTCTCTTCTTCCTCTCTCTTCTCTCTCTCCTCTCCTCTCTTCTCTCTTCTCTCTCATAAAAAGTCTCTTTTTTCTCAGAAAAATTGAGAAAATGAGATAATTAGGGTAAAAAGGAAGAATGAAAAAAATAAGAGAGGGAGAAGAAGAGGAGGAGGAAGAAGAATGAGGGGGGGGGAGCAGAATGAGGAGGGAAAAGGGAAATGGGTGACAACAGTAAAGGATAGAAAAAAAGCCCGATCCCCTGAGACCCGTCACCCCAGATTTTGGCGGGTGACGGATCTTCGGTGGGAACCCCGGGGTGCGGTTCAAAAGGGGGCAACCCCGGGGGTGACATTTCTTCAGGTGGGGTCAAACCTGACCTGACTTCACCTTCCCAAGTGAGGTCAGGTCAAAGGGTAAAAGGGAGGAGTCGGACCCTAGCTCCAGTCAGGTAAAAGGACTATAAAAAGTAAGCGGGCTAAAAAAATTAAGTATAGGAGTCAGTGGACCATGGCACGCAATACCTTCCAAAATAGGTCCTACCATGTTTTTGTGATAATTACTATAGTATTTGGGGCTTTAACAAAAAAGACTTTAAAGCGTAATTAAGTGTGATATTGTGAAATAACGGATAATTGGAAAAATACTCCATATCGAATGATGTTTTTTGTGGAAATGCCCCAAAAAAAGTCTCCCGAAAAATAAAATCCCCGAAATAAATGTACTGTATTTTTGGGAATACTGATAAAGTAAATGTATTTTTTACTTTTGGGCACGTTATTACTCTTAATTTTTTTTTTAAAATTTCACAAAAAAGCTAACACAAAGGAGTATATTTTTTATCCTAAATTTTTTATATTCATCACGTGGGCTGGGGGGGACGGATTTCAGGGGGATACCGGGGGACGTTCTTCAGGGGGGATATCCCGGGGGGACTATTTCAAGTGGACATTCCCGGGTGACGGGTTTCAGTATCCGAACAAAATTTTCCCAAGATAACAGATATCTTTATGTGATAAACGTTTTTGGTAAGGGGGAAATTTCTCTGGAAAATAAACTTTTCCCCCCAATATCCCCGGGGTTTTTTACAAGACAACGCGCCTCATATGTCACTCGGGGTACCCCCCTCGCCTGTCCCCCCTGGGTGAAAAAAAAGGGATCGCGTGACAGGGCCTTTAACGGCAATCTTCTCTCCGTCTCCTCCCGTAGCACAGTACCGCACATCCGGGGGGAAAAGCTTATAAATGATTTTGTGGTAAATAAGTAAGGGAAAAGGGGGGGGGGGGGGGGGGGTAAGGTGCTGGGGGAGGCAAGGGTTTTGGGGAGGACGACCTGGGCCTTTACCTCTCCACGCGGGAGGATGGTGAAATGAAAAAGAAAAAATACTCCCCCTGGCGCATGGAGATGGAAGATAGACACATCATTATACTTGGACCCTCGTTATACCAAAGTGGCAGGACGGGTGTCCAAAAATTCTACTTCCATCTGCGCGTGACGGGCCTTTAACCAATTTTTTCTCTCCTGTCTCCCCCCAACCCCAGTACCGCCCGTCCCGGTTAATAGTTTTTTAAAACAGTATACTTTTTGTAAATAATAAGGAAAAAAGGGGGGGGGGGTGTGAGATAAGGGGCTCGAGTTATGCGCTCCGGCCATGGGGAGGGCAAGACCAAAGGGAAAATAGAGGGCAAGGAAGGTGGAGTCCTATGTAAACAGAAAACCTGCCCTATGCACTTGCTGGCGCAGATGGCGCTACCGTAGCCCCTTCAGGGGAAAGAAACAAAAAAGACCACAAGGCCCACATTGGGTACTGACACCCCGCAAAAATGCCGCCCCCCCCGCCCCTCGCTATTGCTACTGTGTGTGTGACAAGAAGAGACGAAACACCCGGGGCTTTCCGGGGGGAAACAGATATTTCTTTTATGTTGGGGAAACCGTTTTGTGGGGGTTACTTTGGAAGGGGGTTATTAATTTTTCCCCCAAATTGGGGTTTTGCGAAAAGCGTAAAAATTGTTTCTACCCGGTGGTTTTAAAAATTTTCCCTTCCCCCCCTGGGTTTGAAAATGGGCCCCTTTGAAAGGGTTTTAAGGAAAAACCTTTTTGTTTGTGTTACATAAATTTTTTTCATAGTTATAAATTATTTTGGGTTAAATAAAAAGGGAAAAAAATTAATTTTAAATTTTATAATATTTTAATTAAAATTAAATAAAAAAAATATTTATAATAAATAAAATAATTATATTAATTTAAATAAATTTAAAATTTTATATTTATTTAAATTTTAATTTATTATAAATTCTTTTTTTTTTAATAAAAATAAAATTTAATTTTAATATTTTATAAAAGTTATATTTGTTAAATAATAAAAAAAATTTTAATAATTATTATATTATTTAAAACCAAAATATAAAAAGGGGAATTAGTTATTAAAAAATTTTAATGGATTTTTTTAATTTATATTTGGGGAATAAAAAAAAGAAAATAATTCTATAATAAAAAATTTTGAAAATTTATTTTTTTTAAAACAAAAAATAAAAATATATTAATTTTTAAAAATTAAATATTTAATGTTTTTTAAAAATATTTTATAATAAAAAATAATTATTATACCCTTAAAAAAATATTATTAGTTTTGTTTTACTATAAAATTTAAATTCTAAATAAATATAATATTTAAAAATAAAAAAATAATAAATTTAAAATTAAATATAATTATTTATTAATAACCCTATTTTTAAAAATATATTAAAATTTTTTTTTTGAAACAAATATTTTTTTTTTTAAATATTTTTAAAATTAAATTTTTTTAATTGGTTAATTAGTTTAATTTTTTTTAAATTTATATTTAATATAAATTTTTTAAAATTTTATAAATTTATAAAAATTTTTATAGAATCATAAATTTATTCTTAAATTAATTATTAAAATTTTTTAATGAAAATTCTTTTCTTTTTATTAAAATAAAATAATATATATAATTAATATATTATATTATATATTTTATAATATATTATATATATTATAAATATATTTTATTATAATATTTATTTTTTGTATTGTAAGCACGTTTTTTTAACCTTTCAAACATTTATTTTGATCAATCTTTCGTAGGGGCCTTTAAAGCATCAGCGGAGATTGGGTTTAGATGGGGGCAGCAGGGGGGGAAACACCCTCTCCCCATTACAAACGGAAATATGGCAAAACAGGGGTTTTGTACGACTAGCATTATTTTTTTACATCAACCCATCTATATTAAGGGGTATTTTTTCCCTTATTAATGGCTTCCCCCCTTATCAGTGTATTGGACAAAGTTTTTATTTCTCTCTTTTAATTATTGGCTTTAGAATTGGGCGGTACGAAATCAATTTTTTCTAATTATGAAAAAGGATTTTTACTGATATTTTGTTTTGAAGTTGGGTTTTGAAAAATGATGTTGGGTGTTTGGCCAAAACCCCCAGTCCCAAGTCACAGCCTCCCCCACATAACCCCACAGCCACACCCCTCCCACCACATAAAGCCACAGCCACAGCCCCCCACCACATCAGTCCCCGCCAAAAGCAAATGAATGGTTTTGAGAGTTATAATGTTAACTTTTGCATGAGGGTTAGTCTCACTTATAAATTTATAGTCGGGAGATGTAATTATCCCTTTTATCGAAAATTTTTCCCGTATACAGTCCAAAAATATAAAACAATGAGGGGTTTTTTGGGTGGGTCCAGGGGCCTTCTTTCCCCTCTCCAGGGTCCCTCCTCCGAAAGCCCCAGTTCCCTACCTCACATACACCCTGTAGGGGGAAAAAAAACTCATGGTTTTTTCCCTTTTTCTTAAAATATGCAAAAATACCAGTTGCAATTTTTGTTTATTTTTGTACTGTGCATTTTCTTTTTTTATCCCAAAAATGTCAAAAAAACCCCTTTCTCCTCACTATACATATCTCACATGCCCTCCTCTCTTTTTTAAACCCATTTCCTATTCACCATCTTACTTTTCCCTTCCTACTGCTAAATTCACCTCATTTCTATGCAGAACTTTTAATGAAAAATTTGTGCAATTATTGTTTAATTTTAAACAAACAAAAAAACCTTTTTTCAACAGAGGGTGGAAAAAGCAAACAGGGACTGAGGGTCACCAGGAGGGTCCAAGTCAAAATCCCCCAAAAAAGTCTTTAGTTTTTTCGGAAATTTTATTTTGCTTTTCCTCTACAATGCATGTTTTTTAGTTTTTTAAGTGACTATAAAATCATACATATTTTTTGAAAAATTATATTTGTAAAGATTTTTAGTTTCAATATCTCCACCCGCCCTTCACTTTTTGAAACCCTTTCCTCTTTTCACACTACTACTCCCCACTATATCCCCCCATTTATCAGGGGGTCACCCTCTCACACTCCCAGCATAATTCTACAAATATTTTACCCCTTGTCACCCCCCCGGTTTTTAACCCTTTTTTTTTTAAAAAAGGTTTGTCCATCTTTTAAACCTTTCAGTGTTCTGTGTTTTAAACCACCATCACCACTCCACAGTCTTTCCCTTTCTCAATTACTAAAACATATCAGAAAATTTCATCCATAACATTTATAGTACAAAAATTTTTTTTAATAAGTTATGTTAAATGTAAACAATGTGAAACCCACTTTCCATATTCTCGGGGCACCAAAAAGAAGCCTCCTACAAAAACCCATTACAGGCTGCGTATGCGAAAACAGCAAATGGGGAGGGAGGCTGTTAGAACCCCACCCAGCTGATAAACGAAAGGGTGCAAATTTTTTGGCCCCCCGGGGGTGCTTGATTTTTTTTAAAGGACTCATCATTCCTTTTTTGTGACCTTTTTTCGCTTATTTTCGCTTCATGGTACCCCTTCCCCCTTCCCTTTTCCCTTTGTTTAACGAAACTTGTTAACACCCTTTTTTATTTCACCGGGAAAAAACATTTTCATCAGCTTTCAATCCTTTAATTTTCATCCTAATTTATTGTTTTTTGTGTGTTCTGAAATTCCCCGCACTGCGTTAGGAACACTTTGGTGAGGTTTTAAAAACTTTCAGTTTTCCCTTTCTGTCCCCCTACAGCCCTAACACCGTACACAGGGCCCCGTCCCTTTTTGCTCTAGTCTCCCGTCCCACTCCTCTCTGCCCAGGACGGTTTTTCTATGGAAAAGGGTTAAAACTTTTCCCCGACCCTATTTCTTGTTTGGGATTCCACAAGACATGTTTTTACAGTTTTTTTTCGCTTACCCCCCCGTAGCTACAAAATTTTGGTTTTTCCAGTTCCCTGTTCCTTCCGGAATTCCAAGGTGCCGTTTTGCTTTGTAGAGTAAAATTACTCCCCCAGTCCCCCCTACATTCCAGGTCACCCCCCCTGGTTTTTTGGGTTTCCCCCTGTACCACTCCCAAAGTTTTTTCCTGACCATTCCCCCCCTGCCCTTTTAAATACCCATTATTCTCAATTTTTTTTTTGTATCTTTATCTCCATCTTTTTCCATTTCTCTCCTTTTCCACTTAGTTCCTTCTTCCCGGTGGTACTTTATCTATTTCCTGTGAAATTTTTTTTTTGGCCCCTCTATCTTTAGTAAGTCTCCAAATTTTTTTGTGGAAAAACCCCGTTTTTTCCCTTTAAATTTCCTTTTCCCCGAAGGGGGCTCCAACCCCTGTCTCCCCCTTTTGGCCCCTACATTTAGGCTCCTACAAGCTCCTAAAACCCCATCTCCTTTCGGTTCTGAGGGCCTTTACCCAAATGCATTTTGTCTCCTTCCCTGTACAGGTCCCCTTCTGACCCTACAGACAAAGGGTACAGCCACCCCCTTTTCCCTAAATCCTGCCTACTTCATATGATTGTGACGTTACCCCCCATTTATAAACATGCCCCTTTCATCCTCCTTGCCTTGCCCTTTATTAACTTTCCCCTGCTTTTCACCCCCTATCCCCTTCCCTTTTATACTTTTCCCTTTTCCCAGTTAACATATTCTTATCTACTTTCTTTTAGGACTTTTTCTGAAAACAGCCAAAGACTCCCACCTTCCCTGTTAAAAAACTCCATGACTTTACATTTCATTTAAATAAAAAAATTTAGGTTTCCCAAATTTCCCCTTTCCCTACCCTTTTTTTTTTATGTGTAAAATTTTCCTCCTTTTTATCCTTACTTTTTTTTCCACAGCACTACATTTAAACAATAGGGGGCCGAATTTCCCAACTTCTCTCCCCAATTTTTCTAATTTCCTTTTTCTGGACTTTTTCCGGGTTCTCACATGAGTTTTTCCCCAAAAATACAGTTTAAAAAATGTTTTGGGGGCAGGGCGATCCTTGTCTAACTCCAAAATTATTTACCCCTTCCACCTCTGCCTTTTCCCGAAAACCCCTTTGCTCCTCTCCTAACATCTTGTTTTTCCCCTAAACCACAATTTTAATTTCTCATTTATAATCATTTCAAAAAACCTTTGGGTTTGTATGTTTTTGGGAAACTATGGGCCCATAAGGGGCCCCCGACAAAAACTACGTCCGGTTTGTTTTCATCGGTGCATTTTTGGGGATAAAGGGGGGGGTTCCCCCGGGGGGGGGCCCCACGAAGGGGAAAAAATGGGGGCGATGGGAAAAATTTTGAGTTTTTTGCGCGAAAAATTTTATTCCAGGTGCTTATTACTGTGCTCTGTTCTCGCTGAAAAACCCCTATAGAGAAGGGCCTGAGGTTAAAGGCTGTGTCAGGGGGTTTCTAAACTAAAAAACAGAGTCATAAAAAGAGCCTCGTCAAAAAGGGAAGCAACTGGTAGGTACTAAAGGGCCCTACCCCTTGCTTTCTTCTTTAAAGAGACTCTTTCTGTGGGCGTTTTCCTGGTTTAGAAGCCTTTGCCCCATCAATCTTTACCCCAGGGCTTCTTTTATGTTTTCCCGCGACACGGAAATATAGCACCTGGAATATCAATTCGACCGCAACAACTCGAATTTTTTCATCGTCGTAGGCTTCTCTTTGTAGGTTGTACATTTTCATGGTTATGATTGAATTAAAATACCTTATTAATTGAGTTCCTTTTGTTGTCTTTCCTCATAAAAAGTAGTGGTACATCATGGTTTAAGTGTTACTTGACGAGCCAATGATACTCTTGAGTCTACCACGGTTACCGGTCATTTCGCCCACACGTCAATTCGCCCACAAGACATTTCGCCCTATGTAAGAGTCAATTCGCCCACATGTAAGAGTCAATTCGCCCACTCAAAAAGTCAATTCGCCCACACGATCCATGTCACGGAGTCATGGAGTCACATATCTTCCTCTAGCAGAAAGGGGAATGAACCACCTTGGGCGAAATGACGGTAAATTTCTAGTGTTTGCCCATACTCGCCCTTTTTCCCCCAAACAAGTTTGGGGACCTGTGGGAATGCGGGGTTTTCGGGTGGGAACAAATTATGCGTCGGAAAACACGTAATTTAAAGAGTTGTGTAGGGGGGTAAAAATTCCCTAGATCTAGGGTAATTTTTTTCCTTAGTCTAGAAAAAATTGCTAATCAAAATAAACCAAACCTAATCAAAATTAAGCTACCCTAGCAGGGGGCTTGACCCACCGATAACCTAACCTAACCTAACCTAACCAAATCTAACCTATCCTAACCTAACAAAATCTAACCTAACCTAACCTAACCTAACCAAATCTAACCTATCCTAACCTAACAAAATCTAACCTAACCTAACCAAATCTAACCTAACCTCCTAGCGGGGGGGTTGGGAGGGTTCTCGACACACTAAACAAATATAACCTAACCTCCTAGCGGGGGAGGTTGGGGGGTTGGCAAGGATGGGTAATGTCATGGTATGCAACTTGTTTTTGGATGGAGTAATAAGATAAATCAAAGCAAAATCTAACCTAACCATTACCGTCAGCGAGTTTTCCCGATTTGTGTAGGGATAAAAATATCCCTTACACATCCTTACCTCAGGTACCATGAGGTAAGGATGGGTAATGTCACCGTGGTTATGCTACTTGTTTATGGATGGTGTAATAAGAAAAATCAAAGCAAAGGTTGGTGTTTTGGGTAGTACAGGTACCCGGGGTCATTTCGCCCACATCCCTTTTCGCCACACCATGGAGCATTTTGCCCACAGGTCAATTCGCCCCCACTATGGAGTCATTTCGCCCACACTATGGAGTCTAGGAGCTAGGAGGTTAGGTTATATTTGTTTAGTGTGTCGAGAACCCCCCACCCCTCGCTAGGAGGTTAGGTTAGATTTGTTTAGGTTAGGTTAGGGTAAGTTAGATTTGGGTAGGTTAGGTTAGATTTTTTTAGGTTAGATTTGGTTAGGTTAGGTTTGCTTAGGTTAGGTTATCGGTGGGTCAAGCCCCCTGCAGGGTAGGTTAATTTTGGTTAGGTTAGGTTATTTTTGGGTTTGGCAATTTTCTCTAGACATAAGGAAATTACCCTAGATCTAGGGGAAATTTTTCCCCTCTACACAACTCTTTAATTACGTGTTTCCGACGCAAATTTGTTCCCCCCCCGAAAAAAAACCCCCCATTCCCACAGGTCCCCAAACTTGTTTGGGGGAAGTGGGCGAGTATGGTCAAACACTAGAAATTTACCGTCATTTCGCCAAGGTGGTTCATTCCATTTCTGCTAGAGGAAGATATGTGACTCCATGACTCCGTGACATGGATCGTGTGGGCGAATTGACTCTTACATGTTGGCGAATTGACTCTTACATGTGGGCGAAATGTCTTGTGGGCGAATTGACGTGTGGGCGAAATGACCGGGAACCGTGGTATAGACTCAAGAGTATGCATTGGCTCGTCAAAGTAACACTTAAACCATGATGTACCACTATTATTATGAGGGAAAGACACAAAAGGAACTCAATTAATAAGGTATTTTAATTCAATCATAACCCTGAATATGTACAACCTACAAAGAGAAGCCTACGACGATGAAAAAATTTCGAGTTGTTGCGGTCGAAATTGATATTCCAGGTGCTATATTTCCCTGCTCGCTGAACAACATAAGAAGACCTGAGGTGATGGTTGATGTGCAAAGGCTTCTAAACCAGGAAAACAGTCACAGCAGAGTCTCATTAAGAAGTAAGCAAGTGGTAGGGACACATTAGTACCTACCAGTTGCTTACCTTTTGACCCAGGCTCTGTTATGACTCTGTTTTCTTGGTTTTTGAAGCCCCCTGCACATCAGCCATTACTCAGGTCTTCTTATAGTGTTGTCACGAGAACAGAGCACAGTAATATAGCACCTGGAATTCAGTTTCGCGCAAAATAACTCTAAATTCTTCCATCGCCGTAGTTTTCCTTCGTAGGTCCACCCGCGGCGACCCCGCCTTATCCCCACAATGCACCGATGTAAACAAACCGTGACGTAGTTATGGGTAGGGTCCATTGGCTATGTCCTCCTTATCTTTTCCCCCTCCTTTGTTATTAGGGTCACTTGTCTTTTTCCAGTCTGTGGCACGCAGCCTTGCTCCCGCACTGTCACATATGTTATATATTGCCTGTTTTTACCATTTCTCCTCTATATTTAAAAAACTCCCCCATGGGGCCCATCTGTCTCTGCAGGCTTTGCCGTTCTTTCAAAACCTTCACTACCTTTTCTACCTCTCCAAGCTCAATTAGGTACTGTTTCCTCCATTTCTCTCTTTTTACTGTAGATCATAAGTTTCCATTCGCTTACTTCCATGTCCTTTCTAATTACTTTACTCCAGTACCCTTTATTAATGATTCTATTTCATCCTCCTTCTCAGTATGTCTTCCTCTATTTTCAATTAACTTTTTTGGTTAATCTCTCGTCCACCGAGGTTTCTTTTTAGTGTTTTCCATCCTTCATTTTCCCTCTTCCCTCGAGGTAAACTGTTGAGTTTCTTTGCCTGCTGTCAACAGAGTTTCATCTAAATTTTTATTATATTTTTTGTCATTGCTTTATAAGTGTTCTTGCAAGACTGGCCTCTGCTTTGCAACGTGGTACTGCATGTACTGTATCACTGTG
>JACEEZ010025064.1:0-13553 GCA_016584305.1 Chionoecetes opilio
TTTTGTGAAATTTTTTTTTTTTACCAAAAAATTTGGAAAATTTTTTTTCTTTTCCTTTAACATACTCTGGGGCCCCAAAATGTCTATATTTTTTTTCTGTAAGTTATAATAGTTTTAGCAATTTTTAAAAGCATTGAATGAACACCATCATTTACGTTACAAAAAATTAATACGATCTCTATATTATTTTTTGATCGATTTTAAAAATATGAAGCTGTTTGATGTTTTGCGGTAGAATGTTACTATAAAATAGACTGAGAAGTATACCGGGGAGAAAAGGGAAAATTATGCTGGGGTTTTTTTCACTAAAAATGGGTGTGAAATGAAAGGTTTTTAAAAGGACAGGAAGAAAAGGGCTGTTATTGCTGCGGGGACTTTGATGACTGGTGAGACAAGGGGGACGGATGTTTGGGGGAAAGAGTTTGGGAAGAATGTGGTGTTTTTTTTTAGGGGAAATTCCTCAGAGCCATAGTATCTACCGCTGGGGCTTAGTTTTGGGGGGAAGCCAAGAAAAGGACAAAAGGTACGTCCCTCCCTTTTCCGCGCGGGGGGAATGACGTCAATAAAATTTAAAGGGGGCGGGGGAGGGGAGAGAAAAAGAAAAGATGGAGGGGGAGGAGGAGGAGGAAAGGGAGAAGGAGGTGGGGGAAGGAGGGGGAGGAAGGGGGAAGGAAGGGAAAGGGGGGATAAAATAAGAACAAAAGAACAAAAGAAAATAAGGCATGGCCTTGCATGTCAGGGGGAAATACTTTCTTGTCCCGCTAAACGGGAAAACGGCCAGTAAGGGGCTCTCCCCCCTTGTGTCTAGTTAAACCCTCTCTCTCCCTCTCCCCCTCTCTCTCCTCTCTCTCTCTCCTCCTCCTCTCTCTCTCCTTTTCTCTTCTCTCTTCTCTCTCCTCCTTTTTCCCCCCTCCTCGCCCCCCCTCCTCTCTCTCCTCTCTCTCTCTCCCTCTCTCCCTCCTCCAGTCCAATCTTCTTTTTGGGGGGCTTCTTTAAAAAAAAAAAAAAAAAAAAAAAAAAAAAAGGGGGGGGGAGAGAGAGAGAGGTGGTTGAGGTAGTGAGGCCATAACTATTTGACGTGGCGCCGTTGGCGCGATACCCTTGAGTCATGCGCACAAAAGGGCTGATTTTGCCTCGCGTTCCGGGGAGGTGACGTTTTCCTTCTTCTCTTTATCTTGGGGGAAGCCACCACCCCGGGAGGGGGGGCACAAACCCTAACACCCGTACCCTTCACTGCTGGGTGGACGAGGTTCGGGTTTTTAAAAAAAGACCCCCCATCTGTCTTCGCTCCGCCCGGGATCGAACCCCGGGACTTCTCTTTTGTGAGCCGAGCGTGCAAACCATACACTTTTTCGAAACCCATAATTCGTCATTCGTAGCCCAAAAAGTTTTTTCGTTCTTATGAACTATTTTTGTTTCTACACTCAGTCAGAGTTTAACTTGATGACTAGATTCGAAACGACACACCAGGTATATATGTAAAAAAAAACTAAAAATCTGTGTCGAAAACAGCAAACAAAACCTGGGTACGAAAAACTTGTCGAAACTCTCCTTAATTCAAACCCGGGTAAAATGGCGAGGACTGCGGGGGTTTTTTCCCTGAGACACTGACTACATATGGTATTTTTAAAACTGGGACCGAAATTCTTACACAATTGGGCGTGTGGTTTTGGGAAATTGGGGGGGCGGGCGGGCCGCCCGCCACGGGTTTCGGTGGCCACAGGAAAAAGTCCGGGCGGCCGCCCCCCCGCCACTCCATTTTGGGCTTTTCCCACGCCCCTGGGAGAAATTTTACCCTAACCTAACCGAACCAAACCCTTTCTAGGGGAGGGGTCCGTCCTCTTCCCCCCTGACAAAATTTTTAAACCAAACCAATTTAAACCCTACCCGGCGGGGGGCAGTTCTCGTCCATAAAACCCTTTTAGCTCACTGAACGCTTTTCATCTGCCCGTTTTTTCCCCTTCAAACAATCACCTCCTCCCTTTTCATCCCCAGTAGCTACGTTATATTGCCCCAAAATTAAAAAACATTAACAAAAAATCTCCGCCCTCTCGCTGCATCGCTTCACTTTGTTTGTTATTGTTGGGTGAAGCGGTTGCTAAACCGTGTGCTAGTGTTTTGTCGTGTTCGCGAACAGGCCCCAACCCAAAAGCATGTTTGGTTCGACGAAACAGTCCGACGAAAGCCTCGTGTAAAATACCCGCTTAACGCGTCCTAAATCATTTTTTGCACTTAATTTGTTTTGGGAACGTTCGTAACGTTTTTAGAGGTATTATCAAAAAAAAATCTTTGCGACATCCTTTAACCCAAAAAATTTTTCTTGTTCCCCGTAGGGGCTAAGGTTGCTAAGACCCTCGCACAATGTTCGTAGGGTCGCATGATAAATTTTTTTCAAATATAAAACCCAAAAAGTTATTTATTAGTTATTTATTTCATGTTGATTTTTTTTATGGTTGGTCGGACCTGTGGGGGGAAATGTAATTAAAAATAAGGTGCAATGAAGGGTATGCTGCCGAATCCCTATAGGTGACGGAAAAGTAAGTGCAAAAAAAAAAGAAATGTTCTTGTCTAAATGTTAGATAAGATGATATGGGGGAGGAAGATGCGGGGAATGAAGGGGGAAATGGAACAGGGAATGGGGGAAAAATATCAATGAAGGGTACGGATGGCAACAAAACGGGGTTTCGTACACAATTGTTTGTACCCCGGTTTTTTTTAGCTGTTTTGTACACAGATTTTAGTTTTTTTTTATACATATTACCTGGTGTGTTGTTTCGTAACTCTGTCATCAAGTTAACTCTGACCTGGGGTACGAAACAAATATGTTTCTATAGCTACAAACAATTTTTTGGTCTAAAAAATGTCGAATCTACTGGTGTCGAAACAACATTGTACAACTGACTGCATCCTCCCTCATCAATGACGGAAGGGAAAAATAAGAGACTTCGAGCCCCGGGGTACTAGTGCGTGGAAAGCGTTAAAGTAGGTGGGGAAAATGAAAATACATATATGTATTTTTTTTTTTTTTTTTTTTTTTTTTAAAGTGTAGTTTGACCAATACAAACAACACAAAAAAACGGTAGGGTTTTTTAAATACCCTGAAATTTCGTTCTTATTATAAGGAGTATTTCTAACCCACCAAAAACTGTCGTAATGAAAAAAAAACATTTGGGGTCTGGGGGGGGGAAACCCCCCCTTTAGGTTTGGTTACATATCAAAGCCCGGGTTAGATTAGTAACTAGGAGGGGCTGGGGGCGTAGCCCCCCCAGTTAGTCAGAAAGTATTGGTAAAAGGGGGTATTGTTGAAAATGCAATTTTTCCTAAAAGTTATGTGAAAAGGAATGTGTGATTGGGGGCAAGGTGTCTGAGAAGATAGGTAGGTATACACTTTTAATGGTAAGTATTGGCAATAGGGAGTATTGGTCAAAAGGGGGTATTGGTTGAAAATGCATATTTACCTAAAAGGTATGGGGATAAAGGAATGTTGATTGGTGGCAAGGATGTCTGAGAAAGTAGGTACACTCTACCCAACTCTAAGTGATATGGGATGTGAGTAAAAACGAAGTTTGAATAAAGATGAAAAACTGGGTAGTGAATGTTATTCTAGGCAAGTTCCGACCACGAAAATTTTGGGGTTAAAGCACATAAAATCACTAGAATCGACTTTCATTTCAACCTAACCCCTCTACTGTAATTGTCAATCGGTATTTTTCGGTGCTGACTGGGGGGAATCACCCCCGTTAAAATCCTAACCAAACCCTAGACATATGTAACGGGCCCAAACCAAACCCAACCTAACTTTTTCAGCTATTGCTGGTTTTTTAATCCCTAAATTCAGAAGCCGGTTTAAAAATGGGAAACTCGCCGACGAGTAAAATAGGAAGTTGGCGAAAATTTTCCTATGGGCGAAGTTCCAGGTTTTGTCTAGTTCTTGGATAACACTGGGGAACAATTTGAAAAAAAAAATTTTGTTTTTAATTTTTGAGCTTTTTTTAACAAAATTGGGCATGCTGCCCCAAATCTGTACCCATTTTTTTTAGCACGTCAATTTTTTTCTCCACCTTACCCTCCAGATAAGCAAAATTCCACTTGTGAGCTTGTAAAACTTCTACAAAAGGGCAATTTGTTTGGCGCAGTCCCTTTTGGGGCTTTGGGGTCTTCTTCGTAAAGAATATGGAGATGAAAAAGAGTCATTGAGTTATTGCAATATACAAACAAAATTTGGATCTCGTGGTTTGACCTTAAAATGGTGTCCTTCCTTTTTGGGTCAACAACGTGGAACCAAAGTACCCTGTTTTCTCTGTATGTGGGATCAGACTCGAGGAGCATTGGGTTCAACTTTGGGCCCTTCCGAGATCTGATCTTAAACCTGAGATCCAAAATTTGTACTGACCACTTGTTGACGGGAAAAAAATAATATTCCCACCTCTGCACATAAAACTAGGGCTCAGAAACAATTTGTAAAAACTTGTCAAAGATGGCGACTTTTTGAGTACATCTCTTTGGGATTTCCTGGCTGTCAATTGAAAAAATCAAGGCCGGGGTTTTGATGGTCCACAAATTCGACAGCTCATCAAAATGAACATTTCAACGGTACATGTCAGATCTTGAAAAGAAGCTTGGCTACATTCAAAGACGTCGTAAGCCCCTTTTTTTGGAATACACGTGCAATAATTACACAGAAGGTTTTTAAAAATATTGAGAGCTACAAAAACGCTTGGTTTTCGCAATGAGTTTAAATACTTTTTTTTCATAGCACTTGCCAACTTTCCCGGGAAAAACTTTGGGGCTGCTAGCGACGACAAAGGGGAACGATTTCCCCAAGATTGGAAGTTATGGAAGAACGTTTCCAGGGTGATGGGATGTGCATATGGTGGCTGACATTGTTGGACTCAACGCGATAGTCCTCAGTTGAACACCCGACAAAGCTACAAGTAATTTTTTTCCCTTTAAACCTGCACACAATTAAGCCTTTTCCTTTCTAAAAAAATATAATGTTAAAAAACTTCTATTCATGCCTATTTTTTCATTTTTCATTTTATGTTAAAATTTGCAACTTTTTATAAAAAAAGCACTGTTCTGTTAGGGACGTATTTTTTTATATTTTTTAAAAAAACGAAAAACCTACATTCAAAAACTTACTGATAGAGAAAAACTGGATCAGTTTTTTTGGGTTCAGCACCCAAAATTATTTTTTAACAAGTTCGCCTAACTCCAAAAATTTGTTCCCCCTGTAATAATCAATATCTTGGGGGCATACGCCGGGGGGGGCGTCACCTCGCCCCCCTACGACGCCACTCCCGGGGGTCACCACGCGCGAGTTCCCTGCAGGCTCCTTTCCCCTACCAAACAGCTCTCGACAAAAAACATCAACTTGCCCCACCACGGCCCCTTTTGGCGCCCCCCCCTTTGGGCCCCTCCACCCGGTTGTCTCTTACAGATACAACCCGATGGGGAAGGATCGGGGTTTTAGGGTAGCGTGCACATGCCCATATAGCCAAGTTGGCGCCGGGGGTATGCAGGGAATGGCCCCCCCATTCAGTCTCACGGTGCAATCGTGATTTTTTCACGAATCTCCCAGCGTCCCCTGATTCTGCGAAGACATTATTTTCCCCAAAAGGGATTTATTCTCTCTTCAAATCCTATTTATTTCCATGTCTCAATCAATGCCCGGGTTTAGAATTATAAACTAGCAGGGGGTTTGGGGGGCGTAGGACCCCCAGTTATGTCAGGAAGAGTATTGCGTTCAAAAGGGAGTATGCTTGAAAACTGCATATTTACCTAAAAGAGGTGTAGAGGATATAAAGGAATGTGTGCAGTGGTGGGCAAGAAATGTCTGGAGAAGAAGTATACGTAGGGTTATACACCTTTAATGGTAGAGTATTTGAGTCAATAGAGATTGGTTGCCAACTGCATGTTTACCTAAAAGATAAAATTATTTGTAGATTAGAGGATAAAAAACAAAAAGGAATGGTGATTGGGTGTGGTGGGCGAAGGATGTCTGAGTAGAGTACGCTTTACACTTGAATGGTAGAGTTTGGTCAATTAGGGAGTATTGGTTGTTGTGAGATGATGCGAGGATTTCTTACTGGGTATAATACTTTTACTTTACTCCTCAAACCGGAATCCCATCGTGTTGCATCAATAAAAAAGATGGATAACCACTGGGGGAACAATTTGAAAAAAAAAAAAAAAATTGCTGAGTTAGAATTTTTGAGCTTATTTAGACTAAAAATTGGCATGCTTTGATTCCAAATCTGTTAGGTCAGTGTTTTTTCTAGCCTGACGTCAAGTTTTTTTCTCCACAGCTTACCCTTCAGATAAGCAAAATTCCACTTGTGAGCTTTAAGTGTGTCCTTCTACACAATGTGGCAATTTGTTTGGCGCAGTCCTATCTGGGTATTCGGTCTGTCTTCGTGAAGAATATGGAGATGTAAAGAGAGTCATTGAGTTATTGCAATATGACAAACACAATTTGGTATCATCTGGTGTTGACCTTAAAATGGTGTCCTTCCTTCTTGGTCAACAACGTGATACACAAAGTATCCTGCTTTCTCTGATGTGGGATAGCAGGCTCGAGGATGAAGCATGGGTTCAGACGAATTGGCCTCCGAGATCTGATCTTAAACCTGGAGATCCTAACATTGTACATGAGACACTTGTTGACAGAAGAAAATATATTCCCACCTCTGCACATAAAGCTAGGTCTTCATGAAACAATTTGTTTTAAAAGTATTGTCAACTGATGGCGACTGTTTGAAGTACATCAGTTTCTTGGCATTTCCTGGGCTGTAATGAAAAAATCAAGGCCGGGCGTGTTGATGGTCCACAAAATCGACAGCTCATCAAAGTATGAACATTTCAACGGTTACTATGCAGACCCTTGAAAAAACGAATGATTTTGGCATCATTCAAAGGGGACGTCGACAAGAACTTTCTTGGAAATGTACCCGTGCAAGTAATTACACAGAAATTGTTCAGAAACTATTGGAGAGTACAAACGCGCTTGGTTGCAACATGAGTATTAAAGTCCATTTTTTGCATAGCAATCTGCCAACTTTCCGGAAAAATCTTGGTGCTGTGCTGCTCCTCCAGCAACGAGCCAAAGTGAATGTTGTGTCATGATTTGTGGAACATGCTCTATTTTCACCCAAGATTTGAAGGTTAGGAAGAACGTTTACCAGGTATAGATGGATGTAGATTTTAATGGGATGTTTGCATATGATGGCTGACCTATTTTGGAGCATCAAACGCGGAAGTAGTGCTTAAGTTGGAATGAACACTCCAGACAAAGCTACAAAACGTAAATGTTTACCTTAACCTGCCACACAATTATAGCCTTATCCTTTCTAAAAAACATGATACGGTTAAATAAAACATTCTATTCATGCCTATTTCTTTACTTTTCGTTGTATGTTAACATTTGCAACTTTTTATAAAATCAAAGCACTGTTGACTGTTATGTACAGTATTTTCATATTTTTAAGAAACGAAAGTCCTACAGTTCAAAACTTGACGTGATAGAGAAAAAACTGAGATCAGTTTTGGATTCAGCACCCAAAAATTACTTAATAACAAGTGTCAGACCTACTCAACAAAAATTGTTTCCCCAGTGTAATTTAAATTATAAAGTAGCTGGCACCAGTTCAAGAAGTTAGACTTAAGGTCTAACTCTAAACAGAATGTAATGTTAAAAATCAAGTTAGTTACGTGGATATGATGGTTTCATATGAATATTAACAGAGTAACACTGAAGTAGTTTGAAGGTTGTGGATAAGTACCTCACATCGTGTGTGTCACCTTGGGTGAACAAAACTATCTAGATTCAGTCCTATTGATACAGCTTAATATTGGTAAGCACACGTCTCAATGGGCGAGTTCACTATGAAAACTATGTACGTTTTCAAATATAATAAGAAATATCATTTGCAGATAACTGGGTAAGACTGATCCATGTGGAGTAAATGCGTGATTTCTGAATCTACGCGGCCACTGCGTAGACTATTCTTTAAATCACTATAAAGAGTTCATGTCATTTCCAAGGAATACGTTCTGCGAATGAACGCCACACCGCGTCATCATGTATTTCTGATTTTTCCGTGGAGCCACTGAGGGACACCCCACTATTTCTTCACATACATATGAGGTATACTATCTTAATGGGGTTTGTTTTCCTATTCTTCCACTTAACTAACAACACAAATGATCATAACAGCCTGACTAATTATGAAAGGGGAAGGGATGTGGGGATTCATTTGTGTTTGTTGTCCCCCCTAAAAGTGACCAAGTGACTTCATCCCAAAGGTTGAGTTGATTGTAGAATCTCCTTCGTGAACGAGGAGAATAATGATTAATTAATCGGCAAGGTAATTGATGCACGAACCACTCAGTATAATTAGTGGGCCAAGCATTGAAAATTGACACTAAATAGATACGCGTAAAAAGATGATGGAAGAAGAGATAAGCAAACGTCTTACCTTCGTGACACAGCGAGCAAGGAATGATGCCATGCGACTGGAAACAGAGAGAGAAGTGTGAATATACCCGCGCGAAAGAAGGACGCGTTCGGTCTTTAATCTGATTGACTTAATAACATGGTTATCGAACGTTTAACGCCTGGGATGGGGTGTGGGAACAAGGGATAACTACTGAACTATAGGGTAAAATGTCTTTCAATTTATGGAAAAATTTGACTGGAAAAGGTCATTTTAACTCTTGTTATTAATCCGAAACCTCTTACATATCCGATTGAGTTTCCCACGGTGACCATGTCTCGAGAGAGGAGAAAAAAGGCCGGGAGATAGTGGTATTTTAGCGATCCTTACTGTCTTTGTCTGGTCTGTCTGTAGCAGACAGGGTCTGTATTCTGACTCTCAAGTATCCTAAGGATTTAAGGAATGGTCAATCTATATGGTGTTAGGGAATTTAGGGAGGTGTTGTTTCTATGATAACATCCCATCCGCGAAATTAAAAATCCACAAAATAAGGTTAATCTTTTGTTGGTCGTGTATCAGGGGGTTGGAAGGGGGGGACGGTAGGGGAAAGAGGAAGAACGAAAGAATGGATAGAACCGTTACAAAAGATAAAATTTCTCACCTAAACAACGTTAATTATGTTCACTTAGCCTAGAATAAAGAAATAATTGTTATTAAGAACTTTCAATACACCGCATGAGACATGTATCTCGGGACACTTGTGTAATGCTAGCATTATAGAGAGAAGGGAGATGGGGACAGGGAAAGACAGGGAGAGGAAACAGAGAAGGGGCGGGGGGGACGGTGGGAGAGAAAATGGGAAGGAGAGGAGAGAAGGGAGGAGAAGAGGAGGAGAAGAGGAAGAGAAGTTACAATATTTCTCGCATTAACAGTTGCAACTGCAATTACCTGAAAAGGTATGTAGAGGATAAAGAATGTGGTGATTGGTGGGGCAAAAGATGTCTGAGAGAGTAGGTAAACTCTAACTCCAACTCTAAGAGTTAGTATGTAGTAAATGCGAAAGTAATGAAGAATGTTCAATAATGGAAGCTTGGGGTAGTGAGATGTTCTCTAGGACAAGTTCAGACCACTGGAAATGTGTGGTTAGAGTACATACAAATCCACTAGAATGCCAAGCTTCATTTCAAACATAAACCATCTACTGTAATATGTCAATTCGGTATTATTTCGGTGCTGAAGCTGGGGGGGAATAAACCCCCGCTCAATCACTACCTAACCTAGACATATAGTCAACTGGCCAACCTAAACCTAACCTAACTGTTTCAAGCTATTGGTGGTATTTAATCCCTGATCATAAACACGGCAAAATAGGAAACACTCGCCGACTGAAAAAAAATAGGAACGTCGGCGAGAATTCCTATCGTGCGACAGTTCCAAGGTATTGTCTAGTTACTTGGCTAATGTATTCCATTAAGTAATTCCCACCCTAATGGGTGGGTATTAGGTTGGTAGTGGGCTTTCAAAAGTCCTAGGGATTCTTACTACATCATCTTGTAGATTTCTCATTCTGAGTATTTGAAACCCCATTTCCTATGGTACAATTGGAACTGTGACAGGAAAACATTTAGGAAACATGGTTTGTAACCTTTGGAAACAGTTGGGAAACATTGTTGGCAAACAAAAATTTCCAAACAAAGTTTCCATCAATACTACGGCAGTGAGAAGCGGGGCAAGGTTTGCGGGGCGGGGATTCCCCCCCATATCTGTAAAAAAACATTATTTTCCGACAAAAATGAGTGCCATATTCATTTAATACACATCAAAAACTCTTCAGGAAAAACTAAGTTCGGCCTCGAAATCGTTGAAAGCCCACACGAAATTCACTAATTGGGTATAAGGGCAGCCAGACTATGAATCATTCAAGTATATATAAATTATTCGCGCTGGCTAATTAAAACGGTAAAATATAATTCCTCTCCCGCCATTATTAGTGTTTTTCTTTTTCTTCAGACCTTCAACAAATCCTTCAGATACCTCTAAACGTAATTATAAAGTGGGGGAGTTACCCCCTTTAACCTCCCCTCACCCCACCTTAAAAGTCTAAAATAACCCCCAAAATAACACTAACTAACTCATATAAACATTATCTAACCCTACCAATAACCCCTAGCGAGACCTAAGGGCACGATAAGAACTAGAATTTTACCAGGTTAGGTATATTGAGGTTATAAGTTTGTAATTTTTGGGTAGGGACTCGCCAGGAGGTTATTAGTGAGCATATGTCTTCAGTTTCAGATATTCCTTGTGGGAGGCATGATATTTGTTTTACATTCCAACTGCATTATGATTGCTAACAATCTCTAAGGTAGATGAAATCTTTCCCCTCTGATTGGCACAAGCGACAGTCAGCTGTTGTTCCATTCTCATGGTCGGAACGGAACGGAACGAGCTTGAAGATCGCATCATCGTGTGAGCTAAGCAACATTCGGACGATCCTTGATAATACATTTTGTATTGTTCCGTAGCCAAGATCTAAGATGGCCGCTAAGAAACTCTAAGATGATCTTAGAGGCGGACAGAAAAGTTACGAACGTTCGAAATTTTTCCCCAGATTCACCAAAACCCTTTAGAACCCTTAAAAATTTAAAAATAGGAAATACCCCCACTAATAAATTTAATTTCCCCAAATTTTCCTAACCATTAAAAAATATTTAATACCTTAGGGAAATTTTGGGGCGGGAAAAACCAAAATTTTTTACCAATCAAAATTACTACAATTTAATTGTTAAACCCAAATAAACCCAACTAAACCTTTAAAAAAATTCCTTTGGGGGGGTTTTTTAGTTTTTCACCCCGGTTCACTTCAGTTTTTGGTGAGGTTCACGTTTCTGGACCCCAGATTTTACCACATGGGATTGTTTAAAACCAGGCTCCTGGCAAATGCTTTTACAGCAAGCCCTTCCCGTCTCACCAAAACAGCCCAATTGTTTTGGGGGAGGGGGGGCACGTCCTGATGTATGTTCCCCCCAACAACCAAATTTTAAAAAAAGTATTTAACCCCCAAAAAATTAAGGTCAAACGGTTGAGAATTTATTTAAAATGGGAAAATCCTGATTTTTCCTTTTGCCGAAAAAAGCTTAAGATATCATCTGAAAAAACATTATCCTTTAAAAACTTGGTTCACCAAATTAAATGGCCCATTAAACTCTAAGAATTCAAAAAAGTTACGAATTGAATCCCCTTGCGACATTTTGAGGGGAATTTTTAGTTTGGCCGCCCCTCCATGGTTCCCCCAGCTGATACCACTCCAACCTCTAAAATTTTTTTTTTTTACCCCGAAACCCCTGCAGACAGGCCCAACTTTCTTTTGATGGGTTTGCAGGTTAAAAATATTTTTTGGCCAAAACATTTTCTTAAAGACAAATATTTTAACATTTAAAAAAATCCTTTAATTTTATGAAAACAAATACATTGGGATACTTAAAACTTATCGATTGGATTTTAAAGGGTTAGTTAATTTGGTCCCCCCAAAAAGAGAAGCAAAGGGGAAGAAAAAGGGAATTTTTTTTTTTTTTTTCAAATTTTGGGGCCCCCCCTAGGGGCCCCGTTCTTTTAGGGTCTCCAAGGTTCTCCCGTTCTTTTAATTTCCCCCAGAAACCCCCCCCCCCCAAAAAAAAAAGCGGTAAAATCTCCCGTTTTCCCTTGCCACCCACCCGCCCCCCCACCCCTACCCCAAAAAACTTTTTAGTATTTCCAAAATTTCCCGGGGGCCCCGGTTTATCCACCTTCCACCATCAACAACCTTGGCCCCTTTTTTTATTGTAAATTTTTTACCCCCCTTTTGGGCTAAAATATTTTATAGCCCCTCATGTTTCAAGGCTGGGCCCTTTTCTTTGGGTTTTTCCCTGAACCCCCATCACTCAGGTTCTTATTTTTGTTTTTCCCCAAGACCCCCTTTCCCCAACATCCCCGTAATCCCCCTCGTTTTTTTCACCCGGGGGTTTTTTTGGGGTCCACGGGCCCCCCCTTTTAACACCTTTCAAAATGAAAAAATGACTTTTTTTCCTCCCAGACTTTTTTAATTTCCCTTTTATGAAACCAAAGGACATTTTGATTTGAAAAAAAAATTTTTTTGGGATTTTAGAAAGGGTTATAAGCCTTTCCCGGGTTTCCCCCCGTTTTTGGGAGGGCGGGGGAAGCAAAATTGGTTTTTTTTTTTTTCCCCCCCCTTTCTGCCAATTATCGGGTCCCCAATAAGGGGGCCCCCTTCTTTCCTCCTACCCCAAGATTTTAAAATTCTTTTCGAAATCCCCGGCTGACCCCTCCCTACCCAAAACCAGTATCCTTCTTCTTTCTTAATGCTTTTCCCAAGACCTCTTCCCTCCCTTCCAAACTTTTTAGCACTAAACCAAAATTTCAAACAATTTCCCTTTTAATTCCGCCAACTCACACACCCTCCCATTTTCTCATTACTCATTTCCACCAGATTTTTCCCCCTCTGAAAGTTTTTCCATGCCTTGACCTTTCATACTGGGTCCTTTAATTGGGTTGGGGGGGGGGAAAACCATTTAGTGGAAAAAATTAAAAAAATCCTTTTTCCGAGAGACCCTTGTCCCAAAAAAATTCAAATTGGCCCCCATGGTACCCTCATGAATACTTAACCAGATAATAAGGGTCATTTAAGGTTTTTATAAATTTTGGCACCTCGTCCGGTGTCCCCCCCACGAGGGGGGACACCGGATCAGGTATGGGGGGGCACCGTATGATATTTTAAACTCAATTACATCAAAATTATTGTTTTTTTTTTGCCTGAAATCAACATATATGCTAAGCCTAGACACCCACCCTTATTTTTAGGTGAGAAATGAAAGATAAGCTCATATAAAATAGCATTTATTAAAAGATAGGTCTAGTATTTTTATGCTCACTATTCAGAAGTGGGATCATGAAGGCATGCAGCGGGGGAAACACCTTCCACAGGTATCCCCCCGCCTTTGCCCTCTTTGGTGGATGCCTCTTTTGGGGAAAGGTCAAATGGAAAACCTCCCCTTTCCCCCCCCCCGTTTGGAAAAACCCCCAACAAAAGAAGGGGGGCCCCCCATTAGGATGGTAGGGCCC
>JACEEZ010025066.1:0-10000 GCA_016584305.1 Chionoecetes opilio
TAAATTAAGGGTAAATGTAATCACCCACAGTAAGAGGTCCCACACTCAACACCACCCACATAACATGGAAGAACAGACAGATAATCATATTCATATGATGCTTCTGCTACTCTTTGGTGTTGGTGTTGGCGGATAAATGGTTAAGGTGACCGTCACCCAATTCCTTAAAACTGAGTGGATATTTATTCTATTTTTTTTGCTAGTGTTTATTTATACATAGATGTTTCATGTCAAGTATCATTTGAATCGCGCAATAAATACCAGCAACAACAAAAAATATTGAATTGAAACAAACACTTAAAATGCGATATTATTTTTCGGGAACCCAATGATTCACATTGATGTATAAATACAAGACCTTTCCTATACTATTCCAAATATATGTTATTCACAGGAATTCGCAATTGCCTTTTACTTTACTCATAATTGCTATATGCAATATTCAGACAAATTCCGAAAATATGCATAATTTATGCAAGCACATTCCTTATATATAAAAAAAATAGCATCTACGAAAATCTGTGCTTTAACTCTTCTGTCGAATGGTGAAAGTCCCATGGTAATCAATAAAGTTGTTTCGGAGAAATAGAAGGAAACTTCTGAAAAAAATTAGCTTCGAGATATTGGTGCTTGAACATAAATGACATTATACCCGCCCGAAGCAGAGTCCCCATTTTCTCAATGCGTCTATGCTTGATTTCGGACGTAGTTATTACTTCCCCGCGTTCTCTTGTGGCATTGCTGTGGCTTCTAGACCTGGTACCAGGTAGACCCTGGTAAAAAAAAAAATATATACATATACATTGGCGGTATGCACGCACGAAGCTTGATGTAATTGTGGGCTGAATATAGAGGGGTAACTAAAAGGGGGCATAATCATATAATTTTTGTGAATTTCGCTTTGATATTTCGTCACGATTTATGCTAGAGGTTGCTAAAACATCCTGTACGTTTTTCTAGTATTTTCATGATTTCAAAAAAAATCTTTAAAATATTGGCGTGACGGTAACCTTTCATTCTTGTTGATGTTGAATTATTGTGGAAGTGGTTTATGGGTGACAACAGGGAGGTAGCATTGTAAATTCGCCGATTGTGCGAGAGGTTTTGGTAATTATCTGTTCATTCTCTTGTGTATTTGTCTGATGCACCTTCTCCAGATAATAAATCCAGTGTGTGCGGCTTTAAAAAGAGAGAAGATGTCACGGGGTTAAGAGCACTATGACAGCACACACTCTCTCTCTCTCTCTCTCCTCCCCTTTTCTCTCCCCTCTCTCTCCTCTCTCTCTCTCTCTCGTCTCTCTCCCCCTTCTCTCTCTCTCTCTCTCCTCTCTCTCTCTCTCTCTCTCCTCTCTCTTCTCTCTCTCCTCTCTCTCCTCTCTCGCTCTCTCTCTCTCTCCTCTCTCTTCCTCTCTTCTCTCTCTCTCTCTCTCTCTCTCTCTCTCTCTAAAATCACGTAGAATTCGGCGGGACCAGAGATGGAAAGTTGGGCCGCTTGAATTCCAAGTATCATGAGGATATTGTTACAAATGCTAATGTGGAAAACAGTGGATTACATGATGTTCAACATCAAAGACAATGACATGGCCGAGTAAAAGTATATATGTTAGTACTAGCGTGGGTAAATCCACAATGTATAAATATCACTGTAAATATTTGTCATGTGTTAAGTGTGTCAAGTGTACGTGTACCATCAAAATTATACAGTCATGATAATAACACAATGCTATTGTAGAAAATATTTTTGACATCAGTGAGTGTAAAATTGACTGGCATATAAAATAAATTAAGTTTACACATTTGAATGAACTTCAGAAAACATGGTGATGTATAGCAGGTAGAGTGATGAGCACTATTGTATTGAACTTTTAAGAATCATGTGCTAAAGAAGCATGATTAAACATTAAAGTATGGATATGGATGAGGACAGGAAACTGTCACTCAGGTGAATAAAAAAATTTGATTTGGTGTGCTCCACGGGAGTGATAAAGTAAAATGTGCACCAAAATGTAAGTTTCCATGGGAGAGGAATAAGAAAAGCTTCTGATTGGAGGTAAATCTTATCAAGGGAAATGCACAGGTAGCTGGTAAAGCATTTCGAGCTGTAAAAGGATAAGGTGGGGATATTTGGTATGACGTGGAATAATACATTAATCCTAATTAGGGCAAATTATACATGCAAAAGCTGAAACTTATATATTGGAAGAAGAAAAAAACGGGCCCAGGTTGATATGATATCTACCGTATCTGCCATGAAAGGAGACAAAGTGTCTGATACATTCATGGAGTTCACAGAGATCAGCAAAGATGTTGATGGTAAAGTTACATTGAACAGAGAACCATGTAAAAATGCTAGATAGGATATAATTTCCAATTATGTTGATAGTACCATGTGGTACTGTGGTAGCAAAGGAAATGATTTATCAATCCTTACTGAGAGGAAGAAAATTTCAGCTGTGAGTAGTAAAAATATATTCGTCAATGGCAAATAATGTCCTGAGAGATAAGTTTATCTGTGATCAATCAATGTTTTCTGAGGTCTGTATTAAGACAAGTAGTCATTCGTAATTTCTCTGCGAATTTGAATTTGTTAGTAAGTAATGATAAATGGTTAGTTAGTTGTGCATGTTGTACATAAGTACATACATGTGAGCATCATGTGAGTAAATAGTTCTGGAGTGACTGCTTGTCATGCATATAGTACCTAGATTAGTATGTTAATAAGTACACAATCCTATCATTCAAATAGCGATCGTGGTACAACAGGAAGGACGTAAGACAATCCATTCCTGTAGTGAATATAATTCACGTATGTATTTAATACGTAAGGAAATACGATACGTACCAGTAAAATCATGTACCTGTGTAACAATTAGTGCGGTAGTATTTCATGCAACAAAAGTGCGTAATGTAAAATGATAACGCCACTATAAGTGCAGCTTTAACTCTTACATAATAGTATTATAATGTGAATAGTTATACATAGTTCATCAAGTTTCTGTCATCAATTAGAGTTTCTATCGTGCAAGAGCTACAAGGTAAAAATGGAAACTATATCAGTTTCTACTAGTAGTTGGTCAGAACAATATGTAGCTAAACCAAAAAAAAAATCGTAAAAACACCAATGGAACGTATTTTCAAGAGTGTATATAACATTGGCTTAGTGTGTTGTGTAGACATCTTAAAAAAAAAAGAACAACACACATTAAAATTCTGAATACATGGTAATTGTGAAATAATCAGATGAACTTATATAAAATGTAATGATATGGAATGGTATGGAATGGAATGACACTACTGTTTCTGCGTGTGTGACCGCAATTTGTGAAGGTAATCATTTGTAGCAGTGTGTGTGTCATCATTAACTACAGGTGTGTCCTGTGTATCAGCATTAGGGCTTGGTAAATCTTCACCTGTATATAATCCTCTAGCTACTCGTTTAACCTGTAAGTCTATATGGACTGTCTTTGCATGGTACTTATAAATGTGTTGTATAGTTATTTTGTGTCCATGTTCAATGGCAATGACCCTGTAAGGTCCCTCAAATGTAAAATCTAACTTTGACGTTAATTGCTGTACCTGAAAGTATACTACATCACCTATAACAATTGGCTTTTCTGCTGTGTATGGGCGTTGGTATTTAATAATGTCCTCTCTGGACAAATCAATAGCGTCTGTGACACGCTTGTATATTTTCTGAAAATCAGCCACTCTAACTGTTACGTAATCATAAAAATTATATATTGGCTGTGGACTCTGCTCTAGAAGAATGTAAGGTAGTCTTTTGTCTTGCCCAAAGGCAATGAAATGTGGTGTTTCACATGTAGACTTGTGTAATGAAGAGTTAAGTATGGCAGACACTTGGGGCATCCATTCATCCCAGTGTGAACTGTAAGGTTGAGCTAATGACTTCAGGAGTTGTATAATCTTCCTATTCTGGCTTTCTACCATGCCGTTGCTGCTAGGGTGATAGCTAGTTATGTTACATTTGTTTATGTTGAATAGTTTGCAAATTTCAGCGAGAATTTTACTGTTAAACTCGGCACCATTGTCTGAGAGCAATGTGGAAGGTGTATTGAACTTAAAGAAAACTTCATCCGTAAGTGCTTTTGCAACTGTTAGAGCAGTTTTGTCTTTCAGTGGTACCAAAACTGAAAATCTAGAAAAATGATCAATGGCTACTAACAAGTATTGAGAACCAGATTATGTTAGTGGGAGTTTTAGCAAGTCAATGGCTATTGTCTCCCAAGGTCCTTTAGGTGTAGGAAAGGTAGCATGGGGGCAGGTTTTCCCAACTAAACCCCTTTTGTTTCAGCGCATGATTGACATTTATCTATGTGTGCAAAAATATCACGGCGCATGTATGGCCAAAAGTTTTTATAAACGTGCTTGGTGCAAACATCTATTTTTCCCCAGGGTGACCTGCAAGGCTAAAATCATGTAAAAGAGAAAAAAATCTTGGTATAAGTGTTGAAGGTCTACCAGCTGTGTAACCCTTGCGTTTCGGTTCCTGTCTTGTCGTGAGATATGTTCTCTCCCCAAAAAGGGTTTGGTATTGTAACCTAAACTCAGTAAGTGGGACAGGTAGTTTTGGCAATTGTGTATCATCCCCTGATTCCAAGTAGTAAATGAGGGGAGCACAGAAAGAATAATTTCGCTGTTCCTCCTCAATGTTGGGAATAGCGATTTGGGTGTCATGTTTTTTGTTGTTCAGGTGTTGCGGTTACAAGAGCAATATTCCGTGATAATGAATCAGCCACGAAATTTAATTTGCCTGGCAGATACTCAACTTTTGAGTGGAAGTCTAGTATTGGCAGGCGCCAACGTGCTAATTTGTCTGACAATTTTTTTGAATTGAATAGTTCTACTACAGGTGCATGGTCTGTTTTAACTAGAATGGTGTACCCATAAATTACAGATTTGAAATGCTTTAAAGACCATACGACCGCCAGAGCTTCTTTATGTGTGGTTGAATAGTTACGCTCTGCGGGATTGAGAGTTCTGCTGGCATAAACTAACGCACGCCATTTACCTCTATCATCCTTCTGCATCAGAACAGCTCCAAGGCCTACATCTGATGCATCAGTGAAGAGTGTAAACTGACGGGTATAATCTGGGTAAGCAAGGACTGGGGCATCACACAACAATGCCTTTAATTTAGAAAATGCTTGCTCTTGTGGATCTTCCCATGAAAATTCTACATCTTTCTTTAAGAGATGTGATAGTGGACTTGCAATTCGTGAGTAATCCATGAGAAATTGTCTGTAAATACCACTGAGGCCAAAAAAACTTCTTAGGGCTTTGACATTTGTAGGTGTTGGTAAATTTATCATTGCATCTACCTTTGACGTGGTAGTATGTAAACCAGTGGCATCCAAAACATGACCCAAGAAAGAAATTTGTTTCGTCATGAAGGAACATTTTGTTAGTTTAACCTTCAAATTAGCATCTTTGAGTTTCGAAAGTACCCTGTCTAATGTTCTTAGTCGAGAGTTCGTGTCTGGGGTACAAATAACTATGTCATCCAGGAATGCAAAAACTGCATCTCCTTGTAATTCTGAGAAAACCGTGTTGATTAGATACTGAAAAGCTAGTTCCTGCTATTCCAAATGGTAGCTTTTTGAAGGCGTAATGGCCTGAAGGAGTACTGAACGCTGTAAGGTCCTTAGATACTTCCTCTAATGGGACCTGCCAGTATCCACTGACAAGGTCGAGTGTAGAGAACACTTTCTTATCAGGCCCTATGGTCATCAGAATATCCTGTAATACAGGTAGAGGATACCTGGTTACTTGACAAACATCATTGAGGCGCCGATAGTCTACGACCGGTCGCCAATCGCCTGTTTTCTTAGGGATAAAAAATAATGGAAAATTCCATGGGCTGGTGGATGGTTCAATAACATCATCCTCTAACATTTTCTTAACCATGGCATCAAGTATAGACCTTTGTGAGTGGGGTAACCTATATGCTGGAATGAAGATAGGTTGTGTATCAGGTAGCAAAGGAATGTGATGAGTAATAAGGTTTGTCGTGCCTAAAGAATCACCTTGTATGGCAATTGTGTCATGATTTGCAGTTAGTATTTGCAATAGTGCTTGCTTTGACTCAGGAAAATCCATATCCTCTAACGAAGGACTGAGTGCATCCTGTACACACTGTGCATGATCAGTGGTAGGGTCTCCAGATGATAAAATGGGAACTACTGGCAAAATCGCAATCATTCCCACTGCAGCTGGGGTGACTACGAAATCTACTAAGCACGTTCATGTGTGCAGCTTTTGAGTGCACGGTGACTTATTATGTATGTACATTTTAGCAATGCTCTTGTTGTTAGCACTGCACAATACTGTTTCCATGAAAAGAGTCTTCACTCGTACTGAATCACTCAAACATATAGCCTCGCATTCATCACCGGCAAGTTTCAGAGATACCAAAAGAGATTCGCGACCGTTTAGTGAAACGTCTCCCACTAGACAGGCACGTTGTGTCTCAGAATCTTGCGAAGGACAGAGAACAGTAGGGGTAGAACAGGAATCAGTTTCAGTGTTACTCAGTGAATCTATTTCACTGTGAGCTGTCACCTCTGATGGCCGCTCGGGCACGCTAGTTAATTCATTTACGATAAATTCAGGAGCTTGCACTATTGTAGAACTAAATGTAAGCACTGGGGAAGAATTTTTGACTTCAGGTATATATGTTCCATAATACCTAATCCCGTGTAAGTGTGGACAAACCTCAATGCATTTCTCTAGCATTGTTGAGATACTTATCAGGTCAGCAGGGAATGACAAACCTTGTGATATATGGAAACAGATAGGTTTCGCAGGCACGAATTCCTCAAACCTTAAATGAAGCCATACCTTACCAATGACAGGGAATTTCTTGCAATCCAAACCTGTCAGTCTGATGGACGATGGTTCTAAGAAAAGGACAGATTTCGTTTCTTTACGTAATGCATTCAGCGTGTCTATGTCCATAATATTTGTTCCTGCACCTGTGTCCATGAAAGCAGTTAATTGCTTAAGTAATGCTTATGTTGCATATAGCGGGAAGGATATCTACTTCTTCCGTGTGTTGTAGGGAAAAAGTTGTGGGTATAATGCGGTCTAGAACTTCGCCTATAGTATGAGGGATAGAAAGCTGTTTGCTTAGCATAATGATGTAAGTGCGCTGACGGAGTCTGTACAGATGTACTCAGCGTAGCCATTGTAATGTAAATGTAATCGTATGTTAAAACAGCACAATAATATTTCTACCGTTGAAATTGTCCGTAAATGTGTTGTGTCTGTGAAAATCACTGTTTGTACACGAAATGTATATACCTTCTCACCTAAAACTGTAAAATATTACTTAGCTGTTAGCTACTAGCATTGGTGTATTATTAGGTGAGGTCCGGGGATTGAAGGATGAACAACACACATGTGGGTTCATGCCTGGATGACGGATGTACAGTGGCTGGATACACACAATCTGTTAAAGAGGACATATCAGAAAAAAAATAATAACATATACATACACAAATAAGAGGTATGAATTATAGACTCAGACAGTCGTGAGGTGGGGCACGCGCTTAAGTCCATAGTGTAGGACGGGTGGTATTGGTAACAAGTGGTAGTGGCTGTGGTGTGTGTCAAGTGCGCTGGGCGGCAGGGAGGGGTGCTGCAGGGTGGGGGGCTGATTAAGCGTTGTGCGCTCGGAAGGTAGGCGATGGTGGGGGCTGGTGGTTGTGTTTCTGTCCGGGGGAGGGAAGGGTGTTGTGTTGCTTTGTTGCTTGAGGGTATTAAGTTGTGGGAGGGGCTGATTGTTGTGTTGCAGTGGGCCATGATGAGAAGCTGGGTGTGGTGTTGTGCCAAAATGGGAATCTCAGGGAGTGATGGGTGTTGGGAGAAGATGTTGAAGTGTGTTGCGTCACGGTGTAGCGGGGCGACTGATACCTACGGGTGGTGAGCTGAAATGTCGTTGTCTGGCAGCGGTGGTTGGGTGGCAGGCGTTGATGCGGCGACCTCTTGATCCGCGGAAGAATGTGTTTACGCTGCAACTGCAGGATACGAGTGTGTGTGCCTCGCTCTTCCTTGTAGAATGATGTTGCTGTATGTCTTGCTTGTAGACTTGTAGATTCTTGTAGGTGCTGGCTGATTTGTGTTGCTCGTGGACTTGTAGCAATTCTTGTAGATTGTGTTTTGCCGCTTGGTTGTGGTTGTGGTTGTTAACTGGCTGGCTGTGGTTATACTTGCTTGATGAAGATATGCGTGTAATCTTGGTAGACGTGGAAAGGCCAGAGCTAGTTACTCTTGTAGAGGCTTGTAGATTTACGTGGGTGTCTTAATTATTCACACCGCGTATGCCACCATTTATACGTCGGTGTATTGTAGAGACTTTTCTGGGCTGAGTTAAAATGGTACTTCCAGTTTGTACACATTTATTTATAAGGCCAATAAGGCTCGCAGATATATTACAACAGTAAACCGTAAATGAAATGTAAAGGTACAGTAAATGTAATGAACAGCCAGTGAGTGTCGGACGGAGCGAGTGAGAGGTGCGTCCTGATGTAAGTGTGGTCCGAGGGCTTCTTCTCAATTTACGCTCTCCTCCTCCTTGCTTTCGCCGTTTCTTCTGTCGTCAACATCTGACGTTGACAGTATGCTAGACATAACAACTGACTTATGTACATTTGTTTTGTGATCCACTTCCTTGGTCTAACAAAAGGTTGAGCAATCCTTTGTTCTCATGGCTAACTTGTAAAAGATACATCTATAATAATATAAGCGAAAGTGTGTCTGTCTGTCTGTGTGTGTGTGTGTGTGTGTGTGTGTGTGTGTGTGTGTGTGTGTGTGTGTGGTATAGGTTCCGCCCCCCGTGGCGCAAACACCTCATATGGCACATTTTTGGAATCAGGTTGACCAGGGTAAGGTCATAAGCCCACTTATGAGATGATCCGATCACTTTTTGTTTCTTTTTTTTAGCAGCCTATTAGCGAGAATTGTTAAAACAAAAGTGGGTTGCGAGAATTGAGGAAACCTTGATGTAGGGTGATGGGTAATGGGTGTGGGGTGATGGGTGAGTGAATGGGTGGGGGGTGATGGGTTGGGGGTGATGGGTGATGGGTGAGGGAATAGGGGGGGGTGATGGGTAGTGGGTGAGTTAATGGGTGTGTGGTGATGGGTAATGGGTGAGTGAATGGGTGGGGGGTGATGGGTAATGGGTGAGTGAATGGGTGGGGGGTGATGGGTATGGGTGAGTGAATGGGTGTGTGGTGATGGGTAATGGGTGAGTGAATGGGTGGGGGGTGATGGGTAATGGTGAGTGAATGGGTGGGGGTGATGGGTAAGGGGTGAGTGAATGGGTGGGGGGTGATGGGTAATGGTGAGTGAATGGGTGGGGGTGATGGGTAATGGGTGGAGGGTGATGGGTAATGGGTGAGTGAATGGGTGGGTGGAATACATACATTTTTACATCCATGATTTCAGGAAAGTTAAAAGGGGCTATCTGGAGAGTCCATGTTTGGTGGGCCGAAGGCCCACCAAACACAGGTGGTGGGCCGAAGGCCCACCAATAGCCCTCCGCAGGAGCTAGCCAAAAAGTCCACCCGGAGGGCGGCTTTGCGGCTAGTATATATATACATCTATAATAATATAAGCGAAAGTGTGTCTGTCTGTCTGTCTGTCTGTCTGTCTGTCTGTCTGTCTGTCTGTCTGTCTGTGTGTGTGTGTGGTATAGGTTCCGCCCCCCGTGGCGCAAACACCTCATATGGCACATTTTTGGAATCGGGTTGACCAGGGGAAAGTCATAATCCCACTTATGAGATGATCCGATCAATTTATTTTTTATTTTTTTAGCAGCCTATTAGCGAGAATTGTGAAAACAAAAGTGGGTTGCGAGAATTGAGGAAACCTTGATGTAGGGTGATGGGTAATGGGTGAGTGAATGGGTGGGGTGATGGGTAATGGGTGTGGGGTGATGGGTGAGTGAATGGGGGGGGGGGGTGTGATGGGTAATGGGTGT
>JACEEZ010025066.1:12500-27500 GCA_016584305.1 Chionoecetes opilio
ATATATATATATATATATATATATATATATATATATTATATTATATATTATATATATATATATATATATATATATTATATATATATATATATATATATATATATATATATATATATATATATATATATGTGGCGCCCCCCTTTATAGCTTTATAGCTTTGACGTTAACTCGAAGGGCTCCACAATCCTGTCTATTACGCTGCTACCACCCACAATAAGTTGGAAAAAAATATATATGATTAAGAAAATATGTAAGTACTAATGGGTCTGAATAACAACTCGTTATCAGAATCTCAGTATATTGACACTTTACTGATTCACCAGTAATTACTTCCCAACTCCTTCTTAACCTAATGTCTTAACCTAATGTCTTAACTTAATGTCTTAACCTATTGTCTTAACATAATGACTTTCAACACAAATACATACTTAATGCTAATAACACGACACGACGCGACTCTCAGCTCGTGCTCAAAGCGTAA
Source organism: Chionoecetes opilio (assembly GCA_016584305.1). Lineage (NCBI taxonomy): Eukaryota > Metazoa > Arthropoda > Malacostraca > Decapoda > Majidae > Chionoecetes > Chionoecetes opilio. The sequence continues at coordinate 12,982 of JACEEZ010025066.1, forward strand.
CCCTATAACTCTTTCACCCTAAATCACTGAGTAAATGTCCCGTCACACTGATTCTCTGTGTAACTTGCCCGTCACACTGGTTCTCTGTGTAACTTTCCCGTCACACTGATTCTCTGAGTAAAGTATCAATACCCACACACTCCAGCTATGAAACAAAGCCTTAGTTGTATCCTGGTGTATCCAGGGTCATTCACAGCTGTGCCCACCGCTGCTCATCCCGCCGGCTTCCCACCGCCACCTTCATACCGCTCCCTTGAAACCCTATGAATAACATATTCCATTAGCTTTCATGCTATAACAGATAAATAATTAATCTCCTCTACATCCCTACCAACACATTTCCGCGCACGTACTTTATAAAGGGTTGATAGCCACACGTCCCACACGTCTTACCACAGCTTACACGTGGACCGAAAGACAACTAATATTGCTACCTGCCTTCTCGCCTGGCCCGCTGACGTCACCAGCTACCGTCGGCACAAAATATGTCAAAATATATTTATATATAGTGATTCAGAACTGAGGAGTGAAGGAAAATGACGCATTTAATTACTCGACACTTATAGATTACTTTACCCCCTCCCACTCAACGTAAACTCTTCGTCAATCATGAGTCAAAAGTGTTAACCCATTTTCCCGCGTTACATGGCTTCTTCCCCCAAAAAAAACATTTTCCTTGTTCCTCAGTCCTTCATCACGCTTCCTACCAGATATCTAACTAAGTATATAAAAAATATAATAACATATACCCAACGCCAAATCATGACTCCTCTTCTTTTTAAATTCACATAGGGTCTTCTAACCACCCACCAACAAATATATACTTAAGCTGGACAATACAATTCTTCCAATGAACTTTACAAAACACAATAATTGAATAGTAATGCATTCTTAACTTTTTCACCTCCCCCACCAAGAGCAGATTTCACCAGTTTGGGGAATACATAATTAATGTAATGACTTTACTCCCTTGAAATGAGAACCTTCTCACTTCCTCTCTTATTTGTCTAGGCCGAAGTATAGGCCTTTGTATAGAGTCGCGACTGGACTCATCCCACTAGTCTGTAATGGTTATTCTTTTACCCCACTTAACCTAGGCATAGGCGCGTAGGGAGAAATCACGACCGGATTTACTCCATACCCTCTGTAACTTGGGATAAGGCTCACCTCCTTATTGAGGCATGCATACTCCTTCGTCAATCACCCAACGAGCAAAGCTCAGAGCCAAGGACATCCTCGGGTCTAACGACATCCTTTGCGGGCTTACTGCTAAGTACAATCTATGTACACCCTCTAAAGCAAATTTTATAACTTCTGCAAGTCTTTCTAGGGGACCTTCATCAAAATACCTCTTTCTCTAGAGGTGACTTTTACCATCTGTCATTAACATTCTTCTACTTATCTCCTCACTGGTCTCCTCTCTCTAGGTGGTGGTTGTTCAAATTCTTCCTCAACTATTACTATATCTGTTGGTTCCAACAGCCAGCCATCTTGTCCTATATATTGCTTAATTTGGTCGGCCGCTCTCTGTACACGTTTGCCGTCAAATATATTTTCTAACACATATGCACCCCCCTCTCTCAATACTTCCACTATTTTGTACGGTCCCAACCACTTAACCGAAAATTTTCTGTTGGTGACCGTCTCAAAACGTTCTCTTTTCACCCACGCCAATTCGTCTTTTTCCAACCTCTCATTTTTCCTTTTCACATTAGCTTCCTCCAGCCATTTTCTACCTCTCTCCAAATTTGTTCTCTTGGTGATTTCGTGTGCCACTGTTGTTTCCTCCTCTGAGTCAATTTGTGGTAACTTCACACTAATCAACCTTGGAGCGTATCAGGAAAAGACAGCATAGAAAGGTTGGGTACCCATTGTCTCATGCACTGCACTATTCAACACTCTTTGGGTTTCCAAGAGATAACTGGGCCATCTATCTATTGGGATAACCCTTGCATAGGTTAGAGATAATTGCTTTCATTGTTCGGTGCATCCTTTCAGAAATACTACTACCTTGTGGATGATAAGGCGTGGTGTATCCTAACTGTATTTCACATGAATCACACAACTCTTTAAATTGCTGTGACGTAAACTCCTTAGCATTATCTAACAGCAATGTATGTGGTGCTCCAAATACACTAATATATTCCCTAAAATTCTTACATACTTCCTCGGTCATCCTAGTTCTTAATTTATAAAACACAGTAAACCTACTATAATGATCTATTATAGTTAATACATAGCGGTATCCGTGGGCTCCCGTTCCCATGTCGGTTATGGCTATGCTTATCCTCTCTAGAGGTTTACTTACTGATGGTAATTCTTGCCATTGTTGTTGGAGTCCCCCGACTACCCCCTTTTGCTGTTGACATGTTAAACAGTTCCTCACATATTCTCTCACATCCTTTTCAGGTTGGGCCCCAAAAAAAATAGCCTTCTGCTTTACTTATTGACTTCCTCTGCCTAAATGACCTGATTCCTTATAATGAATTAATTCCCAATGCGCTTGCTTCAGTTCACTAGGCAAAACTAATAAGTAGTGTTATACTGTTATCTACCTGCTGTTTAGTTAAATATAAAACTCCTTCTTCTATCCAATTGATCTAAGTACTTCTGGGGTATTTAGATCTGGGTATTCTGCCTCCTTCTAGATACTCTATCATTTCTCCTCCATCTGAGGTCCTCTCGCTGCATTTCTTTTATTTCTTCTTTAGTTTTCCTAACCACTCTCTTCTACTTGACCCTCGAAAGATTCTTACTGGTCTACTCAGCTGGTCTGCTACAGTGTTCTTTTTCCCTGCTTTATATTCTTTTGATACCATAGTCTCTCATTTCTAGGATCCACCTGTTCACCTAGGTGACTTGGTTCGTTGTTTAAAGACTGACACTAACGGTTGGTGGTCTGTTCTGATGATCACCTTGGTTCCCCACAGGGAAAAGATGAAACTTTTCTGCAAGCTAAAACTATCCCTAGGGCTTCCCTATCTGTTGCTGAGTATCGCGTTTCAACTGGTTTCAATTTTTTGGAAAAATAAGAGATTACCTGGGCTTTGCCCTGTTCATTATACTGCATCAGTACTGCTCCTACATGAGTTTGGCTAGCATCGGTATCCAACACAAAAGGTTTATTGATATTGGCCTTAATTAAGATGGGAGCACTAGTCAGTTTATCTTTTAGTATCTGAAATGCTTTCTGGCTTTCCTCTGACCATTCGAATGTTTTATTTATTCTATATACTGACCCATTCTATGTACTTCCTATAGAAACCTACCATTTCCAGAAATCTTCTGGTTTCCTTGACATTAGTGGGGGGTTTCATTTTCTCTACGGCTTCTATATTGCCTGGGTTGGGCTGGTAACCTTCCTTGTTCACTACGTGTCCCAGAAAACTAACTTTTCTTTGCCCTATTTTACATATGGTCAGATTTAATTTGACTGCAAATTTAGTCAGATGTCCAAATAACCTATCGATCCTTTCCAATAAGACCTCGTAACTGGGTGCCATCAGGATAATGTCATCAAGATAATTTTTAAGCCAATTATCTTTCAGTAAAGGGGTTAGGATCTGAGCTAATTTGCGAGAGAAAATTGCCGCACTGCAATTCAATCCAAAGGGAAGTCTTTTGAATCTATGTAAGGATATTCCTTCACTGAAAGTTGTTACATCTTTATTATTCTCATCCAACAGTACTTGATAATATGCATCTTTCATATTTAGGGTGGCATAGTATTCATAGCACGCTACCGACTCCACTAATTCTTCCAATTTAGGTAGGGGGTGTATATCAGTGGCTAAATGTTGATTCACTTTCCTATCATCCAGACACATCCTTTTTTCCCCATTCGGCTTGTTAACCAGTACTATAGGACTGAAACACGCAGCTGCGGAATTTTCTATTATGTCCTTCTCTTCCATTTCTCTCAACATTTTAGCTATTAGTTCCTTAGCTTTCTCCGGATACCTATATGTGACTCCTCTACACGGTTTTGGATCTAACACCTGAATATGAGCTGGTTCAGTTTTCATGGTGCCTAGTTCTCCTGCACCTAAGATAAATAAGTTATGATGTTGTTTTATTAAGGCGAAAAGATAGTGTCTCTTCTGTCCACTTAGGTGTGCTTCCAGTCTCCCTTTTCTAGAATAGCCTGTATTCGTTCCTGTCGAGTACCACTACCTTTGTTAACATCACTATCGGGTAACATAGCGTTACTCATCCTAGTGGTGAGACAACGTGGTCCTGCCGTAACTTGCTGCTCTTGAATTTCTTCTGAGTTTGCTACTCTATACTTAGCTAAAACTGTACCAGAACGTAACTTCAGCTGTCCATTACTGTTATTAATTATTGGTAGAAAGATAGTTCTTTCTTTAGTAACCTGGATACACATAGGTGCTATATTTTGCACTTGTCTTTTCCTAGTGTCCACCAAGAGAATGGTTCCCTCTATCTCGTCCACTGGTAACTCTAACCATTGAGTTCTTTCTGGTCTTATGGTCACACTTTGCTGTATTCTTATATGACAGCTTGATTTATGCACTTCATCTTTGCACTCCTCGCTCTTAACTGCTCTTATGGTGCCGTATCGGTGTTCAACAAAATTCAAAGGGTAAGTTAGGTTAGCCCACATGATTTTTTTTTGTTGGTTATTTATAGTCATTTCTTCTAGTCCTATTATATTCATCCCTATCAGGGCTTGGGTGGATAAATACTGGTCTGGAACTATTAACATTAACACTTCTATTGTTCTATCTGTTCCTAGGGGTATTTTTACTCTTACTTAACCTAATAGTCGGTCAGCCCCGGTCCGAAATTTTGCTCACCGGTATCAAATTAGGGCGAGAATGCTAAGAGTGTTTTTTGAGAAGGTATAAATGCCTAGAGTCTAGAAAACATGTGATAGCATTGTGGGGGTGGCAGCTTTATATGAGCTATCTCCCTTTTTCCAAAATGGCCGCCAAAATACACCCAATAATTATGAAATTTTTAAATTTCGTTTTATGGGCCTATCATGTATCATGTCCTTTTCCAGTAAGTGTCTCCTCCAGTCTGTCTATATTATCCCATGCAAGATTTGTGAAGACATGGGGCTTGATGGAGAGTGGTAGAACAGCTCTCTGGTTGAAGCCCATTGCCAACTTCTGCAGACACAGAGCGGTATCATTCTCTTCCAGCTGGTCATAAGACACCCCATTTCCAAACTTATTCAGTATCCGAATGACCTCAGTGTTTCCAGTGAGTGCTTTTACCGCATAAGGAAGCAGGAAATGTTTTGGTGGTTTATACTGCCCACGTGTAACAGCGTATATCATGTCCTGGCTAAATGACTCGACAAGAATAGCAGTCCTTTGGGATTTATTCGTAGTACTAGTTGTATCTCCAGTGAGGAGCCCGACCAGAAATCGCTGTAACTCATTTGGTATGGCGATATGAGTAGCTACATCAGACGGATGATATGGCCACGGGGTGAAAATCATGTCCTTCTTGATGGCCGTTCGGATATGTGACGAAGTCTGATCTATGATCTTGTTGATATCTGTAGACTTTGCCTTCCAAAGCTTGAGCTCCCTATGTAGATTTTGATTTTCCAAGACAACATCCTTTAATGAGACACAGCATGGAACCATCAACAACTTTCCCTTGTCGTCGGAAAATATTTCTACTGCACCTCCAAGCTCGGATTTCAGTCTTCTGTGCATATTCTTCTTTGTTGAATCCTTCAGAAGATTAACTCCACCAGACAACATTAATGATTCCAATTTTGTGGTCAAGGAGGTGACTGGTATAATCCTCTTGTTGGGGATAATATCTTCTCTGATGTATTCAAAAAGTTCTTGGTAAGCTTCTCCTTCAACCTTGTGATACAGTATAAATTCATCTGTTACTTTCTCTTCTTCATTCTCATTGCTGTCCTCTTTGTTCCTAGTGTAATTCCTATAGCATGAAGCGTGGTAGTGTGCCTCTGCGGCAACAATGTCTCTACTGGTTAGTGCTATCATCCTGCCGTCTGCATTTCTGACGGCACTCTCTCTTAGTGTTTGATCTACTCTCAGTTGTGAAGCTAGCGTAAGTGTTTCACGTGTATTGGAGTGCTTTTTGAACTTGACCTTGCTACAGAATACGCAGATCGGAGCATAAACTCTTGATTCATGTGTTGATGTTCTGGAAGATTTTTTTGGAGGACAGTCACTACTACCAGATAGATCACTACTACATTCACCTGCTTTACTTTTCAGAGTTTCCAAGTCTCTTTTCATGGTGAACATGCTTCTACATTTTCGATGATAGAATATAATTGGAACTTCTTTGTCCTGAAGCGTTTTTGAAACGTCCTAGAATGGGGACATGGTTCCTGACTTTGGCGGCTTCAAGTAAGGTTAACCAGGAGGCATGGCTTTGAGGACTGACAAAATGTTCATCTCCGTCGGATACTGCCTGGTGTATGATGCACAGTTTCTTGGCGGGTGCCTGTGGCGTTTCCATGTTAACGGACATTCCAGGCCTCCTACGTTGAAGTTCCACAGCTACCACGACACCGGATTCTGGTCCCGGATTCTTCTCTACATCACCAGCCTTCAACAATAGCTTCGAGAGGTAGTCGGCTGCTACTCTACCTCTCCACTCCAAAAACCCGACTTTCTCTGAACGCACGACCTGCGGGCCGGCTGGTCTTCCGGCAGTGGTGGTCTCCTCGAGGGTCTCCAACGTCGCCAGTCGATCGTCCGGTCCGTCTCTCGCCGATGAAATACGACACCTGAAAAAGAATTTTTTTTAAAATTATATGTAGTATGTATATTTATATAATTATATAATATACAGTTTGGAAAAGGGGGATAACTCCCATAAAGCTGCCACTGCCACAATGCTATCACATGTTTTCTAACTCTAGGCATTTATACCTTCCCAAAAAACACTATTAGCATTCTCGCCCTAATTTGATACCGACCAACCCCCCAGGCTGATCGCCTATAAGATTCTCCTTGCCAGTTTTGCCGGTCAAACTAGGGATGTTACTGTGGGTTCTTATTTTAAGTTGCAAGTCTAAAGCTGCGCTCTTCTTTATAAGTGAATATTCGCTTCCTGTGTCTACTAAAACTTCCGTGACCTGGTCATTAATGGCTAAGGGGACTATTGGGGATCGATGTTTAACTAGTCACCGGGAGGATCCTTTCCTCCCAGGACAATTTGGATTACCTCTCCTACATACTACTCTCCAGCAATCGAAACAAGCGTTGCTACCTGGCTTCCTTCTACAGTCTGCGGCTGAGTGGTTGTTCATTCTACAATAGGGACAAAACGTCTGGGAATTCCTTCTCCAATCTAAACTGGGTGGCTTCTGGTCGTTACCTACTCTCAATTCTTGTAATTTCCTCCCTATTCCTTCCATCTGGGCTCGCAGTTCTCTTACTTCTGACTGACTGGCTGACAGTTCCTGTTTATTGGGAGGAATACTCTGGGGAGCGGGTGTTATCTCTGACAGCTGCCGGGTCTTGTTTACCGCACATATTCTATTTGTGTCTCTTAATATGGCGATGGCCCTCTCAATCTCCACTTTCTCTATGAATTTTCTCAGTGGGAATTGTTCATCCATGTAAAACTCTAATTTCTCCTTACTGTGGCTTGGTAATCTTCTCAACAGTTTTGTTTTTATGATCTTATCCCTACGGGGAACTTCTCCTGGATGTTTTGACTTTGCTTCCAGTATGGCGTATTTGCATTTGAGTTTAGTTGCGAAATCTTGGGGATCTTCCAGCCAATCATACTTGACCTCCGAAATGCTGTTAAGGATTCTGTCGACATTATTGTCTGTTAGTTCTTCGCATAACTAATAAGTTAGGGTGTCCCATGATCTAAAATTGAACTGAGTGAGGGCATTCTGTACGTATAATGCTAACTGTGGGTCCACTCTTGTCATAAGAATCCTCTTTCTCTCCTCCAAATCCTCTGAACAACTTTCTACTTGGGAAAGGAAAACTGTCAACCTTCCCTCGGCTTCGATTCCCTGTAAATCACTGAGGTTCAGCATTTATATATCTCTAGGCTTTATCAATGACCTCACTGGTCTCCTGACTTCCTTCTCCTCTCCCTTATTTTTCAACAATAACTCAACAGTATCTTTCGTTCTTTCCACTTCTTGTTCTAACTGACTCATCCACCTGAACCGCGCGTATCGTTCTGGACTGGTTTCGTCTCTCTTGTGTGTTACTACTTCCTCCTTCTTAAGCTCCCTACCCTTTGCTCCCTTCTGGAGGAAATCCTCCAAATCCTCTAAGGAAAAATCAATCAAATCCTCCATCATAAAAAAAAAAATTCCCTTCCGTAATAAAAAAAAATATATATATATCTCCCTTATTCCTAACTAGTGTTTGCTAACGCTAGGTATAGTGTTGGGCTTTTCACGGTGGCTATTACGGCCACTACAACCCTCAGAAGTTGCTTACTTGCCGGGGCGTCTCCCAAGCCTCAACACTGACTTACACTCTTATTATTATTTCTTACGGTGGGTAACCCGGTCCTCCTAAAGCTTGCACTGCAGCCCATGCCTGATAGTTGTGCATGATTACATTTACGAGCTTCTCATATATAAAACCCTGCTCGTCCTATTAAAATGCACTCCATCATGCGCTAAGCCTTGTGCATATGGTTTGGCGTTAAAGCTTAATTTCCTATACTGAGTTAGCTTCTTGTTCAACTTGTTGTTTATTGCCTTAGCTACTTTATCGTAAGTTTCTTGCTCAACTCTCCAAGCGTAATGGTCGGTTATGATCCTGTGTTCTATCATAAAAATCCTTATCTCACATCGGCACGTTGCCTGCAATGTTTCTACTACTTTCCTAATATTTTCCACTATTTCTCTCACCTTACTGTCTTCCTTGATATCATTACTGCCTAACCATAATATGACTAACTCAAATTATGTCTGCAATATTCCGTTCAATCTATCATCTGAAAAAAATATTATAATCTTTTCTCCTGGCGCTCTATAAATTTATAATGTTACGTTAGGATCATCTACCTCCACGGTCTGAAGGAACTTGTTATAGTCAGGTCCCTACATTAGTGTTATCTTTTACTTTACTTCTTACTTTATACCAGCTGTTACCCTAACCTAGCCCTAACCTTACCGTAAGGTACGGTAACCTAACCGTACCGTACCTTTTACATGTGTTCTCTGGATGTACTCTGTCATAGTCAGGTCCCTAACTAGCGCTACCCTGTACATGGATGTGATCACTGGGCACTGGCACTTGGAAAATAAAAAGGAATTAGTTAGCGCGTGGGTACGAGGAATTTTTAAATGAATCCAAACCAGCTGCCACCATTATGTGGCGCCCCCCTTTATAGCTTTATAGCTTTGACGTTAACTCGAAGGGCTCCACAATCCTGGCTATTACGCTGCCACCACCCAAAATAAGTTGGAAAAAAATATATATGATTAAGAAAATATGTAAGTACTAATGGGTCTGAATAACAACTCGTTATCAGAATCTCAGTATATTAACACTTTACTGATTCACCAGTAATTACTTCCCAACTCCTTCTTAACCTAATGTCTTAACCTAATGTCTTAACCTAATGTCTTAACCTAATGTCTTAACTTAATGTCTTAACCTAATGTCTTAACATAATGACTTTCAATACAAATACATACTTAATGCTAATAACACGACACGACGCGACTCTCAGCTCGTGCTCAAAGCGTATCCCTATAACTCTTTCACCCTAAATCACTGAGTAAATGTCCCGTCACACTGATTCTCTGTGTAACTTGCCCGTCACACTGGTTCTCTGTGTAACTTTCCCGTCACACTGATTCTCTGAGTAAAGTATCAATACCCACACACTCCAGCTATGAAACAAAGCCTTAGCTGTATCCTGGTGTACCCAGGGTCATTCACAGCTGTTCCCACCGCTGCTCATCACGCCGGCTTCCCACCGCCAGCTTCACACCGCTCCCTTGAAACCCTATGAATAACATATTCCATTAGCTTTCATGCTAAAACAGATAAATAATTAATCTCCTCTACATCCCTACCAACACATTTCCCCGCACGTACCTTATAAAGGGTTGGTAGCCACACCTCCCCACACGTCTTACCACAGCTTACACGTGGACCGAAAGACAACTAATATTGCTACCTGCCTTCCTTCTCGCCTGGCCCGCTGACGTCACCAGCTACCGTCGGCACAAAATATGTCAAAATATATTTATATATAGTGATTCAGAACTGAGGAGTGAAGGAAAATGACGCATTTAATTACTCGACATTTATAGATAACTTTACCCCCTCCCACTCAACGTAAACTCTTCGTCAATCATGAGTCAAAAGTTTTAACCAATTTTCCCGCGTTACACACACACACACATATATATATATATATATATATAATAATATATTATATATATATATATATATATATATATAATATATATATATATATATATATATATTATATCTATATATATATTAAAAATTATATATATATATAGCTAATATATATATATTTAAAATACAAATACTTACTTGCTCCCCATCTTGCTGCCCCCAGCGCTTCGTGCCTGGTGGAACGCCGAGTGAGTTTTCGACAGGGATGCTTGCAGCCTATGTGATCTCAAGAAGCCGTTGTGACTTCAGTGCATCGTGAGTCACTCTGGATCTTCTGCGACTTCGAGGGATTCCTGCAAGGACTATTGGTTTGATAACTGGTCTGTATTCTGGGACTGAGAGTGCTGTGAAGTGTGGGGCAGGTGTATCCAGCTTCCTTTCCTGTGAATACAAGAGTGAGGCAGGGTGCGGCCTTGCCCCATCACTTTTCAACGCTTGTATGGATTGGGTATTGGACAAGGTTGTAGATCAAAGTGATTGTGGAGCTTCCGTCGGCAACACCAAGATCACTGATCTTGTTTTTGCCGATGATGCAGTAATCTTTGCTGAGTCGCTGGAGGTCCTGGTGATGGCTCTCGAGGCGCTGCACGAGGAGGCAAAGCCTTTGGGACTTAAGACCAAGACCAAGGTCCAGGTATTTGGAGACTTACTAGATGAAGCAGTACAGTCTGTTCATGCGTGTGGCGAGGACATTGAGATCTTGGAAAGTTTTACATACCTGGGTAGCGCAGTCCATAATGACGGCGGGTCACGTCAAGAAGTCTTACGACGGATTGGCATAGCCCACGGTGTTATGGATTCGTTCAGCGGGAGTATTTGGCGTTGTCGGTACCTGTGCAGGAGGACAAAGATCCGGATCTTCAAGTCGCTTGTGATCCCTGTCTTACTCTATGGTTGTGAGACATGGACACTAAATAGTTACTTGAAGAGACGAATCAATGCCTTTGGTAATAAGTGTCTTCGCAGAATCATGGGGTATCGCTTGGATGATTACGTGTCAAATCAGCGATTGCACCGTGAGACTGAATCGAGGCCTATTACCTGCATAGTCCGTCAGCGCCAACTTCGGCTATAAGGGCATGTGGCACGCTACCCTGAAACCGATCCTTCCCATCGGGTTGTATCTGTAAGAGACAATCCTGCGTGGAGGAGGTCAAGGGGGCGCCCACAAGGCTCGTGGCTGGGGCAAGTTGATGTTTCTTGTCGAGAGCTGCTTGGTATGGGAAAGGAGCCTGCATGGGAACTCGCGCTTGGTGACCCCCGGGAGTGGCGTCGTAGGGTGGGCGAGGCGACGCGCCCCCCGGCGTATGCCCCCAATGATTGATTGATTGCTGCCCCCATCGAGTTGAGGTTGGGGTAATAGCAGGTAGGGGTGCCTGTCGTTACCTTTTAACCACCATATGGAGAGGTGGCTACGACACCCTGTCCAGGGTGTCCAGGGGCTCGAATCCGACCTGGTACTACTATACAATTTGTCTTAATTGATTATTATCATTATTATCATCATTTATATTATCATTATCATTAATGTTTTCATTATTATTATTATCATTATTATTATAATTTTTGTTATGATTATGATTACTATTATTATCATTTTGCCTTGCATCATTATTATCATTATTATTTATATTAATACTGTTTGTTTTTAATTATTTTTTATTAGCACTATTATTATTTTTATCATCATTATTATTATTGATATTATCATCTTTTTTTTATATATTTTTTCTTCTCTTCACTCTTCTTTTCTTTAAACTTTACTGACTATTATATCGTATGTGGTATATCTAATATACTATAGGAGTAGCCGTGTCTCTGTCTGTCTGTCTGTTTTGGGTAGCCGAAACTGTAAATTCAATTTTGATGAGAGTAGGCTCAAAAGATCGCAAATAAATCGTAGGTGGTAAGCGGCTTAGTACCATGTTGAATGAATAATTTTGAAGGGTGGTTTTGGGCTAAAAAGACTTTTAGGAGTATTAGATGACAGGAAGAAACTCTTCGGTAACGTCTTGCCGCATGTCACCTACTCCGTAGACTCATGTACATACCGTTTGTTTGTGTGTGTGTGTGTGTGTGTGTGTGTGTGTGTGTGTGTGTGTGTGTGTGTGTGTGTGTGTGTGTGTGTGTGTGTGTGTGTGTGTGTGTGTGTGTGTGTGTGTGTGTGTGTGTGCAAACATGCAAGTATGCATGCGTGTGTGTGTGTGTGTGTGTGTGTGTGTGTGTGTGTGTGTGTGTGTGTGTGTGTGTGTGCATGTGTGTGTGCGTGCGTGCGTGCGTGTCCGTTTGTGTGCGTGTGTGAGTGTGTGTGTACTACAAACATCAATACATGGGTCCGAAGGGCCCACAAGCACTTGTCGTTATTTATTTTGGTTTGAACCATGAGCGTGAGTATCGATAGTTATCGAAGACCTGTGAACTTCTCAAATATTTTAGAGCTACCCTTTGAATAACTTACATTTTAAAGACTGAGGGATGTTTTCTCATATCAATATCAATAAAAAATTCGACGTAATACATCAACATTTATTTTATGCAATAGTGTGGATAGCATTTTAGTTTTCCTTATAAAAATCACATGTGGACTAAGTTTTTCTCATGATTAAGTTAAATAGAAATACAACGTTACGTTCGAGTTTTTCACTTATTTAGCATTTTCGAAACTTGTTGTAGGTAAATGATGATAATAGCAAATGACAATATATTTTTTAGAATCCCCTCTGTAAAAAAAAAATAACCTTGTTTGAAACCAAGTGCGAATCAATAAGGCGAATTATGTAGTAACTATACGTATTCACATCGAAACAAAAATCTTGGATATCTGATGTCTGATTGGTTTCTCACTATCATCATGAGTTAATGCGGATTTGCCCCAACGATGATTTGCTGAATTCTTCAAGTGTTGTAATTTGTGCACCGTTTGTAAGAGGCTATGCAGCAGTTTTTCGTACCTTGTGATGGTATTGGCAAAATTCTTAATAATGTTGATGCCTCACTCCGCCACCTCATTTGTCATTTTAAATAATAAATGACTTCCACTACCTGCCAGTATCTTTTTAAAGGTCACTAATCCACAGGCAGGGTATGCCATGCCGATTTCCAGACCTGCAGACTATATAAATTTAAAATTATAAATTACTTCCACTACCTGCCAGTATCTTTTTGAAGGCCACTAATCCACAGGCAGGGTATGCCATGCCGATTTCCAGAGCTGCAGACTATAAAAATTGAACCATGCATATGGTATATATATATATATATATATATATATATATATATATAGATAGATAGATAGATAGATAGATAGATAGATAGATAGATAGATAGATAGATAGATAGATAGATAGATAGATAGATAGATAGATAGATAGATAGATAGATAGATAGATAGATAGATAGATAGATAGATAGACAGATAGATAGATAGATAGATAGATAGATAGATAGATAGATAGATAGACAGATAGATAGATATACATATATATATATATATATATATATATATATATATATATATATATATATATATTATATACAATATATATATATATATAGATAGATAGATAGATAGATAGATAGATAGATAGATAGATAGATAGATAGATAGATAGATAGATAGATAGATAGATAGATAGATAGATAGATATATATATATATATATATATATATATATATATATTATATATATATATATATATATATATATATTTGAGTGACACTTATTTTTTTACTTGCGAAAAAGTAAAAAAGGCAGTTGATTTTCTGATTTATATTAGCCTACAAACATCACATACAAAGTTTCATCCCGATCAAATAATATTTAGCCGTGCCTCATCGCACTTGAACACTTAACGCTATTAAGCCCGTTTTGTGGGTCTTCCTGGGCTCAACGTTAACCAAGTGCTCATTAAAGTTACAGCACAGTTACACACAGAGAACAAAAACACAACAGTAGCCATTAGCCATACACGTCTCGAAATGGCGCTTTAGCCTGTGCGGCCCGCCTGGCCAGGCCGGGACGGCGCCGGAACAGCTATCGGCAGCTACCATCCCGGCTCCGGGGAGGTCTGTTGGGTACCGGCCCGGCCGGGGAGAGCTGAGGGATACCTCCCCGGCGCTCCAGGCGGTGCGGGCGGC
>JACEEZ010025066.1:35000-52500 GCA_016584305.1 Chionoecetes opilio
CATACAACATACATACATACATACATACATACATACATACATACATACATACATAATACATACATATATATATATATATATATATATATATATATTATATTAAAATATATATATATATATATATATATTATATATATATATATAATATATATATATATATATATATATATATATATAGCTAGTTATTGCTATTAACTTCAAATATGTTTTGAATATTGAATGTAGGAGTAACCTATATACATATATATAATATATATATATATTGTTCACCGTCTATGCAACTCCCGCAAGTTTTTATCAAGACATAAGCTGTGTGGCAGTGGTAGTAACCTATAAATGACGGTGAACAATATATATGCGACGAGTATAACAAATATTCCCACTCGTCTTGAAGGAGTAATGAGTCCATCCCAGGGCGGGAGAGTGACCCCGCCCCTCAATATAAAGGGATCTCTCGTTGCGGACTGCCGCAGCCGCTGTATATCAGGGTGTGGCTGGACATTGTGTTGATTCAGCATCTATATCGAGATGCCAGACACAATATATACCTCTCTCTATTATATAATTATCTAAGAGATAAGAAGCACTCAAATTTCAGGAAATGAAGAAAATATAAGTTATTGAAAGGTACATATGAAATAGCCTGTTTTGATAGGACTACATACCATTATATAGGGCAAGTGTTGAGTCTGAATAGATAACTACATGATGACGGGCATTCCATCACTTATTCACGTAATCCTTGCTCAAAGCACATACACACAGACATACAGATACTTACGTATAAATAATCAGGAATTAATAACCAGTCACTGCCTAA
The DNA here is from genome assembly GCA_016584305.1 of Chionoecetes opilio. Taxonomy (NCBI): domain Eukaryota; kingdom Metazoa; phylum Arthropoda; class Malacostraca; order Decapoda; family Majidae; genus Chionoecetes; species Chionoecetes opilio. The sequence goes on from JACEEZ010025066.1 coordinate 35,821, forward strand.
CACGATTACATCAACAGTGTTTGAGAGATTACCTGCTATATATACCTCCTATATCTTGCATTTCATTTATTTGCTACCAGATACCCACTTTGGTATTAAGAGAAGACATGGTACCTGTGATACACTTTTGACCTTGGTGCATCAGGTTAAAGCTTCCCTGGATGAGGATTCCTTAGTCTGCATTTGATGTAGTTAACCAAAAAACTCTACTCTTTAAACTTATGTCAGGTATAAACGGGTGTTTCTTACAATATATTATCTGACATTATATGTGATAGGCGCCAACGCATTGTCATTGACGGGTATATCAGTAGCTTTATCCATGTCAAGACTGGTGTCCCTCAAGGCAGTGTTCTCAGGCGTCTTCTTCTTTTAACTATTTTACATTAGTGATTTGTGGCATAGAGTTTCCTCTCTTTTTTTATACGTTGTAGCCTATTGCGCCTGTAGGCTATTTATTATAAATCTTGAGGAACGTGATAGTTGGTCCTCCGCCCGTTGGTTGACGCAGGCTGGATTTTTATAGTGACACCAGTGATGTTATAGGTGAAGGTCCGTTTTCTGTGATGGTCAGCTCTCATCTCAGTTAAGCTTGTGCTGCTACCTGTTGTCCCACTACTTTTGCACTTGAAGTCGCAGTCGATGGAACAGGAATGCAGCATGCGGGTTGCTTCGGCCAGTCGACGATAGATTTACAGTTGCTCCTTGGTGGGACTTGAATTCGGGACCTAGCGCTCACCTCCCAGGCTCTTGGCGACCACGTTAAAGTTGGCCGAAAGAGTTTTGTCCCCGGCAGGATTCGAACTCGGGACATCGAGCTCACCACTCCAAGACGCTAACCACTCGGCTACCGCCTCTCCATATGATGGCTAATGCCGATGATTCTTCCTTATTTTGCTCTATTCATGATCCTCTAAGTAGATATATTGTGGCCATTCAATTGAATGCGATTCTTAATCAGAAGTTTTCTTGGTGTCAGCATTAGGGCATGAAATTAAATCCTGCCAATACTATTGGCATCATCTTTAGTCGTTTTAGGAGTGCTGATCCCCCGCATCCTTTTATCCTAATTCACAACCAAGTAATCCGCTTTTGTAACTCTTTAAAACTTCTTTAGGTGACATTAAATTCCATGTTGACCTTTGATAATCCCATTAAGAACACTGTTTCTCTAATTTCCCAAAAAGCTGGTATGTTAAGGAAATGCAGAGCCTTTTTATGATGATAAGATTGTTTTAAATATTTGTTTCACTATTATTTTTTCACTATACCTCTTTAGTACTGTGGTACAGTTTTGATGACGGTTAATCCGTTTCATCTCAAGCTTATGGATCGTTCTTTTAACCTAATTAAGTTTTTACTACTCAACCTGAATATACAACTTTACCATCGTCGAATGGTTGGTGCGCTGACCAAGTTTTCTTAGATGTCAATAATAATGAGTGCCCTCCTCACAACGCGTTACCAGCTCTAGTCCAGCCTATTTGCTGCACATGCCATAATTTTCAGGTCAATCTTCGTGCTTTTCAACGTTTTAAGTAATAACAATAGCAATAATAATGATAATAATAATAACAATAATGATAATAATAATAATATTTATTATTATTATTATTATTATTATTATTATTATTATTATTATTATTATTATTATTATTATTATTATTATCATTTCATTATTTTTTTTTATTCGCGTTGAGTTTCAAAGGACATATTTTACCAAAAGGATTAAAAAATATTACCATTTGCTATGTTGTCACGTATCTATAAAATCTGTTAAAATGTTCGTCAATGTGCATTGATCAAATATTGAGTGATTCGATAAAACTTGTATGGTTCTATGTATGGCCGTATTGGTTACCTCCAATTCTAATGAACTATATATAACATAAAAAAAAAACTTTGACCACATGTAATTTTTATAAAAAGTAAAAAACTGATCTACCCTGTTGTGCAGGTAAATGGTCATGACGGTATTTAGTCGCCTAGAGTTCACTTTTATCTTAAAAGTATTCCAATGAGTGTAGTTTATATTAGTCCCGCTGACTAGCCATCTTGTTCAAGTTTTGCGTATTGCGGCATAAATGATCGCATGTAAATCAATGTTCTGACGTAAGACACCTGCAATTGGTAAGTGCTTTGAACGCGCCTTTTGGCAAGCCAGGCTGGAGACTCCAGAAGGAGCAACAGTAAAGCCAGGTGTGGTCTGTGTAACTTATGTATGTTGTGCATAACACACAACCGTGGCACATCTCGGCGGTGCTGCAGAGCTTGCAATTCGGTTGGTAGGTCACTGGTCTGGCCGTGGTGATTGATGAGTCGTTGTGCTCGTCGTTGAAATTTGTCGAGGAGACCAAGGTTGGGAAAAGGGAAAAAGCGGATCACATTAGTGGGTCGTATTCAATGTCAGACCAAATCTGCGATTTGTACAGAATAGTCCTTCCTTTGCCGTCTATAGAAGATGAGAGATGCGACGTACGCGTGTCAGCCACGTGCCTGATATCCTAATCATCTCGTAAACATGTCCTGTGAACGTCGTATCAATTAACTTTTACACCAATGATGGCAACCTCATTTTGAAAAACAGATAAGTCATAAAGTCTGATGTAAATAGTAATTACAGTGTTTTGATGATTGCAGGCCCCACTGGAAGTACCATATCTTATTGTTGTTATATGTATCATTATTCATTATTATTGTCAATATTTTACATTATTATCATCATTATTGTCATTATCAATTATTTTTTTCTTCATCATCTTCATCTTCATGTTCATCATCCTATTATTTTACTTAGGCTATCGTCTTCTTCCTCGTCTTCGTCAACCCGTCAGGGTAGCTCGGTTGGTAGAGCTGTGGGCTCGCGTGCAGCGTCCCTGCATTCGGTCAGCGGTTCGAGCCCACCAGGTTCGTCCTGGCGTGGTGGCGCTTTGTATAGTCAATAACCTTGTCGTTGGTACTTGTAAAGTGTCTATATAGGATCAAAGTATCTTCTATAATAATATAAGCGAAAGTGTGTCTGTGTGTCTGTGTGTATGTCCGCGATAGGTGCCGCCCCCCGTGGCACAATTCCATCATATGGCACAGATTTGGAACCAGCTCGACCAGGGGCACATTATAAGCCCACTTATGAGATGATCCGATCACTTTTTTTTTCTTTTTTTTAGCAGCCTATTAACGAGAATTGTGGAAAAAAAATGTGGGTTGCGAGAATTGAGGAAACCTTGATGTAGGGTGATGGGTAATGGGTGAGTGAATGGGTGGGGTGATGGGTAATGGGTGTGGGGTGATGGGTGAGTGAATGGGTGGGGGGGTGATGGATTGGGGGTGATGGGTGATGGGTGAGGGAATAGGTGGGAGGTGATGGGTAATGGGTGAGTGAATGGGTGTGTGGTGATGGGTAATAGGTGAGTGAATGGGTGGGGGGTGATGGGTAATGGGTGAGTGAATGGGTGGGGGGTGATGGGTAAGGCGTTAATACATGCATTTCTACATTCATGATTTCAGGAAAGTTAGAAGGGACTATCAGGAGAGTCCACCTGTGTTTGGTGGGCCGAAGGCCCACCAAACACAGGTGGTGGTCCAAAGGCCCACCAATAGCCCTCCGCAGGAGCTAGCCAAAAAGTCCGCCCGGAGGGCGGCTTTGCGGCTAGTATTTTATATTATCGTCTTCGTCATCTGTATAACAATTAATTAATTGTGTTAGATGTTTTATCGAAGTTTTGGTTCGTATTTATTTATTTGTAGTTGTAATTCCTATTTTTTATGAGTCATCACCAGAGATCGGGAAAATATGTGGAGTACATACACAATATTTTTTCACATAAAACAGTGTTTTTTGCAAAAAAAAACCTATATTATGATTTATGTTAGAGATATACCTAAAATGGCCTAAATTACAACATTTTTATCCAATCTCTGCAAGTGATAACTTCATGTCCTGTCTGTCCACTGATGGGTCAGACTGACAGCGGCATTTCAGTCTTCTGGTTTATGTCTAATTATATTAAAAATGAGTTAACAGTTAACAGATTTCGATGAATGATGCCAGGGATAACGGGTATATACCGTACACTGCATCACTGACAGAAACAAATATTTTCCGCTCTATGTAAGTAAATACTGAAATTATTTGTAACTATACTAATTAGTAACTAGTTTCAGGGGGAATCCACACCTGTTCCCCCTGGGTGCAGGATTGGTTGTGTATCATTTCTGATTTTGTTTTCCTGCATTTTTCACGGAAATAAAGCACTGATGAAATCCACATATTTTAGTTTTTCTATCACATATTTTAGTGAAAATACATAACAAAAAAAACCTAAAATGGCCTAAATAACAACATTTTTATCCGATCTCTAGTCATCACATTTTTTTATAATGCTGCTTTATGTTTGTCTATATGTCTGTTTTTATTTCTTGGTGAATGTATATTCATTTTCAGAGACTGTTTGCATTTGTGTCGAGTTTACGGTCGCCCGGCTTCGTTGGGGAATTATTGGAACTGTGTCCTGCAAATGGCGGTGTAAGTAGTGAGCGCGTACGTCGCATCTCCTGCTCCCCGGGGCAGCTGCCAGGGACAGAGTTTGATGTTGTGTATGTTAAGGACCTTGGATTAGAGTACCGCCCTGCTGTGTTGATGGTTATTGTTACCTGTCCTGGCACTGTACGCGTGTAGCACGTTGTTCACCACCGGGGAACTAATATTGTAGGTTTTTAAAGTGTTTGATGTGATTCCTTGCCTGTATTGATTCATGGGGGGGGGAGGTGATATATTATATATTATATATATATATATATATATATATATTATATATATATATATATATTATATATATTATATATATATTTTATATATATATATTATATATATATTATATATATATATATATATATATTATATATATATCTATAATCTATATCTGTATATTGTGAAAAATGTTTAGCAAGATGACTGCTTGCAGAAACATTTGTTAGTGACCCGTCCCTTGAGCACTACAATGATCACTGAGTGCAACACTTCCTTTGCTGTGCCCTGGCACTGTGTGTGTCAGCCTGACTTACCATATATCATCCGGGAACTGGCAGTGTTGTAAGTTGTACTACTGTTTAATGTGATTTCTTACTCATATATTGATTCATGTTGATGTAACTTCGTAGTTCTGGTTGCAACTTACGCTCTGGTTTGAGTAGAATAGTTGTCTTGGTTTCCCTTACCTCGTGTACAAATGGGGTACAATGTTGTGGTGTGATTCATGGGTATGACAATTTACTGGTTTGCCTTACCTCATATATAAATGGGGTATAATGTTCTGGTGTGATTTATGGCTGTGACTGCTCAATTATACGTGGTGCAACGTTTGAATGACCACTTTCTCGACAGGTTGGAGTATTATACTTCAATAAACTGCTTTGAAACATGATGTCCTCATTGACCCTGGATTGATGCAACAATTTTCTTCTTCCTCGTCTTCCGCTTCTTCTTCCTTGCCTTCGTCTTCTTCTTCTTCTTTTGTATTGTTGTTGTTTTTTACGTTGGAGCCGATAACGCCTGCATACTATTTAGTCTATCGGCTGAGGGTGTCCCCGTATAATTTTTTGTTTCCTGTTTGTCCTCTAATTCATGAAGTAGACCATCTGGGTCATCAAAAAAAGGATGGTAGACTTTTGGCGTGATGGTACATTTGCAGAAGTTCAGGCCTGTTTATTGAGCAATTGTGACCAAAATGTGGTTCAAAATTTGGGCTGAGGATAATTCAACGTTGCATAACTGCATCCAGAAACACATATAAATGATGAATGAGCACTCAAAATGTTTGTCTTTGAAGCTCTCCAGATTGATATATAATTGACATAAAATTTGATATGTGAGTCACCAGAGATGAAAAGGTCATGAAATTGTAGGCTTTCTAGAAATATAAGTACTTTTGCAAAATTCGTCTTTCTTACATGAATATAAGATTATTTTTGTAAATTATGAGTCAAATCCTATACTTTCGACCTCAGTAGGCATATTAAAACAACCAATGTTTCATTAATATACGTAATACAGGATAGGTGCAAAGTGAAAGAAAGTTTATATATGAAAACACATAAAGATGGCCATTTTTATCTGGACAACGTGAAATGGCTTTAGTATCTATCATTTGCTCTCATTTATCTATGTTTTGATTATGTATTTGGCATTTGAAAATATTTAAGTTAACATAGTTTTTCTTCAAAAGATACGTATATAAGGAAATTATTAATTCCAAGTTGTTGAGAAAGCATGGCTGAAAAAATAGTGAAGCTAACTGGGCCTGGACCATCTGCCGCAACTTGTGACGTCTGACAGTGTATAATATTTCAGACATCAGCCCAGGGAGCCTCAAATAGTGAAATTGGAAGGAGGAAAATCAGGGATGCAGCAGAAATAAGAAATTAATGTGTTTACATAAGACTAAAATTGATCGGCGAGTACAATTTTGTATATCACATGAACAACAAATGTTATAAGACCTATATAAGACTTCAAGCAAGTAAATCTGACAGCTCAAATAGAGAAGATGCAGGAGAAAGTATTAAAGCATTCCCTGTTCATCATTTAAGATCAAAAAGCCCCCCTCGTGAACCTCACAGTGGGCAAGGTTCTTTGTCTCAATATAGAAAGTCTTGTGTGAAATGTGGAAAAATTGAAGTTCATGGTGCACTTGAAAAATATCGGATTTCAAAACATAACAGAGCAGCTAAACTCCTTGAGGCAACAGTTTTTTTGCAGGATGATGTATACAGAAGAACCTGTCATCTTCAAGACTGATAATAAGACTGACTCAAGACTGACTCAACTTAACTCAACTGTTTTTGGTGCATATTTAGTGTGTCATAAACGGTGCATCAATAGATATTAGGTTGAGTATGAACGTGTATACTTAAATCAAAGGGGAGGTTCAGTTAGCAGAAAGAAGGAAGCCTGGTTAGAGGTTATTAAGAGAGATTAAAATGCGCTTGTCTGATGGTGAGGGCTTGGAACTGAGTTATGTTCGAAATTGTATGAATGAATAGATGATCTCTTCAATTAACATCACAAACCAATAAGTCAAGTTACTCCTTATTAATCATTTTGAGGAAAAAATGTTGTTCTCTCCACCAAAGTGGTGAACAAATAATTGTTGCTCGTCAGTGCAATCGTCACCCAAGAATCACTAGCTTAAACAATACGATCTACAGATACTCGCCGGGAAGCATATTCGCCAACTGTGTACCACTCCAGCACTCTGATTCAAGTGTGTGAAATTGAGGAGTTTTAAGGCAGACCCAAAGAAAACGCGCGCGCAGCAACACACCGTATGGTGGAAGAAATTTGTTTTTACTATGTCCCACGTGAGCATAGCCTGGGTTCTTATATGTGTATCTGTTGTGTATTTACATATATTGTTAAGATAAAAGCAGCAAACGGGCGCAAAAGGCGTAAAAGATATGTTTACGGGGATTTCAAAAAGAAATTTCAAAACCGTATATCGAAAAACTAAGTCCAGATTGGTGATCAGCACGTACGAAAGCTAATAGGAACCAAGTGTCATCAAAATCTGGTGAAATAATAGGTCAAATTTTGAAGGTAAATCTAACTAATCCTTGGAAAGTGTCGTGAAAAACACATGTTCATTGATATCTCAAAAAACGTAGCAGCTAGGCGAAAACGGTATAGAGTATATACAATTCAACTTGAGACTGTGGTCCCTCTGGTATAAACATATTAACATTTCATCAATAAATAATCCAATAAATCAAAATTTTGTAATGGTAAAAAAACTTATATCTCAAAAACTTGATTTGCTAAGAAAGAATGGATAGATGCATAAGATAGATCTCGTTTAGCTGAACATAATTTATTCATGTCAAGTTTCGTCTAGGGTCAATTGTTTCATTGTAAAATGGATAAAACCAAATCAAGCCAGATTTTTGGTATATTTTGCAGCCAAAAATGCTGAAATCTTGTATTTTCATACATACGTTAAATTCTTGTTAATAAGAATTGTAAATATTTCGATGTGCAATAATACTTGTTATATATTATTTACTCAAAGAAGATTTTTTTTTGGGAAAAGGGCTTAACAAATATTTACAGGGATAAATAAGTTGAGCACGGGTATATGTCTATTCCTGCTGTACGTATATTTTTTCTCGCTCTGTCTTCTTGAATATAGCAGGTTTGTACTTCTAGCAGTAGATTCTTACTTTTCAAATAATTTAGATTAATATGTTATTAAACAAGAAAATATAGCAAAAACTTATTTTCTCAATAAGATATATGAATTTTCTCACTCTATATACTAAACAGTACATTGTATATCTATTTATCTAGAACGTATCACATGCTAAACAATACGTAGCTACATTTTTTTTTTCTCTCTCTCTCTCTCTCTCTCTCTCTCTCTCTCTCTCTCTCCTCTCTCTCTCTCTCTCTCTCTTCTCTCTCTTCTCTCTCTCTCTCTCTCTCTCTCTCTCTCTCTCTCTCTCTCTCTCTCTCTCTCTCTCTCTCTCTCTCTCTCTCTCTCTCTCTCTCTTTCTCTCTCGCTCAAGTGCTTAGACAGTCTTTGACGTCAGTTGATTTTGATTTGACGGATCATTTTTGCGATGCAAATGATTTAAAAAAGGCCTGGAATATTACAGCAATCTCAGAACCTATTCTCAGATTTTATGGTCACCTGTTTAAATATGATAGTCACGCATTTAATGCCTGCAGGGTTGATACGGATAAGGACCAGAGTTGGTGGATGGAATCATCACTGATGACCCAACTGTGTCCCCAACTAAAGTCAGGAAAATCCAGAGCCTATCCCAGATCATGCATGTATCATGTTTTCCATGGTGGTAGAAAGCGTATACCCTTGCACACAATGAACGCCCAAGCCATTTATGATATATGTAAAAGTGTAACATTAATCGATAGTTTCAACATATTTGGCTTATGTTCCAGCTATGATGAGCATGCTCACCTCCATAACGACATAGCTATGTTCACCATTGTTAGTGATGCAGAGCAAATTATTCCATTTCCCAGCCATTTTGACACATCAGTCTTCACAACAGCTGTCATTGATCACTTTCATCATTATGAAGCAGCTCTGTTGGGGATAGGAGAGACCCATGACACAGTCACTGTTGTGTTTCAAGATGAAAGAACGTCGCATCAAAAGAAGCCCAAAATATCTGAAGTTAAAGTTAAGAATTGTACATATTTCGATGTGCAATAATACTTGTTATATATTATTCTTATGGTCTTAATACATGGTCTTAAAGTAGTCGTCCAGACCCATTTTTTTTTTGCCTAATTATGTTGAATAATATGTTGAATTCAAAACACCTAATCCACCAAAAATAATTGATTTCCAGGCCTTATTTCCGTAAAAACACGACTTTTGTAAAAAGCGCGCGAAAAAAAAAATCTTCCCTCCAACAGGGCTACGACTGTTATTGATGACGTCAGAACAGGGACGCCCGCAGACACTCTGTCTGACACCTGTCGGCAAATGTTATGATGAGCGATTGTACTTCGGTGTCAGACAGTGAATCTGTCGCTGTGACAGATTTAGAGTACGATGCTCAATCTGACACCGAAAGAAATGACGCTGGTCGCGTATACTATGAGGAAAACGAACCTCAGATTGTCATGGGATCCTATATGTTTGAGCCCGAGTACGAGGTGAATTAACAGGTGTTAGCAGAGCCTGAGGTTCAGCAGGAGGACCTGGCACTTCTCCAAAACATGGATTGGTTAGTTTTGGAGCTACAGTCAAACGTCATTACTCGGAAACCACATACTAGCATTAACTACAGCATAGAGTTGGAAAATATGCGGGCGGGAAGGCAGAAAGTGTGACAGCCACACCACTACAGGGTCTCTCACCACAGGGCACGCCCACGCCCACTCCACACCTGGTTTACTTGGTTTACTTGGTCTTGTTAAGAGGCAAAGCCTCACAGTCGTGGTGGTCCATCGCTACCCTCACTACACACCGTTTCTCAACACAACTGTTCGCCCCAACACACTATAGGCGTGAATCACCACACGCCACTCCGCCACTCCACTCCTACACACGCCACTCCTTTCCGTGTGCAAACTTTTCTCGAAAGGCACAGCTGTCTTGCTGCACCCATAAAGGATGTGGATGTGGCATATAGCAAAACAAATCTATCAGAAACACCCAAATATCTTCAAGTACTATTATATTTATCTCTGTGTTTACGTGCCTCTGATCAGCGCGGGAAGAGGATCCTCCCTGATGGTACGTCACGGAGCCTGAGCCTGAGCGTCTGCAAATCTTGAGTGCGTTTTGAGAACTCGGGGAATTTGCAGATTTTGATTGCGGATTATTTAAAAACGGCTGACTGGATACAAAAAGTGACGACGTATTGTTGATATACTCGTTAATGGCTATGATTTGATTGCATTAAATCAGGAATGATGAAATGGTCTGGACGACTACTTTAAGTCGTTTCATGATAAGTTGAAGTGCAAACAGTTGAAGGAGTTCTATAAACCTGGCAAGAAAAAACACCATGGTATGAGAGTCGGAAAAGAACCTGACCAAGGAGTACCCAAGAACACAATCTCCAGAATCAACACAGACTGGATGCATACTTGATGTGATGGCAGCTGTGTGTAGAATTGGAGTAAAACCACATTCAAACTGTGGTGACTTCATGGTACAATTAATCAATCATTGGGGGCATACTCCAGGGGAAGCGTCACCTCGCCCACCCTACGACGCCACTCCCGGGGGTCACCACGCACGAGTCCCCATGCAGGCTCCTTTCCCATACCAAGCAACTCTCGACAAGAAATATCAACTTGCCACAGCCACGAGCCTTGTGGGCGCTCCCTTGGCCCCCTCCACGCCGGATTGTCTCTTACAGATACAACCCGATGTGAAGGATGGGTTTTGGGGGAGCGTGCCACATGTATATAGCCAAAGGGGGCGCTGAGGATTCAGGTAATAGGCCCAATTTCAGTCTCCCGTGCAACGTGATTTGGACACTAATCACCCCCAGTATCCCCCAGTTTTTGCAAAGACACAACCAAAGGCATAAATTTCGTCTTTTCAATCCTAGTAGTTCCATTTAAAAGCGATGAAGATCCAGATCTTTATCCTCCTGCACAGGTCCCGACAACCCCAAAATACCCCCTGTGAGGAGGTCCCAAAACCGGTTTTCTTCCCAATCCGCCTAAGATTCTTGACGTAACCCCGCCGTCATTATGGACTGCGCTCCCAAGGGTATTTAAAATTTTCCAAGATCTCAATGCCCTCCCGCACGCATGAAAGATGTCTGTTTTCACTAGTAGCCCCCAATCCCGGGGGCCTCGGTCAAAGGGTCGGGAAAAACCCAGCCCCAAAGGCCTTCCCTCCCGTGAGCGCCGGAGAGCCATCCCCAGGCCCTCCAGCGCTAACAAAGAGTACGCATCGCGAAAAAACAAGATCAGTGACTTGGTGTTCCCGAGGGAGCTCCACAATCATTTTGATGTAAAAAATTTTGCCCAATCCCCAGTATACAAGGTTAAAAAAGTGAGGGGCCCTTGCCTCACTCCTTTTAACAAAAAAAGCAAAACACCTCCCCCACACTCACTGCCTCTCTTCACAGAGTAAGCCCATCATAAAACCAATGTCCTTGCGGGAAAACCCCCGTGAAGTCGCAGAAGATCCGATGATCACGATGCACTGGCAAACGCCTTCTTGAGAAAACATAGGCGAAAGCACCCCCTGTCAAAACCACGCGGCTTTCCCCCAGGACCGAAGCCTTGGATACGGCCGTTTTTTGATTTTACCAGGCGTAAACCCAGAGCGAGGTCTCTGAGGCCTTCAGCGATGACGCGGATCCGTGTTAGAAAAGAGGGGCAAGCCCCTTGCCTGGCACGCTGAGCACGAAATACCACGGAAAATTGTTGCGTCCTGACGGTTCCTTTTTTTCCAGATGGGGACACCATTTTAGGGTACGCGTAGTCCAATAAAAGTAAAATATAGATTATTTCAAATTTGGGGCGGGTGTTTCTTGAAAAATTTGAATTTTAAGGGTGGTTTGCCATTTTCCCTTTTTGGTTTTTGACCCTTCTTGCATGAAAAAAGGACTTTTATATTTATATGCAAAACATACTTAAAGGGCGATTTTGATAGAAAGAATGCTCAAATGCAAAATGGATTGAGATAAAATCGTTTTAAAATTTCCCTTTTTACATGGGACATTGGCATGAAAAATTTGAGAAAAAGAATTTTGTTAACGCGTACCCTAACCAGGGTCCCAAAAAGTTGGTTTTTTGGTTTAGATGGGGGGAAAGGAGAAGACCGGGGCGATGGTGCCCGACAGCTATGGGAAAGCCCCAAAGGTTATCGGGGAGGAGCTGTTCATGACAAGGGGAAAACCACGGAAGGTACCTTTGGAAAATTTAACCAGAGGCCCCGGGGCCCCCTGAGAAGCTGCTTTAAAGGGGGGCTCGGGCTCCTTGTCTGCTGGTGAATACGACTCCACGATCATGACGTACTGCAAGGGCTCAACTGGGGGCCAAAACACGGGGGGGAAGGGGTGTACTCACGCCCTTTGGAGAAGATGCTGGGAGCAAGCTTTCTGGAGTATATGCGTTTGCACACAAACGAGTTGCCCCTGCGCCACCTTACACCAGCATCGACGGGCCCCACCTCATCTGACACTGGTTTCCCGGGGTCCAGTGTGCAGTTGCTGTCCAGCGTGAATAGATACAGTACAACCCCAGAGTTGAGGGTCCCAGGCAGGAAGATCTCACGGAGATACGGAGTATACCCTGGAAAAATGTCCATACCAGCGGTTCCTCCAGCTGGCCAGGCGTGAAGGGGGGGCTTTCTCCCGTCCGACTGGGGAGATAAGTGTGGAAGGTGCCCCACTCCAGGGCCCCCCCCCACGCCCAGGCTGTGTACTTTGGGGGAACCAAAAAGCTGGATGCTGGAAAAGAACTAAAACACCCTGGAAACCCTAGTCAATTTACGCCGAGGGATTAAAACTCTACCGAAAAAGGTTCACCACAGACAGAGGACGGCCCCCAAGCACATCCCACCAGTCAAGGATGAGGTCGCAGCCCATGAAGGTCCAAACGCTGTGCCCTTCTACGGCAAAAGGGAGCATGGTTCGCCCCTCAGAATTTTTCCTCCCTCTCGCTGATGGCGAGTCAGAGTGGGACGCCCGCGGGTTCGCGGACCAAGATTTGAAGCGGGGGTTTTGGTGAGGAGATGGGGACACCAGTGTAAGACCCTCGCATCAACCCAAGCGAACTTGTAGCCCCATTTGCAGACACTGATCAGTGGAGCCTGGCCAGGTGCAGACCCGGCATTCCCCTTTACGCCCAGGATCATCCAGGAGTCGGGTCAACCCGTACGGGGTTTCCGGAGTTCTTATCCCACTAGAGCACCGAAGGTTTGAAGCAGGTGACAGAGGGCGGCAGCAGGGGTGGGGCAGCACCCAGAGAGGGGTTTCACCCGGGCTCGGGCCCACCCCCGGGGACAAGCCTGCTTCAGGTCTAAGAAGGACAGGGGAAACACGTTAGGCCACGTGGGGCTGTACACTGTGAGTAGTGCCTGATGAACCAACGATCAAAAAAACTTACCACGCCTTATTTGGAAAATCATAGGTGCATGATGCAATAACCCGGACCAAAAGGACACTGCGACTCATTTAAGCATTATTTGAAAGGGTGCAAATATAAGTGCGATTTTTATAGTAAGAATTGCTAGATGCCAAAAAAAAGGAATTTAGATAAAATCGTCTTAGAATTCCCTTTTACATAGGAAATTGGCAGCCAAATTTAAAAAAAGAATTTTTGTTATACGGGACCCTAAGACCAGCCCCCTTTCCAGAGGGAAAAATAACCAGTCAGTTAACCCGGTTAAACCCACTTTCATGACGAGGTCAGAGAGGCTGTAGCAAAGTGAGAGGTGGAAGGGCGGCGGTGTTTTTTAAATCAGTGCGAAGCCCCAAGTGGGGGGGAGGCCATGAAACCCGGGGATTCATGGGTAATGGCTTAATACAAAAAATGTCATGGGTTATGTCATAGAACGACTTGTATTTGATTTAACCCCGAAAAAATTTTTAAAAAATTTTAGAAAGGAGGTGACGTGGAAGAAAGCACCATTGAAACCCCGATATCAGAAGAAGCTCCATTAATTGCAGTATGAATAATTTTTTGGGTCCAAATACAATTTTTAAAGATCACCCCCTTTTCTGCATGAGGGGGATTAAAACAGGGGGAAATATTCTCCCCAAATGTGGAGATTGTAGTAAGTCAGTTTTCCGGTTTGGAACAAAACTTCCCCTATTGTCTTTTTCAGGATTAAAATCAGAATATATGAAACGAACACAAACCCAGAAGAATAGATGAAAAAAATATTTTACAGCAAGTCATTTGGGAAAAAGGGATGGAATCAATCATAGTGGGTTTCCAAGACACTGATGTTTATGTGTCCTACACATATTGGGGGTCAAAAAAGAAACTTTTTGGTCTTTGGAAGTAGGTTAAAACAGAGGTTGGTAATTCCTCAAGATTCATCTAGGCATACTTTGGTATGGATGGGAAAAGAGCTATGTAAAAGGGTTTCCCAGCGTCCCGCCCCATGGGTTGCTAACTAGTAAATGGGACCAAAAATTCTGCGTTTAATGCAAAACCAGACAATATTTGCGCAGTTTGGGACCTCATGAGACTTGAAGTCGATTTTAGTTGTTTAAAAAAAAAATCAATGGCTTTGCGCGTTGCAATTTGTTGCTATCAGCTTTTAAAACGAGGGGATAAAACAATTTTAAAGTGCAACCGCATAAAAGGGTCCCAAAATCAGAATGGCATTTTTTTCTAGCCCTTTATTAAAACACTTGAGAAAATTTTTGACACAGGCAGACATGTGTTGGGACTGCAAAAATAGGTGTTTCCTTTTCAGCTTACTCCTTTTAGTCCTACTATGAAGCGGGAACCCACAATCAATGCAAGGGAACCAAAGTTGGTAAATGCTTTTTTAAGAATAATCGATGGAAGTCCAATAGGCTCAAATATCAGTTCCCCTCATTGAGAAGGTAAAGCTTCCAATGATGGGGTTTGAGGTGTTTTGGGGAAAAGAATCAAGGTTTTTTTTGCATCAAAGTAGGGCTGGTAATCCGAAGGACATTCGTACCTCCAGGTCTGCTCTGCTGCTCATACCATATGCCCCCGCCACTGGCAGCCCAAACCTATGGATCAAAAACTTCAAAAACAAAAATACCTTTTCGACTTGCTTTTTAAATTTTTTTTCACCCTTTATTTTTAACCATTTTTTTTTATATATTGTAAAAATTCCCCCCCCCCTACTAGTTTTTATCCCCTTGATTTTTTTTCCCTATCTTACCGGGCACGTGGGCATGATCTGCCACCCCTCTGTCCCCCCAAGACAGCCGTCCATCCCACTATCTCGTCCGCTTTTTGGGGGACCGTTTTCCCCCCAGGGAATAGCCGGTCTAGGCGATGTTATGTACCTTACCATATTAATATATTTTATATATATTTATATTAAAAATTATATATTAATATAATATATATATTTTATATATATTAAAAATATATATATATTTAAATTATAAATATCTATATTATATTTTTATAATATTTTATATATAAAAATTTTATATTATATATATTATATATAATATATTTTTTTTGTGTGTGTTTGGTTGTGGCGCGTGGAAGGGCAGTGTGCTCTTGATCAGTATGTTGTGTGTTTGGGGGAAGGCGCCTCATTTACTGTCTTTTATGGGTTGTCTTTTTTTTTAAAATGTAGGCTACTCCTACCACATTACCCACTTTTCCTTGTGGTTCATTTGGTTTTTGTAAAGGGTTTTCGATGCCAAAGTATCACTTGCTGTTGTCAGGGCCACTTGTCCCCGTCTATTCACTTTTCTTTTAAATAAACTATATATTTACAAACACAGTGAAAACCTCCCCCAAAAACAAAGGAGGATATTCCATCTTGCGGGTAGTAGGGGTATTGCAGTTAAGTTTTGTGGAGGGGCCGTTGAAAAATGTGTGCTGTTTACTACAACTGCGCCCGGGCGTTTTAGGGGGCAAAATTTTCCTCCACTAAAAAAGGCTGTAATCAAAAAACCGTTCAATCGAAAAAAAACACATCCCCTGCCTTTTATATAGGCTTGAGATTTCCCAACATCGTTCCTCAAATAGAGAAAGGGTCCATTCATAGTAGCAGAATAAAATAGTAAATTTTAAAAAAATTAAAAATAAAAGATATTAATAGTTAGTAAATAATAAAATAAAATAAATAAAAATAAAAATAATAATAATAATACAAATAATAAAATAAAGAAATAATGATAATAGATTGAGCAGGTAAACAAAATAATAGTATAGTATAATTAGTATAAAAACTATTACATATTTGGTTGAAAAATTTAATACTTTTCTATTTATCGCGTATATTTTACTACATTGGTAGTCGTAAGGATAACTTTATTATCAAGAGGCATACCAGTAAACAGTTTCGGACCAAAATTGATAACCTGTTTTAAAATAATGTTATAAATATTGGACAAATTAGGTTAATATTTTTACTCCTTGTATGGGTAACATTTGCAAACTACTTTAAATATTGTATTTTGAATATTAATAACAATGTGAAGTATTTTGTATAAAAGGAAATTTTAAAATAT
>JACEEZ010025066.1:57500-109174 GCA_016584305.1 Chionoecetes opilio
CTTTCAGAACCCACATCGAGCGGCTCGCTAGCGTGGCCTCAGGGTAGCTGGCATCTCTGAGGAGGATGTCGTGGCTTCTCGACGGTAGGGGGCTAGAAATCCTCTACAAGGCGCAGGTTCGCTCCTCCCTGGAGTACGCGTGCCTTCGCGTGAGGCGGCGCGGCCAATAAACACCTCACCCTCCTGGACAAGGTGCAGGCCCGAGCGGTGTTGATCATCGAAGACAACACTGCCGGACAGGAGCCACATCTCACCACCCTCCAACACCGACGTGACGTGGCGAGACTCACTGTGGTGTTCAAGGTGCAGGTGAAGCATGTGAGTCACCTTCAGGTGTTGTGGCAGCCATACCGCCTGCTCCGGTCACCACCCGTGCTGTCGCTCTGGCTCCTGGTGAGCTATTACAGCCCCGCTGTTGTTGTACGTGGCACCACCAACGCCAGTTCACAAACACATATATCAGTTGGTGGAACACGCTGATATCACAAACATAATTTAACGGAGTGAGTGTCCAGGAACTCAAAGTGATGGTGAACAACTGGTTGCTGGGCAGAGCTGAGTGATAGTGATAAAGTTACTATTATAAGGACCAGAGTAAGACTTTAAGATAGTGAGCATGAAGAATGTAACTTTTAGACTGTAATTTTCTATCCTACAATGTAATGTTGAATGCAACTTCACTGTAAACTGTTAATTTGTATAAATAAAAAAAGTATAAAAAGAGAGAGAGAGAGAGAGAGAGAGAGAGAGAGAGAGAGAGAGAGAGAGAGAGAGAGAGAGAGAGAGAGAGAGAGAGAGAGAGAGAGAGAGAGAGAGAGAGAGAGAGAGAGAGAGAGAGAGAGAGAGAGAGAGAGAGAGAGAGAGAGAGAGAGAGAGAGAGAGAGAGATAGTGTTACAACACCTACTTGCGTGTCGATGTGTTGGCGCCAGGAAGTATCTTCTTAAACAGACAGCGGCGAAACAAGTCATTGAAAGCCATTGAAGCAAAAGGTCGAAGGAAAAGAAGGTCTTCCCGTTTTTCAAGAAGACTCTTCCTCTATTAGCCGATTCAAGAGACCTGGAGAACCAAACCTTCTTTACTGGTGTTCTTCCCTCTTGTTGTCCTTTTCCCTGTCTTCTGATGCTTCTAATTTATGTTGCGTATCTTTTGTATATTCTTCTTCTATTTTTCTATTTTATCTATATTTCATTCCTATCTCCCATCAATTTTTCGTATTCTTTTTTTCCTCTCAATTTCATTGCTCTTCTCTTCCTCCTTTCCTTCTTAATTTTTTCCTTCGATGCTGCTGGCTTGTAGGCTCTACAACAAAGTAAGTAGGAAAATTGTGATATTACCATGAGTTTTGTGTGAAAACATATTGCTTAGTGTCGATATCATATGGTTATCTAGTAGTAGTAGTAATAGTAGTAATAGTACTGGTAATAGTAGTAGTAAGTAGTAGTAGTAGTAGTAGTAGTAGTAGTAGTAGTAGTAGTAGTGGTACATAGTAGTAGTAGTAGTGGTACATAGTTGTAGTAGTAGTATAAATATTAGTAGTATTTTTTTCTTTCTAGAGTTTATTGCCAAATAACAATTATATACATGAATAAATACATACACATTTTACAGGCATTAGTCTGCTGAGCATGATCTCCCTAACAGACATAAAATCAGTTAACATAATGACATAAGTATACGATGACGGCAATAATTTGCACATGAAGTTCAACATACAAAAATATAAATTCATAGTGACAGCATATTTTCAAAACAAGTACCTAACCAACATATTTTAGGAGCACAAATTTACTATGTTTTTATTAATATTCTATAACAACTTGACTTTGCGTATTATAAAAATACCTTTAATTTTAAATTTAAATAAATTGAGATTAGTTACTCTTTTCATATAATCTTGTAATGCATTCCAAGGTTTCGGGCCAAAACAATGTATAGAAAATGTGTAGTTTTTTTCTTGGTTGTGGACAAAACCAGTTAATATTTTTACCTCTGGTACCTAGGCTGTGGTGAATAACTCTAAATATTTTTGTGCTGTGACTAATATAATTTAAATCATTTTAAACATAAGAACATAAGAAAATAAGGAAGCTACAAGAGGCCGCGAGGCCTACACGTGGTAGCTCCTGTCACCTAACACTACCTACATCCACCTTCCATCCCCATCCATGAACCTATCAAGCCCCTCTTTAAAGCTCCCCAATGACTCCCCACTAACTACCTGTCTACTGAGTCCATTCCAATAATTCACCACCCTATTTGTGAACAAGATTTTCCCTATTTCCTTTCTAAATCTACGTCCTTCCAGCTTGAATCCGTTACTTCTTGTTCTACCCTGGTTAATAGCCGTAAGAACTTTTCCTACCTCTCCTTTATTAAATCCCTTTATCCACATAAAAATCAGATCGCCCCTTACTCTGCGTCTCTCGAGTGAGTGTAACTTTAATAACTTCAATCTCTTCTCATAACTAAAGTTACACATCCCTTGTATCATTTTGGTCATCCTTCTCTGCACTGATTCTAACAAGGCTATATCCATCCTGTAATATGGAGACCAAAGCTGAACCGCATAGTCTAGGTGAGGTCTGACTAGAGCCAGATAAAGCTTTATAATAACTTCCGCACTTCTACTTTTAACACATCTGGTAATGAATCCTAACACTCTATTAGCTCTATTTCTAGCTTCAATACATTGTTTCCTAGGTCGGAGGTCTGGGCTCACCCTCACTCCAAGATCTTTTTCACCTTCTGATCTTTTCAACGATACATTGCGTATGGTGTATCTATTACCAGGGTTTTTTTCTACCAACATTCATAACGCTGCACTTATCAATATTAAATTCCATCTGCCATCTTACTACCCACTCATTAAGTTTTTCTGAGTCTCCCTGCAATATTTTTACATCAGACTGTGATCCAATAAGCATACCTATCTTAGTATCAACAAACTTTCTGATATCACTGCTAATCCCACTATCCAAGTCGTTGATGTAAATAAAAAATAGTAATGGACTCAAAACAGACCCTTGTGGAACTTTACTTGTCACCTTTCCCCATTCAGATTTAGAACCATTAATTGTAACCTTTTGTTGCCTATTACTTAACCAAGCTCTGATCCAACGAAGAACCTTCCCATCTATTCCATGAGCCTTAACCTTATATAAGAGTCGCTCGTGTGGTACTTTGCCGAATGCCTTACTAAAGTCCAGGTATATTATATCATAATCCTTATCATTATCTGCCGTCTCATAAGCTTTCCTATAAAAACTCAATAAATTGGTGAGACATGACTTAACCTTGGTGAATCCATGTTGTGAATCATGTTAGTTAGATCAAACTGTTTTTCTAAGTGCTCTCTAATGATTTTTGCAATAATAGATTCCAATAATTTACCCACCACTGACGTTATACTTACGGGTCGATAATTTGACTTTAGTCCTCTGTCTCACTTCTTAAATGTGGGGACTACATTTCCTTTCCTCCACAATAACGGCACATCGCCTATCCCAACAGATTTCCTAAAAATGTGCACTAACGACTCACTAACAACCTCTTTGCATTATTTTAATACTGTGGGATACACTTCATCTGATCCTGGCGATTTAAAATTCTTCATTTTATCTATACCCTCTTCAACCATTTCCCTAGTTATCACAATATCTTTGAGTCTCTCCTCATCGCCTCCTTTGTACATCTGTTCACTTTCAGGTATTGTCTGTGTATCCCCTTCAGTAAAAACACTTGAGAAATAATCATTTAGATTTTTACACATATCCGCATCCGTATTTAAGACCTCACCCTGCTCTAATCTTAACGGCCCCACTAATTCCCTTGGCTTGGTTGTATATACTTGATAGAATCCCTTTGGGTAGCTTTTCGCTTGTCCTGCTACTTTAATCTCATAATTGTTCTTAGCTACTCTTGTTAATCTCTTCACTTTCCTCGCCATCACGTTATACTGTTCTTTGCTCACCTGTCCAGCCTTGAACCTTAAAAACATTTTTCGTTTAACTCCAATGTTGTGTTTTAAACTAGGGGTCATCCATTTCGGGTCACTCTTCCTTGATTTTATCGCCCTATAAGGAATATTAATTTTCTATCCGGCAATTAAATTCCTTACAAATAATGTATAATCCTCCTCCGCCCCGACCTTACTTCCAGCTGTATTCGCGCTGAACTTGGAACATTCCTTTATCCTACTCCCCCCGTTAATCACCTCCAGGTGTCTTTCTAATCCTGCATAATTGACCTTTCCAGCTGCCACCACGCTGACCTTGGAACATTCCTTACCCTCTATCCCCCCCCCCCCGATAATCCCCTCCAGGTGTCTTCCTAATCCTTCATAATTGGCCTTTCCAGCTGTCACCGCGCTGACCTTGGTACATTTCTTCCTCTCCATCCCACACACCCTATTAATCCCCTCCAGGTGTCTTCTTAATCATGCATAATTGGTCTTTCTGAAATTCGGTACTCCTTGTTTATTTACACTTATTTTTCAAACTTCCCATTTAAGCAAAATTGATTTCATAATGGATGCTGTTAGCTAACTGTCCACCAACCTCCACCTCTGTAACTAAATCTTCCCTGTTTGTCAGTAATAAATCTAGAATATTATCTCCTCTAGTAGGCTCCTTGATTGCTTGGCTTAGGAAGTTATCCTGGATTATATTTAACAATTCCTCTGCGTCGTTGTCTCCTATAATTAAATCCCAGTCTATATTCCTAAGATTAAAATCTCCTACCACGCATAGTCGATTATATCTGCAAGCCTTGTTTATTTTTGCCATATAGAAGCTGAATCCTCTTTACATAAGTTTGGAGGAAATTATCATTAATAACATTTGCAGTGAAGCCACTATTATTTGTTCAGTTAAATTTCATTAGAATGATTGATCTTTGTTCTGCCCATTAGAATATTTATTGTATTCAAATTTATTTATTATTACCTTGTTCACTCTTAGAGATCGGAGATCGGATCGAACCTTGTCATCGTGTAAACATACTTGAGTGAGCTCCTCAAAAAATCTTGAATTTCACCCAATTTGAAGTGACTAACGAGTCTTGTGAGTCTAAGACTGTACCAAAGACTACTCTATACTGGACTTGCTACTCGAGCTCCGCGCCAACCCGCCCTTGACCAATAGAGGCCGAAAATCAAGGAAAACAAGTGTACCATGAATAACAAGCAAAAAAAATCCAGTTTCAAGTGAGTTAGCAATATAAAAAGCATATTAATGTCACCATGAAATATTCAGGATTCTGTAGCTATAAGTTTTGTGTTGTTTTGATGTTAAAATAGCGAAATATACATAAATAAATGAGGTGACTGCTTCGTGATACATATGCCTTAACTAAAATAATAGATATCATTGGTATTACAGATATTCAGCTTGTCAATAACATTATATAATGTTTCTCTATGTTATCAAGTAAGAGCTAGTGGTGCTATTTTCATGAAGTCATAGTAAGATTTATTATATACAGTTATGTTAAAGTATTATGAACGAGTTAAAAATTCATATTATAGCAACACTCCCCGAAGCTTCCCATTGTGTATAACATGGGCGAGATATGTCTTCTCTCTGACATGAGTAGCATCCTCCATGACAGTAAACAATAATTAATGAAGTTGCAGGGTTTTATCACATTTGTTGCAGCCTTTATGGTGTTATTTTAATATCAAGAAAAAAAGTCACCTGGCAACTCTCTTGTATAGCAGACAGTCACAGCGGCCTTGTTGACATCTCGCCATGGCCGCCAGTGCCAGCACCAGTGGATTGCCGTTGCAAAATTCACATCTCAGCAGCTTCGACTGGTCACCACACCTCCTAATGGCAGGCGCTACAGTTCAGCCTTAATGACTAGGGCCGCAGTATGGGACAAGACCTCACCCAAGTTATACCAGGACCTGTACAACTCTGGCATCATGTGCCTACCAGGCAGGGCGGTCCTTAGGAGGCTGACATCAGCCCTCAGTGTGCAAAGTGGGGACGATGGGCTACCTAAAGATGAGGTATAATAAGCTCACACCACGTGAGCACTTGTTCAACCTTGCGCTCGATGAGGTGTACCTCGCACAAGGAATAGAGTTGGCAGCTGGTACAGTCACAGGTAAATCAACAAACTTAGTTGTAAAAATCTCAAAATGACTATAATATTGACTATAATATTATCTGCTTAAAACATCGTGCTTAATTTTTTTCGGATTACCTACTTGAGTTGAAAGAAAATATTTAATATTTCTAATGACTTTTTTATAATGACTGTTATTTTGTGAAATTTGTTCTTAGTATTAATTTGAAACTAAAATTTGTCATGCGCATTACAGGTGAAACTCGGGAGGGAAATGTTGCACGCACACTCCTCTGCACGATGATCAACTCCATCGCAGGCC
This sequence comes from Chionoecetes opilio, assembly GCA_016584305.1. Classification (NCBI taxonomy): domain Eukaryota; kingdom Metazoa; phylum Arthropoda; class Malacostraca; order Decapoda; family Majidae; genus Chionoecetes; species Chionoecetes opilio. The sequence continues at coordinate 63,893 of JACEEZ010025066.1, forward strand.
GGTATGAGGACATGATACCGATGGACCCCATCGAGTCCATCAGTGCTGACCGGCAAGTGGACATTTTCCGGACAATCTTAATAACAAGGGCTCCATGGTAAGCTGACCCAAATGTTGGCTCTACGTGTTATATTTACTGTCCTTAACACATCTGTTTAGATTTTAATGAGTGCCGATCCTTACTTTGCCTACATGGCCGATATTAAATTTCAGGTTCTTGAGAAAAACTAGGTCCAGTAGGGTTAGGTTAGGTTAGGTCAGTACACAGCACTAGGAGCTCGAGGAGGGGTGCTAGGTTAGATCTGTAGAGTTTTGTCATCTTTAGAATAAAGGTTCAACCTCCTATCTTCTTCTTATAGCCAACAAGCTTGGGGACATGGTGGAAACCGGGGTTTTGGGGTGGGGGAGCACACACATAAAGGAAATATGGCCCCGATAAAGTCTATGAACTAGGGAGATTTCCCTAGCTTATGGATTTTTTTGTGGGGGGCCATATTTCCCTTAGTATGTGTGTGCTCCCCAACCCAAAAAACCCGGTTTCCACCATGTCCTCAAGCTATTTGGCTATAAGAAGAAGAAGAAGAAGATAGGGGGTGGAGCCCTTGTTCTTAAGATTTACCGTCAACAGTACATTTTTTTTTCATTACATCCTATGACAGCTACAGTTATATTAATTATACAACCTTCTTTTACAGGTTCTCCAAGGGCTTACAGAGGTTGGCTACCAGGTAATGAGCGTCACCACTGATGGGCACAAGGTCAACACGGCCTTCCAGGCAAAGCTGGGTGTGACCCCAGACAAGCCATGGTTCGCCAACCCTTTCGTGGAGAACCAGGAGCAACACGAGGCCAGAGTTCATGTCATAAACGACACTGTTCACCTGTGGAAGAATGGCTTCTACCAGCTCCTCAATAAGAAGAAGCTGGTGGCACCTCCTTTCCCCGGCAGCAAGGCAAGAATTATAAACTGAAGTAAGTTTTTAAGTTTGTAAACAGTTGCTTCAAGAGTTCTCTGTCAAATATTTCATATATAAAAAAAAACACTGGATCCAAAAGCATTAAAAAACCTTTATATTTGTTTTTCCAATGCCAAGACATTTTTTATATAAAAAATATTTATTGGCAGTTCTTTGTGGGGGAGGCAATCATCCGTACCACCAGTCTCTGCAAGCTATCTGGGTACACCATTGGTGAGGTGCACCTAGGGATGCTTGAGGTGAAGGAGACTAGGGAAGACATCGACAACACCACTGTCGTCCTGCTTGTTGAGACTGTCAACGACTACATGGCCTGCGGGGAGGAGAGTGATGAGGACATGGCACTCCTCAACGTCCTTTGCCACATCGCTGGGTACTGTGGCAAGTCTGCGGCCAAGAAACGCATGTGCCCGCCATGTACAGCCTTGCTGGTCAAGGACGACAATGGTGGCGAGCCTCGTCAGGTAAATTTAGTAGATAAGAATATAAATATACGTTCCTTAAGGTACATTTCACTTTTTCAAAATATAATCATAATTTCTAAACTTTTCAAAAAAAGCTTCACTCTAATATTAATAATTTCCTAACATTTTTTTCTTCCATACGTTCCACTTTTTAATATAATATTAATTATTTTTGTTTTCATTTGCAGATCCAGCTTGAGGAGGAGCAGGAACGTGTCTCATTGAGCGACGCAGTGCTTGTCGCATCGAGGCAGTTCACGGAGATGCTCAACCGCGGCAAGCTGACCAAGCCCTCAGGCTTCTGCCTCAACATCGTCAGGGAGATCTGCTTCATGTGGAGGGCTCTCATGTGCACTGAAGAGACAAGGCTTTTGCTGCTGCAGGCCAACAGCAGCTGTGAAGTGTTTGTAAGGGTGGTCACCCAAGTCTTTGTTGATGACGGCCAGCTGCATGACACAAAGTGTGAGGCAGGGCATGACTTTGTTGGGGCTGTCGTGCATTCCCTCGCCAGAGCTCTCTTTAACACCTTCACATCAAATTATGTGAAGGAGCGAAACAGAGATTCACAGCAGCAAGCATGGCCCGCCTCTTTACCCCGTCATGACTCGTGACAGAAAGAAGCTTGCAAAACTCCAGGGAAGGAAGCCCAAGTGAGAAGAAACAAGGAACGTGCCTCAATGACTGACGCACAGTGCTTGTCGCATCGAGGCAGTTCACGGAGATACTCAACCGCGGCAAGCTGACCAAGCCCCCAGACTTCTGCCTCAATGTCGTGAGGGAGATCTGCTTCATGTGCACTGAAGAGACAAGGCTTTTGCTGCTGCAGGCCAACAGCAGCTGTGAAGTGTTTGTAAGGGTGGTCACCCAAGTGTTCGTTGTTGGGGTGCAGAACTGTCAGTGCCCAGCTTGCAGAAGAGGAAAAATAGGGACGAAGGGGAGAGAAGAATGATGACTGCAGGATGAAGAATACAAAATATATATGAGGTTTGAAACCTAAGAGATGTTTTGGACTGTGAGGCTGGAGTGGAGAGAATAATCAGAGCAAGACCAACAGCAACACGGAAAAATGGAGAGAGATGGCAAGCTTGTTAAGGACTAGAAATATCCCACTGAAGAGCAGAGGCAGTGTTTTATGAAATGTGTGTCATAACAGCTATGTTGTATGATGCTGAAACATTGGCAATGACAGGAAGAATGGGAGATCAATTGAGAAGATTTGACCAACGGGTGCTGAGATATACGGCTAGATTGAGGTGGCAGAACAGGGTTTCCAGTGAGGAAGGGGCTAGGAGATGCGAATTGAGAGAAACACAGGGAAGAATGAGACAGAAAAGGTCACAATGGTTTGGAAATGTGAGAAGGGAGACGGAGGGAGGAGTGCTGACGATAATGGAGTAAGTGGAGACACCAAGGAAGCCAACTGGAGAATCATGATGATCATGGAAAGGCAGCAGGGTATGGAAGTGTTAATTATAAAAGAAGGATTGCCTCCGGAGCGAGCAAGGTGGAGAAGGATCATCTCTAGTCCCACCCTAATCATGAAACAAGAATTTGATAAACTAAAATATACATATATATATATATATATATATATATGTGTGTGTTTGTGTGTGTGTGTGTGTGTGTGTGTGTGTGTGTGTGTGTGTGTGTACTGTAATAAAAACTATCAAGTCTTGTGTTTATCTATTACAAATCTTAGTTCCGTTCGTCCACACTAAACCTATGCCGAAATATATATTAGGCCAATCGGCTGGACACCTTTAGGGAAGTATCTCCATTGCCAAACAAAGTTATCTTTAAAAAAGGAAGTTGATACCTCTGTTAGAAGAGAAATGGGAGCGATTTTCGAAAATGTCAGGAATCGCAAAACTGGCCTCCACTGGGAAATGGCCCAAACTGAGTAGCAAGTCCAGTATAGAGTAGTCTTTGACTGTACAATAAAAATTCAAGGAATATATAACGTGTAGAACAAAGTGATTTAAAACTCACGTTGTTGAGATACTTAGACTTGAAATAAGAGAGGTTCCAACTTGTCCCTCTAGTGACCTCATAGTGAACCAAAAAGTTAAGCAAGCAGTGACGCAAACAACACTACACAAACCTTACGGCTTCACCAAGATGGAGCGTGATGAAATTCTGGCTTTACTGGATAATCAAAGAAAACATTTTAACGATGTCCTTGATCGTAGGGAGAAAAACTGTACGAAGGCTCAAGAAAGACAAGAAAAAATAACCAATTAAATAGTCACCAGTTTGGAATACACCCAAGCGAAACTAGATGAAGGTTTAACAAAACTGAAGCAGGCATCGGACGAGAGGAATGACTACGGAAAATGGATTCAGGTACTTACTCAGGAGATCGAACAGCTTCAGAAGCAGGTTAACATCTACGAATCTCGAATGGATTACCTTGACGATCAAAGTCGACGTAATAACCTGGATATTGTTGGTATTTTTGAGGAGCCAGGCAGGAGAGAATTGGGAGCAGTGCCAAAACAAAATCACTAAGATCATAAAAGAACAATTGCACATTCCTGAAGCACATGTTGAGAGAGCACACCGTGTTGGGAAGTTTACCGGCCAGGGCTCGCGAGACATCGTTGCCAAGTTCGCTCTGCTCCCGGAGCGTGAGGCAGTGTTTGGATAAGATAAGATTTTCATCCTATATAGACACTTTGCAAGTACCAACTACAAGGTTATTGACTATACAAAGCGCCGCCACGTCAGCACGAACTAGGCGGACTCGAACCGCTGACCGAATGCACAGGGACGCTGCACATTGCGAACTCACGTCTCTACCAACCTTGCCACACTGACGGGCTGCAGTGTTTGGAGCACAGCACCAACTTAAGGGAACGAATATATACCTCAACGAAGACTTCTACCTAGGAACAGTGGATGCTCGGCGTAAGCAACTAGATACCATGAGAAAAGCCAGAAAATATGGGAAGTAAGCTTTCTTCAACTACCGCACCCTGGTTAAGAGAGATTTCAGCAGGGGTGAGAGAGGTGGGAGGGGCAGGCAGATGTGTGAGGGACAGTTACTTCCACCTACGCCCCCGCCCCGTACGCCGCCACGGACCTCCTACCCACACCCCCCGTTAGGTTCTCCTACGCGTACTGCTAACACGACTACTGCCAGTGAAACCACCAACATTACTACAACATCTATCACCACCACCCCCAGTATGACATGGAGTGTTCGTGCCTCACCGGCAAGGAGTAGTGGCGATGAGGAGTTGCAGGGTGCTACAGCGCTACCTCAACGGCCCAAGAACCCGCCAACAGACAAGAGGCAGCTGCGTGACAGAAGCCAACCTACTACCTACAAGTCTAATAAGCAAATACTATAGCTACCTTATTCAATCGTATACCGCATTAATTATAAAGCATTATTACAAATAATCATAATCAAGTTTTACCTTTTTATAATGTCAATGATGTAGACTTTCACTTAATCTTGAATTTCCATCAAAGAGAAAATATTACTTTAGAGACGCTCGAAAAGTTGCGCACGAATCACTTTGAAGTTGAATATGACACTTGTACAATTGACACTAACCCTGATAGCTTTATTCTACTTGAATTATGTAAATGTACAATTATGTTTACAATTTAATTATGTATAGTTTTCTGGATGCAATTATTTGTTTTTAAATGTTAAATTACATGATATACATATGTAGTTTGCCTAAATAAACCTTTTCCATTATTTCCTACAATATATGCAGCATTCCTTTACATTTGAATGAATTTATTGATGGATATATCGTCTTCATTAGACCACTCTTTTAATGTTATTAGTTTGTGTGAGACGAGGCTTATACCTGATATACAACATTGGTATAACATTCCCCAATATACAATGTACTCTAACAGTCTTACTAGACAAAGTGGAGTTACATTATACATGAAGACATGCTATGTAAGTTATAAAAGAACTGATATGACTATAATACATGAATGCATGGAAACAATATTTGTGGAGGTGTGTGACCAGGTTCATAGTAACTTTATAGTTGGCAACATATATAGAAGACCCCATTCTGACGCTAGAGTATTCTTAAGAAATGTTGATGAAATTCTCACAAAAATAAGTAATGATGATAAAATAGCATACATTTCTGGAGATTTTAATCTAGATCTTTTAAAGTCGTATCAAAATTGGTATGTACTTGAACTAATTAATATTAGTAATTCAAAGCTTTTATTTAACATAATTACAAAACCAACAAGAGTTACCAGTTCTGCTGCAACTATTATTGATCATATTTGGTCTAACAACATTAGGAGTAATATTTTAAATGGAATTATTTATGACACTGAGTGTCATAAAAAATCTTTATAACATCTGATAATTTCCCTGTATTTTCATTTTTTTCTATCTGAAGACTCAACAAACGATAGTGATCAGTCATTCAATATTTCTTTTAAGAATTACTCTACTGAACATATGGATGTCTTTAAAAATTGTTTAATTAATACTAACTGGGACTTAGTTTTTGCTTCAAGAGACCCAAATGTATGTAGCCAGTAATTTTCGAACTATTTTTCTGCCTTGTTTCAACAATTATTTCCCCTTAAAGTAATCGTCCAGACCATTTCATCATTCCTGATTTAATGCAGTCAAAATATAGCCATGATCGAGTATATCAACAATATGTTTTCACTTTTTGCATCCATTCACCCGTTTTTAAATGATCCGCATTCAAAATCTGTAAATTCCCCGAGTTCTCAAAACACAACGTGCGATCAGCAGACGACGGACCATGGCTCGGCGGCTTCACACGAGGTAAGCCTCCCAGCCCTGCCTGATACAGATGCACGGAGACACGGAGAAAAATGTAGTACTTGGGGAATTTTGGGTGTTTCTGATATTTTTTTTTTGCGATATGGCATATACTTGCATCCTTCATGGGTACAGCAAAAAAGCTGTGCCTTTGCAGAGAGCTTAGCACCCATTTCCGACCTTTTTGACCATGATAATGTCTGTGCAGCGCCTGGCAGTGGCGGGTGAGAGGAGCGCAGTGTGAAGCACATTGTCTAGCCGCGCTCCTCTCACCCGCCACTGCCAGGCTCTGCACAGACATTAACATGGTCAAATAGGTCAGAAATGGGTGCTAAGCTCTCTGTAAAGGCACAGCTTTCATGCTGTATCCATGAAGGATGCAAGTATATGCCATATCGCAAAAAAAAAAATATCAGAAACACCCAAAATTCCCCAAGTACTACATTTTTCTCCGAGTCTCCGTGCATCTGTATCAGGCAGGGCTGGGAGGCTTACTCGTGTGACGTCGCCAGCAAGTTTCCCGCCACGGCTGGAATGGGGCTGTTGTTTTTCCCGCGCTTTTTACAAAAGTCATGTTTTTAGGGAAATAAGGCGTGGAAATGAATATTTTTTTTTGGATTAGGTATTTTGAATGAACATTCAACATAATTATGCAAAGAAAAATGGGTCTGGACGATTACTTTAATAACTAAAAAATATAACTTTAAACATGTACCTAAACCATATATAACCCCAGATATAGTTAACATCATCAAAGAAAAATAATAAGGTACAAGGGAAATATGCAAAACATCCCATTACGTATCGGGCAGTGTATCGCAGACTCCGCAACCAGGTAACCAACAGAATAAACGCCGCACGAGCTAGCTACTATTAAAATAAATTGTATGAAAATTCAGTCCAAATTTAAAATACTTGGAAAGTAATAAATGAAATTTTAAACCAACAAAAGAAATCAAAGCTTAGTAATATGTTCTTACTGAATGACATTGAAATGACTGATCCTTGTGAAATAGCAAACAACTTCAATAAATATTTTGTGAGTATAGGAAGTAAACTAGCGGAGGATAATAAACAACAACAGTCAGATTTTCGCGAATACATACAAAATAGGCAGATCGAAACATTTGTAATTACCCCTGTTACAGAGAATGAAATTTTTGAAGAAACTAATACTCTCCGCGACTTTTCAGCGGGCTGTGACGGGGCTCCTATGAATTTGCTTAAGGAAATCGCAACGCTATTATCTAACATTTGTTTGCATGTAATTAATTCTTCTTTTACAAGTGGCATATTTACAGATGCAATGAAAGTTGCAAGAGTTACCCCAATATATAAAGCTTAAGATAGAAGAGAACTCAAGAACCACAGACCAGTTTCAGTATTGAACTCATTTAGTAAAATAACTGAGAAATTAATGTGCATAAGAATATATAACTTTTCTCAAACCCACAACATATTAACAGAAGCAAAGCATTGACTCAGACAGGGCAGATCCACAGAAACAGCACTGATATCATTCACAAATGATACTTTGACATCTTTTGACAAAAGAAACTATACAGTAACAACATTTTTAGATTTATCCAAGGCTTATGACACAGTGGATCACCATATCCTATTAAAAAAAATAGAGCATTATGGCATCAGAGGAACAACGAACAGATGGTTTAATTCATATATAAGTAATCGTAAGCAGTATGTCCAGTCTTCAGCAGCAGTGTCCAGCAGTACATCATGTCTTCATCTACTCTAGACCTTTCTTCTAGTGTGCCTCAAGGATCCATATTAGGACCCTTGCTTTTTCTTTTTTTACATATATTAACGACATTACTAATTCTAGTATGGGAAGGTGGGGCAAAATGGTCCATGCGGGTAATATGGGTTACCCTGTTTTTTGTGTGTTTAGCTGCTGCCAGCTATTGGCAAGGGTATGTACTTACTCCTCGGCTCTTCAATCAGCAGTAAAATAGGGGCAAGCTTGGACCCGATCGTTTGCTGATGTGTGAAACACTTCAGAATATTTCATCACCAGCTGATCTATTTTTGAGGGTCTGTTAAAATCGTGTTTGTAGGAATACTGTGACTTAGAATTTCATGTACTATTGCATGCTTCTTAATTACGTGTGACTGTGACTGAAACTGACTACTGAAATATGTATCTGCACCACCATTATTCCGTTGTGGTTGTGGTTTACATTTCGATCGCCCTTGGGGCAAAACGGCCCATTTACGCAAGGGGTAAAATGGTGCCATTATACCCGCAGTTGGTCCATTGTACCCTCTGATCCATCATAATATAGCCACACGTTCCACAGCTATTTTATTACTTATTTCATAAGTACGTATGTATAGCCTGTACCATATTTTACCTAAATGAAGATAACCAAAGGCCTGTACAGTACCTAGCCTACTTATATAGCAAGTGGAGGAGGCTCGTGAGCAAGGAGGGTGCGCGGCTGCTGATACAAAACCCCTATCGATGATGTTATTTAGTTTACGAAAATGTTTGCATGATCTTTACTTTTAAAAAAAGTAGAAAAAAAAAAGTATAGAAAATAATATAAATATTTTTTAAATTATAGAAAGAAAAAAGATTCCTGTTGAAAAAAAGATGAGGACAAAGTTTATTTTGTATTTCTTATATGAATATTGATTATACTTATGTTATGGAAGGCTATGTCACATTTCATTTGTGAGTTGTTTCATAAGAATGCATTGTTGTTCATGCTACTGAGCCAAAGAACAATTATTTTTTTAATTGAATAAGAACTTTATTATTTTAGTTTTCCGTTAAATATTCTTTCCAGTATGATTATCTAACAGTACATAGGCTACATTATGAATTGTTACCAAGCATTTCCTTAGGGGGGCCATTTTGTTGCCCACCCTGTGTACAAAATGGACAACCTGTGGTAATTTTACTTTATTTCATTCTCATTAGTAAAGGATCCGAACTGGTTCTTCCATAGATAGATTATTTTTTTCAAAGATGAATAAAGATTGCAAAAACGCCAACTGCCTATAAATATATTGCAAAGGTTTTGCAAAAACTTGACTTAAACCTTAAGGGGGCCATTCTGCCCCACCTTCCCTTACATCATAGAAATTCAGTTCATTTGCAGACGATTGCACATTATATAAAAGCCACCCAGACTTACGCGTAGTGATGTCAATAATTTCAATGAAGAATAAAATAATGTAAACAAATGGATAAAAGGTAATAAATCAACACTCAATACTGAAAAATCAAATTGCATTATTTATCACAGAAATAAAACAATACCACCTAATTTGAGTAAGTGAAGAATTAATAACATGGAAATCAAGGAAGTTAAAAGTACAAAATTCCTAGGGGTAACTATTGATAATAAAGTTTCTTGGAATCTGCAAATGAAGAATATAATTTAATAAAGTAAATAAAATGAGTGGCATCTTGCAACTCACACGTCACCAACTTAACAGGGAGGCACTGCGACATGTCTACCATACTCTAGTTTACCCCAACATTATATATTGTAACGCAGTTTGGGCCAGTGTGCCCCTTCAAAAATAAAATCACTCATTATTTCACAAAAAAGAGTAAATAGAACAATTACAGGAAAAGAAGATATGAACACACTAACAACCTGTTTTTAAATGAAAATTACTAAAGATAAATGAAATAAATATATGTTTTTATGCTCTTTTTCCCTATAAATGTTTGCATAATTTGATAGAAAATACTTTTTTTCGGATTTTCATTCATGAAAGATACAGACTAGGAGGTGTTGATGTTTTAGAAGTTGCAACGGTACTTTCAAACCAATCACAAACATGTATCGTGTATCATGGCGCGAAAATATGGAATGAATTACCATTGGACTTAAAAATGAAACCAACCTTGACTAGTTTTAAACATACAGGAATACATACTGTATTGTATCAAAGATTCCTCTTATTGCAATACCAGCAACATTAATCATAAATAATTTGTGTATATGGGTATAGGTACGTATATAAATGTGTATATGTATGTATGCGTATCTAGTCGTATATATGTGTATGTATGCGTATTTGCTTGTATGTCTATGTATGCGTATTTAATTGTATGGGCATGCGTATTTGCTCGTATGTGTATGTGTATGTATGCGTATTTGCTCGCATGTGTATGTGTGTGTGCGAATTTTCTCCTATGTGTATGTGTGTGTATGCGTATTTACTCGTATGTGTATGTGTATGCGTGCGTATTTGCTCGCATGTGTATGTCTAACATGATATATCTTCGTGTATCTTATGTATGTTAATGATATATCTTCAAGTGTGGAAATCTAGGAGCCTTTAAAGAGAGTTTACTCTCAACAGGTTCAGCCAATATTATATCATTATGTATATTATGTTTTATTACATGTATAACCATTTAGCTAAATAAATGTATAAATCTCAGAAAATGTGTTAGATTTATCTTGAAAATATTTCTTTTTTGCAGCTCGAAGTAGTGTTGCTAGCTTGTTCCTGTAAGCTTTGTATCTTGGTCCATATGTCAATGGCCATTTCTAATTAAGCCAACCTTTCAAGTCTGTGTTTTTCCTGGATACTAGTTTTTAATCCTGAAGCTTCTTTCGCTTTTACTGTTAACTGTAATTTTCCTTAAGAAAACATGATAAAAAAAAAATCTTTATATAAACTGTGAAATCTAGCAAGTGCGTCATTTGCGTCGTTAATATTTAAAATTTGCAACCAGTTTTCATTTGATATTTCTCTTGAAAATAAATTAATAGTTATGTCAGATTTTTTTTCTATACATATGCATCGCACTTATTTTATACTTCTCTATACTAAGAGTATACTGCAAAATGATCTGTTCAAAAGTATCAATAGCATCAGCAGTATATACTATGTCATTGTTTATGTTATTTACCTGATGTGAGGTTCAAATATTATATATTAATATCGCACAGTTTTCAGTCACTCTAGTGGGCCTTGTTGTTAATGGGAAGCAGCCATGTGAATACATAACGTTTATAAAATCAAAGACTCCTGATACAGTTGGTTTAAATAAATCTAAGTTCCAATTTTACATAAATGTTGTTTTTTAAACTTTTTTATCGCAGTACAATCAAGTATTTTCTTTAATTAAAGCATTAAGAAATTCGTGCATGTTCGGCGTTGGTGGACAGATGCAAAACATTTGGTTTCCTTACCATTTTTCACTTGTACACAGACACTCAAACAATGGTTCCATCATACAACACTCTAATAAGATACAAGATAAGATTAAGATACATATATACACACATCTCCACCTTTCCTATATCTGTTCATTGCGCACATATTATAAACATTTTAAAGCATACAATGTTTCGATGCTACTATCAAACCTATTTTCCAAGAGCCCCATAACATCAAATGTATCATTATCGGTTGAACACTGATAAAATTATGTTTGGAGATTATTAGGCAGACTTCTAATATTCATACTTAATAACTACAGAAAATACATCAAGTTCATTTTATTTTGTTTTAACATGATTTAAATATATATACTGTGAACATGTATGTGTCATGATCCCCATATTAATTATATTTGAATCGATACCATTACTGTTCTTGTTCTAGATCCAGCGATTAAATATCATCTGATCAAGTTCATCTACATATAAATAGTTTGTATGGACTGTGTCACTGTTAGTAAGCCTTTCAAGTTAATCATTACTAATGGAATAAGAAAGAAGGTATTTATTGACAGCCATCATTATGCTGTAGGTCTCGATACTTTTTCTTCCTTTTGATTTACTTCTTCACAATCCTTCAAGGGTTCTTCCTTACCTCCTGAGACTGTGCGCAAGGGGAAACCACTGTGGCGGGTGATGGGGCGAGTCTGGATGGCGCTGGGAGGGATGGGATAGGCCGGCACAGCACCGGCCTGTTCCTCCACAACCAATACTTCCCGTTCCCGCACCACTCACCGTAGTACCACTCCCAGCCACAGCTCTACCCACTGCACCAGCTGCTACTGGGTCAGCTGCAGTAATTGCATCAGCTGATTGCTGCCGATCACGACTGGCAGCATAGGGATCTTATAGCTTAGGAGTGATTGATTTCCCGATGCGTTCTCAGTACCAAGTCTGTCTGTCTTTCACGATGAGCTGTAGTATGCCTAAAGTAGGTTATTTTCCCCTGTGCTCTGTGCTCTTGCCTGTTTCAGCTGCGGTATCTGAGCATTCTTAACTGCCTGTGAAGCAGCGCACAAATCATCATTGAGGTAGATATTGGTACCTCGCAACTTCCTCGCACTCCTCTGGCTCATGACCGCATCTCGATCACAGTAGCGGGAAAAACGTGCCACAATGGGACGAGGCCTGTCATCCCGGCGCTGTCCAACCCCATTATTATATGTCACTCTGGAGCTGTAATATATGCTTCTTGACGTCAGGACCCTACTGCGCATGCGCAGATGCATGCCAGCAGGTCGAGAAGGGGTGTAGAACTGTGATTCAAATTTCTTACAGCAATTATATCTAAGTCCAAAACCACACTATTCCGAAAGACCCTCTGAATTCTCGAATGTACTCTTAGGTAACTTGCTTGAGTAGTTTAAAGTCTATAACAGCTCTTGTATCCTTGTTTTCTTGAAGAAAAAAACTTGGAGAGCTCTATGCACGCCATGTAAACACTGCCGCCATTATTTGTATCATTATTATTTACTCAATTTAGACACTGTATAACAGTACCTGGTCTGATTCGAACCCTTGAGAGGGCGTCATAGCTCCCTCAACCACACGGAAGTTAAAAGGTAATGATACGCACCCCTTACATATCAACTTAACCCAACATCATCTTGGTGTGGGAGCAGACGACTTTAACCTATCGCGGCTAGTGTACTAAACACATTTATTTAATCAATTAAGACAAACTGCATAACAGTACCTGGTAGGATTCGAACCCTTGACATCTTGGGCGTCTTAGCTACTTCAGCCACACGGACGTTAAAAGGTAAATGATACGCACCAATCGTACCTTTTCATTCATTACCTTTTAACGTCCGTGTGGCTGAGGAAGCCGAGACGCCCTGTCAAGGGTTTGAATCCGACCAGGTACTGTTATACAGTTTGTCTTAATTGATTAAATAAATGTGTTTAGTACATTAGCCGCGATAGGTAAAAGTCGTCTGCTCCCCCCCAAGATGACGTTTGGGTAAGTTGATATGTAAGGGGTGCGTATCATTACCTTTTAACTTCCGTGTGGCTAAGCGAGCTATGACGCCCTCTCAAGGGTTCGAATCCAACCAGGTAATGTTATACATTATTATTATTACTATTATTAGCAGTAGGAGTAGTAGTAGTAGTAGTAGTAGTAGTAGTAGTAGTAGTAGTAGTAGTAGTAGTAGTAGTAGTAGTAGTAGTAGTAGTAGTAGATTTTGTAGTAGTAGTAGTAGTATAAGTAGTAGTAGCAGATAGGAACGTAGTGATAAAAATAGTAATCGTAGTAGTATACATAGTAGTAATGATTTAAGCAGTGGTTGTACCAATAATACATACATATGTAATAGTGGTAAGTTCAGGTATTGAGCTACCTCTAGTGATGTATAAAGTGTATTAGTGTTGACATATCATTTCGTCGTTCAACATCTGTGGATGAATATATAGATGGATGGATTAAAGGAGAGATGAAGTGAGAGCCTCGGGGTGGTATTGACCTGACATTTTAAAATATGTAAGTTCGTGGTGATATGTTTCTTTCGCTGTGATATGCTTGACGGAGGGTATCCCTCGGTGGTTTCTGGCTCTCTTTTGATGCCTCTTTGAAGGATGTTGTTGCAGGAGAGCCATCCTTAAACATATATGTATATATATATTATATATATATATATATATATATATATATAATATATTATTTATACCCAGTTATTGACACAGGGTACAAACAAACTTTACGTTTTTTTGGAGAATTTGACGAAGAATATGTAAGAGCTTTCTTTATTCACACTTAGTTCTCAAGTCATTTGGTTAAAAAAAAAAAAAATTAACTTTCAAGGCCTCAGATATATACCAGAAATATTATGAGGTAAATAATATAACATACATGAGAGAGATATGACTCTTTTACTTCCGCTTGATAGGACTGCAACATAACGTGTTCAGTAAAACTTTGTGTGACTTAACCGCATCAAACATAAATGGACGTTATGATACTCTAAAGGATTCCTGTGGGGGGGGGGGGGGGAGAGAGAGAGAGAGAGAGAGAGAGAGAGAGAGAGGAGAGAGAGAGAGAGGGGAGAGAGAGAGAGAGAGAGAGAGAGAGAGAGAGAGAGAGAGAGAGAGAGAGAGAGAGAGAGAGAGAGAGAGAGAGAGAGAGAGAGAGAAAAAAATCTGTCAAATGTCAACAATTGCACGTGCACTGATGGCCTGTTTAACGATCAGTTTATTAGACACAAAGGCAAAATTAATATTATATTAGAAGAGAGAGTTGAGAAGGTGGAGGAGGATGAAGAAGAAGAAAGGAGACTAGTTTGGAGAGAGAGAGAGAGAGAGAGAGAGAGAGAGAGAGAGAGAGAGAGAGAGAGAGAGAGAGAGAGAGAGAGAGAGAGAGAGAGAGAGAGAGAGAGAGAGAGAGAGAGAGAGAGAGAGAGAGAGAGAGAGAGAGAGAGAGAGAGAGAGAGAGAGAGAGAGCACAAAGTGTAAACGAAGAATGTAAGATTATCCAAAGATCAACGAGAAGAGTAAATGAGGCGTGATGATGAGCGTTCACGGAAAGGAAACAGGAAGAGTAGGAAAGGGGAACAGTAGGTTTATTTAATCAAAATTGATATTACAGAAAATAGTTAGAATAAGGAAAAGAAGATAAAATGAAATATTAATAATAATTCAAAGATATATGAAAAAAAAAAAAAAAAAATTGTAAAAATAGGAGATAAGAAGAAGCAGGTGATAAGGCAAATGCAACTTTTGATGCCTCTAATGCTTATTATAACATGGCTTTATGTAAATTGACATAACCTTACTCAACTAACCTAACAGTTAAACCTCCCATTACCTAACATATCTAGTACCCACGCCTAACTTATCTAACAAGAATATGAAATAAATAAACATGACATTTATTGCTATTAGATATGTGTTTGTTGCCGATGGGTAAAACCATTTATATGATAAAGACAACAAGATAAAATCGGATGCGCAGATGCAGTGAGGAAGATATATTTCGAATATGTTAGGTAAAGCCAAGGGAGTTTTTGGTGTGTGTATGTATGTGTGTGTGTGTGTGTGTGTGTGTGTGTGTGTGTGTGTGTGTGTGTGTGTGTGTGCGTGCGTGCGTGTGCGTGCGTGTATGTTTGTGTGTGTGTGTGCATATATATTTATATATATATAATATATATATATATATATATATATATATATATATATAATATATATATATATATATATATATATATATATATATATATAATATATATATATATATATATATATATATATATATATATATATATATATATATACTATATATAATATATATATATATATATATATATATATATATATATATATAATATATATATATATATATATATGTATATATATATATAAGATGTGAGGTTTTGTATATTAGAGATTTACGTTATATGAAGTCTAGGGTGAAACTAAGTCCTCACAATCTCACATTTAAAATAGTGGAGCAGATTAACTGAATATTGCGCAGAAATCTTTCATATGGTGATACTAGCACTAAATTTGGTACAGATATTCCTCTGGTGGTAGTCTTTTGAAAAAGTACGCGGGCCAAGTAAATTTTCAATATGGCTGTCATTTTTCAAGATGGCCACCATGTGCAGGAAAAAATCACACTGTTGTTAATAAAACATGGATAATTTTCCTGGAAAGATTATCTTAAGTGTCAAATCATACATTATTGGGTGCGTATAATACAAATGAAACACTTAGAAACTTAGACACTTAGAAACTTAGACACTTAGAAACACTTACTAATAGCGTGAATGTCGAGGCACAACCAGGGCACAACCAGGGTGATATCACTGCTGTGAAACTAGGCGTAGCGTTCAGTTCTGGCTAAACACACTGTATTATGGTGGTGGAGATGTAGTGAAGCAGCTTGTGCAATACATTTTACTAACATACTTTATCCATTTCTCAACAGGCAAAATGATGACCACAACTAATTGGCAGACTGATTGGAAAAAATGCTGTATCTGCCAAGAAGACAAGAATGAAGATCTTAAGTGCCCAACTACAAGGTATCAACCTGAGCATGATGGGTATGCTATGCTGGCCACCAATGTCCCTCTGTTTCATGCCCTGAATGACATGCCACTGATTCTAGATCCAGCAAGGCTAGACGAGGGTGTTGGCATAGAGGAAACACTGAGGAAGAACAAAGCAGTATACCATCAGAGGTGTCGGTACATTTTTAACAACACGAAACTGGTAAGGGCAAAGAAACGAAAAAGTGCCAATGAAAGTACTGCGAATACTGAAGGAAGCACCAATAAAAAGGTACGAAGAGCCAGCCATGAAGCTCAGAAGTCGGAGTGCTTCCCCTGTGAAGAAACAGAATCTGCAGCACAACTGAGACATGCCATGACCATAAACCTCAGCCAGAGGTTGACCGAGTGTGCTCGTACACTGAATGATGGTAAACTGCTGGCCAAACTGAGCGGTGGAGACGCCATTGCCCAGGAACTTAAGTACGACACGGCATGTTTAGCTGGCCTCTACAATCGAGTGAGGGCGCAAAAGAACGCTGATGAAAGGAAGCTGCACACCAGTGATAAACATGCCGTCTACCCTCTGGCATTCTCGGAACTGATCACTTACATAGTGGAGACCAGTACCAGCTCGGAAAGCCCGTCTGTCTTATGGCTTGCAGACCTGGTCCAGTTGTACAAGGAGCAACTAGAGCAGTTGGGAGCCAAACAACCTAATGTTAACTCCACCAGACTAAAGGAAAGAATCCTTGACATTGCCTGATGTGGAAGCTCACAAGCATGGGAGAGATGTTCTTCTTGCTTTTCAAAAGGACATAGGTTCAGCTCTGGCCCAGGTCTCAGACTACAGTGAAGCCATGGATCTTGTAAAAGCAGCTAAGATACTGAGACGACATATCCTTGAAAATAAAACCTCTTTCAATGGAACCTTCCATGAGGGATGTGTCCAGGAAGCCATTCCATCTGCTCTTCTACAATTTGTATCGATGATCGAGCATGATGCAGACATCAAATCTCAATTAAAATTTGGGGCTTCCAAGACGGATCTGGCTATCGCACAGCTTCTGCAGTACAACTGCTATGCCAGGTCCAGGGAGGGTGTGACCACCCACAGACACTAAAGAGTTCGGGAGACCCCATTCCCTGTCTATATGGGAGTGTCTATATAATCCATATATGCCAAGACCAGGAAGAGGAAGGCTGGTGGAGATGCTGTATGATCATGGTATCAGCATTTCACATGACAGAGTGCTTGAAATATCTGCACAGTTGGGGGACGGAGTAGTCAGCAAGTACATCGAGGAGGGCGTTGTATGTCCCCCAGTCCTGAGGAAGGGGTTGTTTACCACCACAGCAATAGATAACATTGACCACAACCCAACTGCAACTACAGCTACTTCAGCATTTCATGGCACCAGCATATCAGTATTCCAGTATCCCAGCAAATCCAACAAGGGAGACGAGCGAAGGGGCATAAGATTTCGAAGTGAGAAGATGAAGACAGTACCCGAACTTCCTGATGCCTTCACCAATATCAGGCCGGCATCTTTCAAGAAGAAAAAGCCTTCTTCCCCACAGACTGGTGTGCACCAATGTGGTATCATAGATCTACAGAAGTCTGATCTGACCCCTGAGTTTGAGTGGCTGCAGAAGGTCATCCTCACTGTGACTGAGGGAACAGGAACAGATGCTTTGACACTCACGTGGTCAGCCCATCATGCTGACAAAAAGAGAGGCTCTGCTTTTGAAGTGACCATCACTTCCTTGATGCCACTCCTTCGAGATGCAGCTCATTCAGTTTCCGCTCACTTCTGCAGAAGAGTGGCTGGACCGGTGCTCTTGTGGAAGCTGGAGTAGCCTCTCCTGGAACAGCGGAGTCTGTTCTCACTGTTTCGAGCATCACTAGGACGCGACAGATGCAACAGGTACCAGCTTGTAGTCTATACAAGCTTTTGAAGGCAGCCTATGAGAAGTACGTCATGGAAACAGGAGCAGATTCTGAAGAGGTGATCAGCTTTGATGATTGGTGTGAGAGACGCAGAGGTCAAAGCCCACAGTTTCAGTTCTGGTATCTTGTGCTATCAATGGATAGTCAATAGGATCACACAGTCTTGTGGTGGACGAGGCAGTGAGAGGACGTGGTGGTTTGAGCTCCCAGGGATTAGTGTTGTCAAGAGTGAGATGGCGGACAGTGAGGTGTTAAGTGAGTTGAGGCAGATGAGGGGGCAGGTGCGTGACCTCCTCAAGCCAGGAATGGTCACGATGACGTCGTGAGGGACCTGAGTGTCGCTGTAGCTTCTCTGAAGAAGGAGAATGCCGAGCTCAGGGAGCCGTTTGGGAAGCGTGGTGTTCCAGAATCACCAGTCCCTCTGCTTAGACGGAGGGAAGGAACGTGGACACACGTGAAGAATAAGGAGACTGGTCTGGGGCGATCACAGACTCCGCTTCCTGCGACCAGGAATAGCTTTGCGGCCCTAGTTGACGAGTGCGCGGAGGAAGGGGATGGAAAGACAGACGCAATTTCCCTGTCTTCAGGTAAGACCGTGGTTGTGGGTGACAGCCAGGTCAAGAACCTGGATAGGACCTTTTGTAACAGGGATTGCAAAAATAGGACGCTTGCCTGTTTTCGTGGAGCGGGGATAGGAAACATTGCTGACAGGCTGGGGAGGGTAATGGTGGGTGAGGGAGTAGCGCCGACGGTGTGAATAAGTGCAGGGTGGAATGACATGGGCAGGGTAGAGAGACAAGAGCTCCTAAGTAAGTACAAAGAGGCACTAGGCAGGGTTAGGGACCTTGGAGGCACCCCTGTAGTGTGTGGCATTTTGCCGCGCAGGAATGGGGGTCCAAGATGGTGGGGGGAAGCGTGTGAGGTTAACAGCTTGCTGGTTGAACACTGCTGGAAGAACGGGTAGCTCTTTATCGATAACTGGGCCCGATTCTTCGGTAAGGACCACCTGTACGCCAGGGACGGGGTGCATCTCTCGCATAGGGGTGTGTGTGTGTTGGCGTGGGTAATTGAAAGGGAGATAGGGGTCAGGTCTTTTTTAGAGGCCAGAAAGGTGTGAAGGTGAAGAATAATGATCATGATAGTCAAGGAAGGAATATTGTTGGTCAAGTCAGGAACGATGACAGTAGAATAAAGAAAAAGACATAGGGGTGTGGGTGTGTTGGCGTGGGTAATTGAAAGGGAGATAGGGGTCAGGTCTTATTTAGAGGCCAGAAAGGTGTGAAGGTGAAGAATAATGATCATGATAGTCAAGAAAGGAATATTGTTGGTCAAGTCAGGAACGATGACAGTAGAATAAAGAAAAAGACAGAGATAAAACAGGCAGTCAGCGTAAATACAGGTAGCGGGAAAATCGACAAGGCGAAGTGCAACTTAAAGGTTTATTATACAAATTGTAGGAGTATATATAATAAGATAGAATTACTGAGAGGAACATCTTGTGTTGAAGATTTTGATATAATAGCATTAACAGAAACATGGTTAGATATGACAGGCAAAGTATTGAATCCAAAAGTTGAGATAGCGGGATATAAGTTATTTCACAAAGACAGGGTTGGAAGGAGAGGCGGAGGAGTTGCACTATATGCCAGGGATACGTTGCAGTGTTGTGTTAGCAACGTTATAAAAACGGACAATAGCATATAATCTATATGGGTGGAAGTTAGAGAAGGAACTGATAAGATGGTCTTGGGTGTAGTGTACAGGCCTCTAAACTTATGTAAGGAGGATTCAGCTTTTACATGGGAGGAGATAAGCAAGGCTTGTAAATATAATCGATTATGCATGGTACGGGACTTTAATCTTAGGAGCATTGACTGGGATTTAATTATAGGGGACAATGACGCGGAAGATTTGTTAAAACTAGTTCAAGATAACTTCCTAAAGCAAACTAGCAAGGAGCCTACTAGGCTAGATAATATTCTTGATTTATTACTAACAAGCAGAGATGAGTTAGTTACTGACCTGGAAATTGGAGGTAAGTTAGGAAAAAGTGACCATTGCGAGATCAGATTTTGTTTAAATTGGGAGGTGGGAAAAGGAAGTGATAATAAGCATAGAGTACCTGACTTTAGAGAGGCTAATTATGTAGGATTAAGAAAACACCTGGAAGGGATTAACAGAGAGGCTAATTATGGAGGATTAAGAAAACACTTGTAAGTAATTAACAGTGACAAGAGGGAGGGGGAAATGGGATCTGTGGTCGGGAAGGAGGGGAGTGTCGGTGAGGTCAGCGCAGATAGGGATTATAATACCTTCGTCAGCAATTTAATTGAAGGTCAAAAAATAATATTCCTTATAGGGCGATAAGATCGGGGAATAACGATCCCAATTAATGACTGAGTTTTTAAAACACATCATAGGGGAAAAAAGGGACATGTATAAGAAGGTTAAGGATGGACAGGTGAATAAAGAGCAGTATAACGAGATGGCTAGAGAGGTAAAAAAAAACTAACAGGAACAGCGAAGATGAATTATGAGATTAAGGTTGCAGGGAAGGCAAAGACCGATCCTAAGGTATTTTTTCAGGTTTATAAAACAAAGACTAGGGAAATAGTGGGGCCATTAAAAAATGGGCAGGGGGAGATTATAAGCATGGCTGAAGGTATGTGTAAAATTTTAAATGATTATTTCTTAAGTGTTTTTACTAAGGAGGATAAACAGAAGGTACCCGATAGTGAACAGAAGTTTAGAGGTGAGGATGATGACTCACTCAAAGATATTGTGATAACTAGGGAAATGGTAGAAGAAGGTATAGACAGAATGAAGAATTTTAAGTCACCAGGACCAGATGAAGTGTATTCTAGGGTACTAAATGAATGCAAAGGGGTTGTTAGTGATGCGTTACTGCATATTTTTAAGAAATCGATTGATACAGGGGAAGTGCCGTTAATGTGGAGGAAGGGAAATGTAGTTCCCATATTTAAGTAGGGAGACAGAGGATTAATGTCAAATTATCGACCCGTTAGCCTGACGTCAGTGGTAGGTAAATTATTGGAAGCTGTTATTGCAAAAAAACATTAGAGAGCATCTTGAAAAGCATAGTTTGGTTAATGATTCACAACATGGCCTCACCAAGGGTATATCATGTCTCACTAATGTATTGAGTTTTTATAGGAAAGTTTATGAAACAGCAGATAATGATGAGGATTATGATATAGTATACTTGGATTTTAGTAAGGCATTCGACAAGGTGCCACATGGTAGATTCTTAAATAAGGTTAGGGCTCATGGAATAGATGGGAAGGTTCTTCGTTGGATTAGAGCTTGGCTAAGTGATAGGCAACAAAGGGTTATAATTAATGGTTCTAAATCTGAATGGGGGCAGGTAACGAGTGGGATTCCACAAGGGTCTGTTATGGGTCCATTACTATTTTCTATTTACATCAACGACTTGGATAGTGGGATTAGCAGTGATATCAGCAAGTTTGTGAATGATACTAAGGTAGGTAGGATTATTAGATCACAGTCTCATGTAAATATTTTGCAAGGAGACTTAGATCAATTAAATGAGTGGGTAGATAAATGGCAGATAGAATTTAATATTGATAAGTGCAGCGTTATGAATGTTGGTAGGAAAAATCCTGGTAACAGGTACACCATACTCAATGTATCGCTGAAAAGATCAGAAGCTGAGAAAGATCTGGGAGTGCGGGTAAGCTCAGACCTTCGTCCTAGGAATCAATGTATTGAGGCCAGAAATCGAGCCAACAGGGTGTTAGGATTCATTACCAGGAGTGTTAAAAGTAGAAGTGCTGAAGTTATTCTTAAGCTTTATTTGGCTCTAGTTAGACCTCACCTAGACTATGCGGTTCAGTTTTGGTCTCCGTATTACAGGATGGATATTGCCTTGTTAGAATCAGTGCAGAGAAGGATGACCAAAATGATTCATGGTATGCGTAACTTTAGTTATGAGAAGAGATTGAAACTATAAAATTTACATAGAAGTTTTTAAGTGGATAAAGGAATACAATATAGGCGATGTAGGAAAAGTTCTTAAGGTTAGTAAGCAGGGTAGAACGATAACGGATTCAAGCTGGAAAAGCGTAGATTTAAAAAGGAAATTGGGAGAAACTCGTTCACAAATAGGGTGGTGAATGATTGGAATGGACTCAGTCGTCAGGTGGTTAGTGCAGAGTCTATTGGGGTCTTTAAAAGGAGTCTGGATAAATTCATGGATGGGGAAGAGAGGTGGATATAGGTAGAGTTAGATAACAGGAACTACCTCGGGTAGATATCACGGCCTCTTGTAGCTTCCTTACTTTCTTAAGTTCTTATGTTTCTTAATGGAACTGGTTATATTCATGCTGGTCAGATCATTCGGAGAAGTCAATTTCGATTTGTACTGCCAATCATTGTCTGAGCTCTTGTCATTCTTCTTCGTCAACACCAATGTGAACTATGCACGATGGCTGCCAATTCATCTCAGAGACATGGTCACACTCAAAGAAAAACACCCCCAGCTGGCTGAGAAGTTTGAGAAGGGAAACTTCGTTGTTCATCAAACTACTCGAGTGTTCTCATCATTACCTATGGACCAAGCCCATGAGCAGGCCAATCCTGTCATCAAAGCTGATGGGGGTGCGATCGGCATCACTGAAGATCCGTTTACACTGAGAAGATGGTCAGTAGCCGGTCCAGAAGTCTGCCACCTAGTTGAGCAGTATGAAGCAGAATCTGAAGCCAAGGAGACAAATCAGCATTTCACCCATCACGAACAGACACCACAAGCTCAACGAGTGTTCCTTGAAAGAGTGCAGAAACTTTCCCATGTGTTGGAGGATATGGGCAATCCTTTTTGAGGAAGAGAGTCGCGACCCGTATTCCCTGGACACAAAGAACGTCGCCAGCCCCAGTGGCGCTGAAATGATCGTGACACACCTTGAGAGAGGTCGACTCCGTTACCATGAGTTCCTAGCCAGACTGGAGAAAGAAGAGTCAACTTTCTATGAGCTAATAAAGGAGAACAAAGTAGACTTTTTTCGACAGGATGCAACACCTGTAGTCACTTGAAAGCAGAAGGTCTTGAAAGAGGATTGTCAACTCTTTTCCAAGCTGTTCATCTCATGACAGAACAGGGAGTGTGATCTGCATGAATTCTTTTGTCATGAGAAACAGTCTTTTCCTGCAGCATTGAGTGAAGGTGGAAAACTATATTCCTGTCAGAAATCACAGCCTGCTACTGTTCTTGAGAGCTATGTTACAACCCAGATATAAAACCTACTGCTGCTGCCATTATCATTGATGGCTCGGCCCTCATCAACACCCTTCCTCCTCGGTCGTCCAAGACATTTAAGGCCTACGCAATTTTGGATGTTCTCCCTGTCATACAAGCTTACTCCACAAAGTACAGAAGAATAGACATAGTCTTCGATGTGTACCTGCCATCCAGTCTGCAAGCAGAAACAAGGTCAACCCGGTGACGAGGAGTTAGGCGCAGGGTGACAAGCAACAGCAAACTTCCATCAAACTGGCACAACTTTTTACGAGACAGCAAGAACAAGACTGAGCTGTTTCACTTCCTGGCTGACAAGATTATCCAGTTAACCTCAGTGACTTCACCCAACTTGATCAATGTTACCAAGGGTGTGGATACCCTGAAAACCCACGTGTACAGTTTGGAAGGGTTGACCCCTTGTAGTCACGAAAAAGCGGACACTCGGTTCTTCGTACATGCGAGACACGCAGCACAGCATGGCTGCAAGGCTATCGTTGTCAAAGCCAGTGACACGAATGTCCTGGTGATTGCCATCAGCAGCATTCCAGTCCTTCAAAACATTGGACTTGAGCAACTGTGGGTGGTCTTTGGCCAAGGAAGCAACTTGAGATGGATCCCTGTTCATGAACTGTATCTGGCTATTGGACTTGAAAAAAACAGTGGACTGCTGTTCTTCCACGCTTTTACCGGTTGTGACGTTGTATCGGCCTTCCGTGGTAGAGGGAAGAAATCAGCTTGGCAGACATGGGCTGTCTGCAGTGAGGCTTCTGAGGCATTTTCTCAAAATACTCAGTACCGACCAACCATTGATGATGCCATTCTGGATGTCCTGGAGCAGTTTGTTGTCTTGCTGTATGACAGATCGAGCACAGCTACAGACGTTGATGAGGCTAGGTTAGAGATGTTTGCCAGAAAGAAGAGGTCATACCAGGCCATCCCTCCAACCCGAGCTGCTCTACTTCAGCATATCAAGCGTGCTGCCTACGAGGCGGCCAGCGTATGGAGCCAAGCAACAATGTGTGAGCCTGAGGAACAGAGTCCGGCAGACTGGGGGTGGATGAAGAAGGGTGACCAGTGGCAAATCATCTGGACCACATTGCCTCCCATTGCGGAGAGATGCCAGGAGCTCACCAAGTGTGAATGTCATTCTGAATGCCGGGGACGCTGCAAGTGCTACCAATATGGACTTGCCTGTACAGCACTATGCAGCTGCAAGTGTGATAACTAGACACTATGATCAAAAACCTATCATGCTCATAGTGTACCATCATACTTGTTTTGATGAATAAACTTCACTTATTGAACAGAAATTATTTTGTTTATCTTTTTCTATAAATCATAGAAGGGAGCTCCAAACAAGCTTGAAACTACAATATTCGGCTTCATGTTGGTCTAAAACATAGAATTTGACAGCAACGTATTCAAATCGGCCACGAGCATGCAATTCTATGATAAAAACAGGCAAATTTTAGGTCCGATGACGGTAATCTTGAAAAATGGCGGCTATTTTGATATTTTACGTGGCCGCGTACTTTTTCAAAGGGGTACTCCCAGAGGAATATTTGTACCAAATTTGGTGCTTATATCATCATATGAAAGATTGTTACAGTTATCTGCTTTACTATTAGTGATAAGATAAGATTTTCATCCTATCTAGACACTTTGCAAGTACCAACTACAAGGTTATTGACTATACAAAGCGCCGCCACGTCAGCACGAACTAGGCAGACTCGAACCGCTGACCGAATGCACAGGGACGCTGCACATTGCGGGCTCACGTCTCTACCAACCTTGCCACCCTGACGGGCTCACTATTAGTGAGTAATTACTTAAAAGGAATTTACATAAACAAATGTAAGATTTAATGATATTTAAAATAGACTTATTACTAACTTTAAATAACTAAACACTTAATAATAACAAACACAACATTAAAGGAATGTTCTTAGTTACATACACATAAACATAGTCACCAGATCAAGCAGAGTTTAGTCCAACGTGCGTAGAAATAATCCATGGGGTAATCCTAAAAGAAATCCCTCAACTCCTGGGAGAGAGAACACTTTGCAGGCCGAGTGGTGAGATGAGACTAACTTTCGTTTGGACATCAATCAATCATTGGGGGCATACGCCGGGGGGCGCGTCGCCTCGCCCACCCTACGACGCCACTCCCGGGGGTCACCACGCGCGAGTTCCCATGCAGGCTCCTTTCCCATACCAAGGACCTCTCGACAAGAAACATCAACTTGCCCCAGCCACGAGCCTTGTGGGCGCCCCCTTGTCCTCCTCCACGCCGGATTGTCTCTTACAGATACAACCCGATGGGAAGGATCGGTTTCAGGGTAGCGTGCCACATGCCCATATAGCCGAAGTTGGCGCTGATGGACTATGCAGGTAATAGGCCTCGATTCAGGCTCACGGTGCAATCGCTGATTTGACACGTAATCATCCCAGCGATACCCCATGATTCTGCGAAGACTCTTATTACCAAAGGCATTGATTCGTCTCTTCAAGTCACTATTTAGAGTCCATGTCTCACACCCATAGAGTAAGACAGGGATCACAAGCGACTTGAAGATCCGGATCTTTGTCCTCCTGCACAGGTACCGACAACGCCAATTACTCCCGCTGAGCGAGTCCATAACACCATGGGCTATGCCAATCCGCCGTAAGACTTCTTGACGTGACCCGCCGTCATTATGGACTGCGCTACCAAGGTATGTAAAACTTTCCAAGATCTCAATGTCCTCGCCACACGCATGAACAGACTGTACTGCTTCATCTAGTAAGTCTCCAAACACCTGGACCTTGGTCTTGAGCCAGGAGACCTCAAGTCCCAGAGGCCTTGCCTCCTCGTGCAGCGTCTCGAGAGCCATCACCAGGACCTCCAGCGACTCAGTAAAGATTACTGCATCATCAGCAAAAACAAGATCAGTGATTTTGATGTTGCCGACGGATGCTCCACAATCACTTTGATCTACAACCTTGTCCAATACCCACACATTACCCAGTCTATACAAGCGTTGAAAAGTGATGGGGCAAGGACGAACCCTTGCCTCACTCCTCTATTCACAGGAAAGAAGCCGGATATACCTGCCCCACACTTCACAGCACTCTCAGACCCAGAATACAAACCAGTTACCAAACCAATAGTCCTTGCAGGAATCCCTCGAAGTCGCAGAAGATCCCAGAGTGACTCACGATGCACTGAGTCAAACGCCTTCTTGAGATCAACATAGGCTGCAAGCATCCCCTGTCGAAACTCACGTCGGCGTTCCATCAGGACACGAAGCGCTATGATACAATCCGTTGTTGACTTACCAGGCGTGAACCCAGACTGCTGAGGTCTCTGATGCTTCATCAGATGACTGCGAATTCGTGTCAGCAATAGATGGGCAAGCACCTTGAATGGTACGCTGAGCAGTGTAATACTGCGGTAATTGTTGCAGTCCTGACGGTCCCCTTTCGCTTTCCAGATAGGGACGACCAGCCCCCTTTTCCAGTCAGGAGGAATGGTACCTGTTTGCCACACGGCAGTCAGGACAGCATGGAACCCGCGGATCATGGCCTCACCCCCAGCTTTGAGGAGCTCCGCACTGATATTACAAACACCAGCTGCCTTTCCACCCCTCAACTTTGCTACAGCCTCTCTGACTTCGTCAGGAGAGGGTGCGGTTTCGTCAATGGGAGGATCGGCATCCACTGCCTGTAACCCAGTGGTGTGAAGCTGCTCAGTTGGAGGTTCCACCGTGAACAACTGCCCAAAGTACTCAGCCCAACGAGCCATCTGCCCATCCATGTCCGACACGAGGCGCCCATCTGCTGTTCGAATAGCACTCGCCCGAGAAGGAGACTTGGAACGGAGCTTCTTCAGGGCTCGATAGGCGGGTCGGAGGTCTTTAGCGTTCAAATGACCCTCGACATCCGCAGCGAGACTTCTGACATAACTCTCCTTGTCTCTCCCCAGGAGGGTTCTAGTCCGGCGTGACAGAGCCCTGTGCTGGTCCTGGTTCCCAGCCAGCCTGGCAGCGCGACTCTCCTCGATTTTCTCCAGCGTCTCCGTCGAGACAAAACCACGCCTTGACCTCGGGCGCTCCCCAATACACTCCTTGGCAGCCTGTAGAGTTTCACGTTTGAAGGTATCCCACAGTTCTACAGGGTCCCCGAGAGCACCGAGCACATCAAACCGATTTGAGACTGCCACCGCATACGCATGAGCACATGTCAAGTCCTTCAGTTTCTCAAGATGAAACACAGTATGGTTACCTCTTGAGATTCTTCTGGACTTGACATGAAGCTTAAGTGTAGCAACAACAAGTCTGTGATCTTTTCCAAAGAACTCAGCACTCCGGTAAACCCTGCAGTTATGGAGGATCCTCCAACGAGTACTAACGAGGATGTGGTCGATCTCCTTAGCTACCCCTCCGGCATTACTATACCATGTCCAGCGGTGCAGCTCTGGTCTCTGATACCAAGAACCTGCAATTCTCAACCTTCTAGACCTTGCAAAGTTCAGAAGCAGAGAGCTGTTGGTGTTTCTGGTACCGGAGCCATGGGGACCATCACATACCTCGTGTTTGACATCGGGTTACTAATATAACCTCGGAAATGAAGCCCGGTGGCTTAGTTATGAGATCGTGGCCCGGTGTTCTCCGGAACGAGGGGTCGAAGCTCAGAGATGCGAGCCTTAAGTGGAGCTCCGAGAAGGAGGGGGGGGGGGGTGACGCTGGACCGTTGAACCATCCAAATAGCTGGCTAGTTACATTTCAATAAATAATAATACTTAAACATTAAACATTTTTAATGAACCATAACCAAAATAACCCAACATAGAATAATATAAATGTAAGATAATCTCACATCTCCACCCCACAAGCTAAAACTTCCAAGAAGTTTTGGCAACGAAAACAAAATGATTATCTTAATCCTTGTGGGAATTTATATCACATATATATTTAATCTGAGTTTCTTACCTATTCAATCAAACCCATGGCTATCACCCGACACATCATCCCACTTACTAACTAGGATATTTATCGGTGGATAGTGGGTTGAATTACGGCGGTAGGTTTGGATCAATATTGCAATGGTCTTGTGATCCGATGTGGTCGCCCGTGTTCAGGGCCGCCCGTGAAATACAGAAGTGGTGGGCGGAGGCGAGTGTTTCGTTACAGCGTCAGAAGGGCTTTCACACCAAGTTACTGACGCACGGCTATCATCAGTGTGTTGATTCTTAACACATGTCCTATTGTTTTATCACTATATGTACAAATTAAAGTATGTACAATATCTCTTCATATTAATCAGAGAAGAGATATTAACTCGACGGAGGGTCTGGGTGTACTATCCTTGTACTTATATCTACAAGCACGTCTGTATTAACAATAGTTGTTACTCCGGGGGAGACTCGAAGTGTACTGTTCTCTCCCTGTGGGCGAGCAGCGGCCAAAACCAATCCTACCTACACGTGTCAATCGTTCGTGGTGGCGGCGAGACGCACCCCTACCAATACCTGCCACGAATACACGCAGGATAGGTTACAAATATTATGACGGTGACCAATAGCCAGTCGCTCCAAATTAAGGTGCTAATTATTTAAGTGCAATGTTTATTAACCACTGGGAATATTAATTTATCCTATCCCAGTACTAATCACTTACTTAAATTGCCTTAATATTACCCATTACCATTATAATTATATATACATTCCTACTCACCCCAATCACGCACTCCCTCTAGGACGAGCGGAAAATACCTCGCTCACAAGGGGGGGGGCGGAAACAAAACCACCACTCTACGAGAGGGTGGTTTATGGATAATTTCCACAACTGGGGGCCGGCGAAAACTGAAGTTACGCTTCATGTGACATCACCCCAGGCCACATAGCGCCGGAACATTTCAATAGTGGTTTCGGCACTGTGGTCTTTAGCTATTTTAAAATTAATAGTCTTGATAGAGGTACCAGTGAATATGCTGACATATACTTGATCGGGGGGAGAGTTATCTCCTGATGTTATAGTATCCCCAGTGTAGTCATCACCATTGACCTCAAATAGTTTTAAGAGCTCATTATCAGCGGGAAGGTCAGGGGGACCTAGATAGGAGACTAGTCTACACTCAGGTCTATTAAATTTAATGAGAGATCTGAGGTAATATTTGACTGCCTGTCTACCATGATTTATCCAAAAAATTACACCTGATATCGGCCAACATTGTAGCCATTCCGCCATGTAATGAGTTCCTATGATTTTCTTCCACCAACAATTTAGTAAGATGATGGCGTTTGGGAATTAGTATGGGATGGCAGATTTTATTTGGAAGATCAGCTTGAAAATTTCGACCTCGACACCTAATACCCTCATGATCAAGGAACAGACCCAATATGGTCAATTTTTTCCTATGGGGGCTGGCTGAAGCCAATAGCTGATGTTCCTCAGGAAATACCTGCTTCTGTATTGTTCTGATACAAAACTTCAAAGGATCAGAGCTATCCCTTTTATTAACCTTGCAGGGAATATTAACCTTGCAGGGAGTATTAACCTTGCAGGGAATATTAACCCTGCAGGGATTATTAACCTTGCAGGGAGTATCAACCTTGCAGGGAGTATCAACCCTGCAGGGAGTATTAACCAATAAGGAAAACCTTTCTATGTCTATCACAGGATCTGGGATTAATTCAGGTTCCCTTATTATATCTTCAGAAATGTCTGACTGAGTGGAAACCATATTAGGATTATTATAACACTCTTTCAGCCAGGTAGGGTCTTTAAACCATAATCCTGTATTCAATTTGAGGTTGCTATCTCCTCGCGACACATTATTATTAGGATTTTCATTAGTGGCAATATATTCATTATGAACTGGAATACCACTTTCCTCTATAGCCTCACTTATTGGTGTGGGTAAGAAAGTGGTTCCTATTCTGGTAAGTAATAGGGGTTGTGCATGACTAGGATTACTCTCCTGTTCGACTGTATGATGTGGGATGGTTCCCATTATTACCTTACCACCAGCACTAGTGAACATTGAGACGTTATGTATTTTGATGACCTTCCTTTGGTAACGCCCAAAATAATCGGTTCCTATGAACCTGATGGACCTTTCCATTAATTGGAAAGGTCCATCAACGTCTTTGAAGGTATTGCTAACTAGTTTAACACCATTATCCCTCCGCATTTCAGCTGTGTCCTTTAGTCCATTAACAGTTAAACTAATACCAATATTATTTACTACTACAGCAGCTACCCTACATTTATATCTTCCCAATTGGACTAGGGGTTGAACTATGTCATAGTTTGAGCCTCATTATTGGCGAGAAAACCTGATATGGCTATGTTCACTTTATTAATTATGGGTAGTTGTAATAATTCAACTATCTCTCTGCTTATGAAGGATCTTTGTGCACCACTGTCAAACATCGTCTTTACTATGACTGCATTACCATTATGGCACACCTTCAACTCGGCAGTTGGAACAGCTGCTGAACTACTCTTATTAGTGACTGCCATTTTAACTACTGTAGGGTCTGAGTTATTATCACTGTTAGGACAAAGAGCGATGTTACGAACAGATTGTTTACATTTCCTACAAGTTCTTAAGCTTATAGGGCATGCATTTGAAGCATGTTTACCACGGAGACAGGTTAGGCAGTTACCAAGGCGCATTAACCTTTCAACTCTCGTGTAACAATCTGAATAGATATTACATGTGGAGGGCGTATGTTCCCCCGCACATAAGACACAATTTATTATTCGTACTTCACTAGAAGTCGCCCTTGATGTAGGGATTGTATCCATTATTTGAGTAGGTCTAAGCTGTTTACTGGTAGGCTGAGAAGTTTGAATCTTAATTACAGGCTGTTTGATTTGCGTAACAGGCGCAGGATAACTACCCACTAACGAGGGATCTTTAAACTCTGAGGGTGGCTGATATAGCTGATTACCCTCAGGCGTAATAATCGTGATCTCCCTGTGGGGGGGGGTTCTTGCGTAATACCTTGCAAACTTTGGGTTAAAGAAGCTTCAGCTGTTGATGGAATATGAGCACACTCCAGTAATCCCTCATATTCAATTACTTTATCGAGATATCTTTGACATTCGTGTTCATGATTGATAACACACAACTAAATCATTTCTTTATCACCAGTTTGTCTTAATTTAACTTCATATATGCAGTAAGCCGTCTCATATTTTTCCCATTTAGTTTTTAGCATTAGCAGACCTGAGTTTAAACTATTATAGTCTATAGGGTTAGTCCCAGCTGCTTCATCACACGTATTATATAATCGTGTCAGCCAACCTAATTTAGCAGCTAATGATTTAGTCCCTTCCGTCATGATTTTAATTGATTAACTCAAATGAAATATAAAATGCAAGATTACGTTACTAAAATCATTGTTAGCTGATAATAATTAATTATATTATGAGTGCGGGAAGAGCTGTTGGCTGGCCTAACAAGGCGCATAACCAGGCCTATGGCCAACCCCCACTTTAGTTATTACAACTAACTAGTACGTAACCTCTGATGCTATCTACTACCACAGGTAGTATCTAGCTACCACAGTGATGGCATATGGTAGTTGAACAGCTGAGTCATTCTTGACGCTTCGAAGCAGCCCGCCTCCAGCCTCATAACCAGCGATTGCGGTAGGCTCATAATTACGTCACGATTAACAACCACTTTGAATCACATGATCATCAATATTCCTCTACTAGGGGCATCAATGTGGGAGTTTATATCACATACATATTTAATCTGAGTTTCTTACCTATTCAATCAAACCCATGGCTATCACCCGACACATCATCCCAGCTACTTAACTAACTAGGATACTTATCGGTGGATAGTGGGTTGAATTACGGCGGTAGGTTTGGATCAATATTGCAATGGTCTTGTGATCCGATGTGGTCGCCCGTGTTCAGGGCCGCCCGTGAAATACAGAAGCGGTGGGCGGAGGCGAGTGTTTCGTTACAGCGTCAGAAGGGCTTTCACACCAAGTTACTGACACCCGGCTATCATCAGTGTGTTGATTCTTAACACATGTCCTATTGTTTTATCACTATATGTACAAATTAAAGTATGTACAACATATCTTCATATTAATCAGAGAAGAGATATTAACTCGACGGAGGGTCTGGGTGTACTATCCTTGTACTTATATCTACAAGCACGTCTGTATTAACAATAGTTGTTACTCCGAGGGAGACTGGAAGTGTACTGTTATCTCCCTGTGGGCAAGCAGCGGCCAAAACCAATCCTACCTACACGTGTCAATCGTTCGTGGTGGCGGCGAGGCGCACCCCTACCAATACCTGCCACGAATACACGCAGGATAGGTTACAAATATTATGACGGCGACCAATAGCCAGTCGCTCCAAATTAAGGTGCTAATTATAATTACATAAGTGCAATGTTTATTAACCACTGGGAATATTAATTTATCCTATCCCAGTACTAATCATTTACTTAAATTACCTTAATATTATCCATTACCATTATAATTATATATACATTCCTACTCACCCCTATCACGCACTCCCCCTATGACGAGCGGAAAATACCTCACTCACAAGGGGGGGGGAAACAAAACCATCACTCTACGAGAGAGTGGTTTATGGATAATTTCCACAATCCTAAACAAAGACAGGTCAACCTTTAATCTGTCGCTTCAGGGTGAACTCTGGAGAGAGCATCCGCGATGATGTTGTCTTGCCCATGGATATGCTTGACTGTGATGGCGTTTGGTTGAAGGAATAGGGACGTAGCGAGCGTTGATTGGAGAATTTCTTCTTGTCTAGGAAGGTGAGAGAATTGTGGTCTGTGTAGATGGTCAAAGGATGAGAACCCCCCATAAACGTAACCGTCAAACTTTTTGAGGGATGAAATGATTCCTAACAACTCCTTCTCAATGGTGCTGTATGCAGCTTGGTGTTTATTGAGCTTAATGGAGTGATAGGCTACTGGATGAAGAACATCTTGGTCATCGGTTTGTGAGAGAACGGCTCCCGTAGCGTAGTCACTGGCATCGGTGTGGAGTGTGAAGGGACGGGTGAAGTCTGGAGACTGTAGAACAGGGTCACTTGCCAGGAACATTTTCAGTTGTTGGAAAGAGTCTTGGCAGGTCGAGGTCCATTCAAACGGCACTTTCTTGCTGGTGAGGCGAGTAAGAGGAGTAGCGACTGCAGCCAAGTTGGGGCAGTATCGCCTGTAGAATCCCGCCATGCCCAGATACAGCATCAGCTCCTTCCTGGTGGTAGGGACTGGAAAGTTGAGGATGGCGTCAATGTTGGCTGACTTCGGCTTAACTTGTCCTTGTCCCACAACATGTCCTAAGTAGGTGACCGTAGCGCTGCAGAAGGTAGTCTTAGCCAGGTTGATAGTCAGGTGGGCGTCCTTCAACCTCTCCAACACCGATATCAGTCTCTTCAAATGCTGGGGCCAGGTATGTGATATTAGCAAAATGTCATCCAAGTAAATATACACTCCGTCTAAATCTTGGAGGGTGAAATTCATGACCATTTGAAAAGTGGATGGGCTGTTACGCATCCCAAAAGGCATGACTAGGTAGTGATATAACCCAAAAGGAGTGACAAAGGCAGAGATTAACTGAGCTCTCTTTGTTAGTTTAATTTTATAATAACCTTTCAAAAGGTCTATTTTTGTGACAAATTCTGCTTTCCCCACTGAATCTACAAGATCATCTATTCGAGGTAATGGGTAAGAGTCAGGAATCGTCACAAGGTTTACTTTACGATAATCAGTACACAGGCGAAGTTGACCACCCTCCTTAGGCACCAACAAACAAGGAGAAGCCCACGGTGAGTTGCTTGGTACAGCTAGACCGTTCTTGAGTAGGTAGTCCACTTCTTCCCTCATCTGGAGCTTCTTAGCTGGGTTTAGACGGTAAGGAGCCTGACGGATGGGTAGTGTGTTTGTCAACAATTCAACATCATGTTCAAGTACATTACATACACCAGGAGAATCAGAAAATACATCTCTATATTTGAGAATTATGTTGATTACGTCTAGAATTTGAGTAGAAGTTAGATTTTCGAGGAACTGATGTAACATGGGAATAATTTCAGAGTTTTTCTTCCCAGTCCAGGGAGTGATAATAGGAGAAGATTCACAGATGTCATCAACATTCTCAAATTTAGTTAAAACATTTGAATTAACCACATTACAAGACAGTCTCGTACTCGGTGAGTCATCTGCACAGTCCCTAGTTAAATACGGTTTTAGTAAAGTTACATGAATGTATTGAGTAGACTTCCTTCGGTCAGGAGTGGTTATGATGTAATTTACTTTGTTGAGTTTTTTCTTTACAACATAGGGTCCATGGTATTTAGCTGATAATGGAGAGCCAGGAATGGGAATAAAAGCAAGAACTTTGTCACTAGGTTTGAATTCTCTGCTCTGAGCATGTTTGTCATACCGAGTTTTCATGTTACTTTGCGCCCTGGAAAAATTAACTCTGGCAATTTCACGTATTGTACTCAGGGTGGCTTTAAGATTATTTAAGTACTCAGCAACATAAATAGATTCGTCAGACTGAGGGCTTAACCATTTTTCTTTTACAAGTCTTAATGATCCTCTCTCTAACTTTCCTGCCATATAACATTTCAAAAGGTGAGAAAGAGTCCTGAAGGGCTTCCCGTGTGGCAAAAAGCATGAATGGCAAACCTTCAACCCAACATTCCTGACTTTCACAGCAATATTTACGGAGCATAGACTTGAATGTTTGGTGCCATCGGTACAAGGCTCCTTGTGACTCGGGATGATAAGCAGTGGACAGAGTTTACTTGATACCCAGTTCTGCAACCACACTGGAGAAGAGATTGCTGGTGAAGTTGGTGCCTCGGTCACTTTGCACCTCTTGAGGAACACCATAGCTGGTTAACATGCGTGTGAGATGGTTAGCAATATTTTTTGAAGAAATATTTTTAAGAGGGAAAGCTTCTGGATATCTGGTAGTGGGGCACAATACTGTTAGTATATATTGATTTCCTTTCTTAGTCTTAGGCAAGGGTCCTAGACAGTCTACAATTATCTTTTGAAAAGGTTCTGAAGGAACTGGAATTGGTTGTAATGGATATGGAGGAATCTTTATATTTGGCTTTCCCATTACTTGACATGTGTGACATGAATTTACAAATTTTGTGATATCTTTCTTTATGCGTGGCCAAAAGAATTCATTAAGAATTTTACCATGAGTTTTCCAAATGCCGAGGTGTCCACCAAAACCTTCATGAGCAATCTCCATAACGGATTTCCTGATGGTTATAGGAAGTAAAATTTGATGGTGTTCGCTCCAGGTGTCTTGTACAGATACTGTGGGAGGTCTATAGAATCGTATCAGTAAATCCTCCTGGTAATAGAAAAAGGAGAATCAACAATCTCTTCTTTAAGTATGGCTTTAGTGTGAAGATTTAACAAGGTGGGGCCATTCTTTTGAGCCTCAATTAGCTTTTCTTTACTCATAACTTGAGATGTTGGATCGAAAACAGTTTGATGTAGAGAAGAATCAAGGGGAGTGTTATTAACATTTGTCTTAGCTTGGGATCTGGTAAAAGCACAAGAGGGAAACAGTTCAGGAAAATAATCATATGTATTATACGCAAAATCGGGAAAGGGGGGATCCTTAATTTTCAATCGGGTACCACCACCACCGGCCCAAGTCTTTTTCCAAAAGGGAGGTTCCCTTTGGGAATAGTAACTCTGATTCGTTACTCCCAAGGCACAGCCACTCCCACTGTCCCGGAAAAGTGTACAGTTGAGTTGTTTTTTCAGCTAGTTTTATTCTAAAGTAACAGATATGGATTGAAGGATAACTTTCTCCCAGGTTTACTTTGGTGAACCCCAGGCAAAGCCTTTTGGGGACTAACATATTTTAAAAAGCTGAAGCGGGGTCTCCTACTATGTGCACGGGATTTTGTGGAAACCCTTTCCCCAAGTGAAAAATTCCTTCTGTTTAAAAATGCTTGAAAGGATCTTTTGAGGGTTCACAGAGCAAAGTTTTTTAGAGAATTTTTGATGCAACGGGTTTTTTTGTAAATTTGAACCCTTGTAATGAATGATAATTTCATCTGAATACCAAAAATATTATAGTATTAGCCATGACCCCAAGCCCCAAAATTTTGGATATCGGTACCACCCGGGGTGACTTTTCCCTTTTAGGTTTTTTTTAGCTTGTACATGTCTAGTTTATTTTTTTTGATATGAAGCCGACAGGGTAGCTAATGGTCTTACACTTTTTAAATAACACACCCTACGAAATTTCAGAAATTTTTTAAAATGTAAAATTTTGGGGGGACAGGAATGCCTAAATGTCCTAAAATAAATATAGTAATGTAACATTAAACAGTCCTGTAAATCACACTAAGCTGCCGGGGGCTTTATTTTCTTTTAGGCCAATTAATCCTCCTCAATATCATTACGTCAAAATGGGAATTATGTTGTGCTACCGGCTCTTTTCAATAGCCTTGTTCTGGATGTCGTAACCGCACATTTCGTAACTTCAGGCCATTGTGGGGAAAGTCACTTAGGGGTTCGTGACCGCACACATTGCAGGACAGTAGGCTGCATAACAGCATCGGTGCTGGTGACCCTGCACCCAGTTGCAGCAAGCTTCCCCGTCCTCATCTGTCATCCAGCCGCGTTTTTGGGTTGCAACAAATGGCTGGCCTGCAGATTCTCCTCCAGATCGCCCCGGGGATTTTGCACGTAGGCATGCATAAGGCAGTCCTCAAAAGGAGGGAGTTGACTTGACCCCACCCCCACGTCCGCACAAAAACAGCTCATACCAAAGCTTTTCCCCTCGTTGTGGGGGTAGATGGCAGGGGCGTGGGGGTGTTTTCCTGTAGTTTTCCAAAAGAGTTCGGGAGACACTTCCCATGAGCCCCCAAGTTCGTGGAAAATCCTGGAGCTTGTCCATTTTCACCTGCTTGAGTTCTTCATTTCCCCCCGGCCAGCGAATGCACTACGGTACACAGCCTGTAAAAGGCATGCATCCAAATAATGAATCCCACGCTGCCCCCCAGTGTACGGCTCAGGTGGTGTATCCCGGGAATCTTGCCCGGTTCCCTCGTCCCGCCTTCTGGAACAGGTGGGATGGGACTTGGGCAACATGCCCAGACACGGGACTGACTTTGTATCCTCTGCAGTGATGATGACAGATTGCCCCCAGATTCTGCTGCATGAAGTGCATGGAGAAGGGGGCGTGTGTCTGCCTTCTTGACTTGACTTAAGCCAGGAGCCTCTTCCCACTGCTTTGGTGATCTTAAAGCAGAGCTGCTCACATGTGACAAAGCCCTTGCCTCGAGTTCTCCTTGCGGGGGTTTTTTCCATTCTTCTACCAGGAACTTGAGAGATTTGCCTTTTTGGGGGAAAACTACCGAGAAACTTTCTCCATGCTGGATGTTGTGCCTTTTTTGAATTTTCTGAAAGGACCCTGTGCCTGAAAATTCTGTTGGCTCGTTCTGCATTTTGATGGAGTCCCTTTGTAGACGTAAAAACACAACATCAATGGCCTGTTTAGCACCCTCATGGCCAACGGACCAGTGCTTCCCGAACTGTGAAAAGGTTGTCGTTTCCCTTCAGTTTCGGCCCAGGCCACCAAATTATGGTAGCAGAGGGCTGGGGGATCACCCTGCAGGGAGAAACATTCCTCCCCAACCCCCTTGCTGGGCGCCTTTTGGTCTTGCGGAGAGACCCATCACCGCGGGCAATCCCCAGGGAAAAGGGCCCCCGGGGGAGACCCAAGACTCATCATTTGAGCTTTCTTTTCACAAAAAGGTCATCGGGCCAAAAATGGTTTCCCTGCAGCCTTCAAGATAGCCCCGGGCAGGCCTTTGTGAGCGGCTTTTTCTGATGTTAGGAATTTTCTCAGTTTTTTTCTCATCGTTCATAAACTGTATAGTTGGCGTTTCGGTCCCCGGGGCGCTTTCCTAAAGGGGTTTGATATGATCCTCTCCTATTCTGTGGGCCCCCTAGAAGGTTTTTGGGCATTTGGTGGTGCTGTAGTCGCATTTGACAAACTGACAAGATCCCCTTGCTTGGTTAAAGGGTTAAACCAGCGGTTCCCATCATTTGAACTAAAGTTTGGCATCGGCCCCTATTCTTTAACCCGGGGGCATCTGTGGCGGGGTGGCTGAAGTCAGAAATACTTTTGGCATATACCAGGGCCCCGAGCTGCCTCAAGTATCTGCTGCGTTTATCCGAGTCGGTATCCGGGCGACAGCTCCACCTTTCGGGTAAACCCTTTTTGTGCCCCTGGGTCGGGGTTTCTTTGTTGATCGTTTTTCGATGGTCTGGTCCACAGGAATCCTTTCCAAAGGGATTTTTGCTCCCACTGGCCCGAAAAGCCACCTTGCATAAAGGTTCAGGGACCTGGGGGTGTTCAATGGGCATCGAGAACAGGCATAGTGTGTCAGGAATCGGGCATATTCCCCTTTGTCAAGGCAAAAAAAACCACGGATATCTGTCGGATTGCTCTGGGTGAAGCACCCGGGGCCTTCTCGGGGAGGATCGAACCAGGTCCAGCTGATTAACCATGCCCGGATGACCCAGAATGCGAGGGTTGTGTTCATCTTTGGGGTCCAGATAAACTTGGAAGAGCTCGGATAGGGGTGCATGTTCACTCTATCAGCTCTTAAAAGGCCCCTGAGCCCCAATTGCTGTGAAGTGTTGATTTTCTTCGTGTTCCATCCAGATGGGTATGCCCCTTTAATGGTTTTTTTAGCCGGGAAAGGGAAGCCTTTCCATGAGGCCTATCAGTGCTTCATACACGAGCTGGCGTTCATGCTCGTTGTCCCCGGCCGCCCATCACCCGACACTGATCCTTCGGGATGACACCTGTTAAACCCACAGATCTCTAAACCGTCCTAAAAACCTTTTCCCTATGGTGGGGAGGAGTTTGCAGTTTTTGGGGGAAGACGCCCATCCTGATGATAATGTTCTTAAATTTCTTGTTCCAAGAACCTCGGGTTTTGCATAGAGTGTTTTGATCAAACACGCACACAATTTTTTAAAGCTGTAAGGACTGCATGATGGATGCGTTTGCTCCAAGACTTATTAACGGGGACATTTCTGTTGCGGGGGATTTTATAGTGGGGAGGGAGCTTTCAGTTCCTGGACCACTGCAAATCTGCGGATTTTGATGGAAACCCTCCAACGTATGGACTGGTTCTCAGGGGTTTAATTGGAAAAAGCCAATATGGTTTTTGGGCTTGAATCTGGGGCCCCCTTTTGGGAGTGTCGACATTTGCATTTCAAACCTGGGGGGCCCCGCCCGCCCCCAACATTGTATATTGGAGAATTGATTCGGGCAGAGTGATGCTTCTTATCTTGGGGGTTGGTAATTCTGGGAGGACCTTTTCGGCACAGAGCCCGCAACCTGGGTGGACAGCAATCCATTGACTCGTGGAAGTACCTGCTAATTGTGTCTCTTTAAGTCGGTCGATGTTATCCCAGGCCAGGTTGTGAACACACCAGGGTAGTGTTTTTGGCAGTGGGAAATTATCCCTTTTAACATTCCCGCTTTGGATACAAAGGGGTGATCGATCTCCCCAAAAATTGAGTAGGACCACGTGGGCCCAAAACGATTCAGAGTTCGGATCAGTTCTGTGTTTTTTGGGCAACACTTTACGCATTGGACAGCAGTACGTGCTTTTGGGGGGGTTGTTTTGCCCCGGGGAAAAGCAAAGACCAAAACCTGCCGAAGGTGTGGGAAAAGTTGAGTCTTTCAGAGGGAGTTTTACATCACACTCTCCTGTCAGCAGGGGGTGCAGGAATTAGGTGCTGCAGGAAAACTTCTGATTGTATGGGAGGCCCTGGCTGATACATTTTCTTATTATCCATTC
The DNA here is from genome assembly GCA_016584305.1 of Chionoecetes opilio. Taxonomy (NCBI): domain Eukaryota; kingdom Metazoa; phylum Arthropoda; class Malacostraca; order Decapoda; family Majidae; genus Chionoecetes; species Chionoecetes opilio. The sequence continues at coordinate 104,409 of JACEEZ010025066.1, forward strand.
CTCAGCTGCTTCCTGCTTTGGTTAAGATTTTTGAGTTTGCTGCCTTGCTTTTTGCAGATCTTTGTCATTTTTTTGTTTGTCGGGCAAGGTCGTCCTTGAGGGCTGCGTGGGTAATTAGAAGCTTTCCCTCATTGGACAAGCGTAGTGATTTTCCCCAAAATCGGGTTTTAATTTTCGGCGAAAAGTTTCTTTTCGTGGTTTTGTTGAAATACACGGGACATCTGGATCCTTTAAGCCTAGATGGAGGTTTACATAGGAGACCTCTGGGTTTGGGGAATAATTTAGTCCTTTATCAAAAAGAGTTCCTCGAGGGTTCTATCTCAGCCCCTTTTGTAGCGTGCCCCTCGCTTTTTTCTGATTTTCACCGCACCCAAACCCGGCGGCCGCTGGGGGAAACATTTTTTGTAAGAGTTTGTAGCACGACTTTTGGGAGTGACCCTCTCACAACAAGTCTCTGCTAAATAAAAACCAAAGGTTTCTGGTGAGTTTCCTTGTTCTGCTCTGCGGATCTTTTCATCTGCTCGTAGTCAACACCGGGGAGTGGCTCCCTTGTCTTTGCGCTTTCAGTACTTTCTTTTTACTTTCGCAGAAGAGACAAATTGGATACACCCTGCTAGTACTAGGGCACCCTTTATGCCCTCCTCGGGGGAAAGCTTTCGATTCTTCTTGCACCTTGGCAAAGGGGAACCAGTGACTTCTTTTATTGTAAAGAGATACGACCTTTACGGTGATAATGTATGGGGGGTATTCCCCTCTTCAAAACCCTTGGTGCTTCCCGGACGGATCATGCTGCCCGATCTCTGCAGCCCTGAGCAAGTTTCCAGGATCCAAACCTGTGGTGACACAGGCATCGCTGTCATCCAGAGAGGGATGATACAGGATCCTGCTCTCTTCCCGCGATGGTTTATCATGCCGTCAGACGTCGCCAACCGCCAAAAAATTCACCATTAAAAATTACAGAACAACAAAAAAAACATTTACATGGAAACCATTCTAAATGTTTGCTCCTTCAATAATAAAATTTTCCAAAAATTCCAAAAAACACCAAAAATTTAAAAAAACCCTAAATATGGGGAAAATGAAATATAATCGGAATAACTCTTGTAGAGAATCAAATTAGCTACAAGGCGTTGAATTATTTTTCAATTCCCCATATTTTGGGGTTTATTCCCGATTTATGGGAAAATACCCAATTTTTTTTTTTTTTAGGGTAAATCCCCAAAAATTGAGAAATTGAAAAATACCCAGGAACAACTCTGGTAGAGAATCAAATTTTAATAGGGTCCAAGTTTTGAACATCGGTGATTTATTTTAAAAAAAATGAGGAAAAACCCCCCAGGTCACGCGAAAATCTTTTTTAGGGGAGCACCCCATTGATCAAAAAAAAAGACTAAGCTACCAGTGCGGGGAAAGGGTATCATTCTTATTTATTTACGTCATCTATAAAATTTTTGTACCATCTGTTTTGCACCCCAGGGTTACCGTATTGGCCCGGCTCGGACTATATGGCCCTCTTCTTTATAAAGGGCAAAAAAAGGTTTACTCTGTCCAAAAAAATTTTCCTGATATGCAAAAAAAAAAAAATTTGGGAGGCAGAAGACTGTACATTGGGTTTTCAAATGTTCTTCTCTCCTGTGAAGGGTTTTTTTTCCCTTAAAGGCCCCATGGAAAGGAATAGTATCTGCCAATTGAACAGCTTTTAAGGTTTTCTCTTGTTTATCTTAAATCAACATAAAGGTTGGAAATTTTCCTCATAAAATTTTCAAAGCTATCGTTTTGGGAAAAATCAAATTATAAAAGAAGCAGATTTTTAACCATCTTTTTTAAAGCTCTGATTTTTTCAGGCAACTCAGAAAAATGATATTACTTGGTAGTGTGTTCCGGAATGTTTCCCATAAAACCTTTTGTGAAAGAATAAGATGCCCAAAAATTTTTTTACTGTGCATAGTCATAATGTTACCAGTTATTATAGATTGTGTACTTTTTCCCGTCAATTTGTCTGCAAGAGCCATTCCAATGTTTTTTGGGCCCTTTTTTGGTGTAAAAACTTTCTTTTAAACATTCTAAAATAGCTCAGGGATCCAATTCACAGAAGGGAGGAAAAAAATGAAGCTTTTTTCTAATTTTAAGATCAGTGAATCCCCGTCATTAGAAAAGTACCCCGGTGCAAGTCATGTTCCCCTTTTTATTTCTAGTTCTAATAGTTTGTCCCCTTTTATTTCAAACCGTCTGTCCTCTCTTTCTCTCTCTAACCGTCTGTCCTATCTTTCTAGTTCTAACCGTCTGTCCTCTCTTTCTAGTTCTAACCAGTCTGTCCTCTCTTTCTAGTTCTAACCGTCTGTCCTCTCTTCTAGTTCTAACCGTCTGTCCTCTCTTTCTAGTTCTAACCGTTCTGTCCTCTCTTTCTAGTTCTAACCGTCTGTCCTCTCTTTATCTTTCTAGTTCTCTTTCTATTCTTTCTTGTTCTAACCTTTTTTCCTCAAATTCTAACTTTCTAGTCTGTAGTGCCAACCTTTTGTTCTCTTTCTAATTCAGACATTCTATTCTCTCTTTCTGTTTCAAACTTCTGAGACTAGTTTGAATTTGTCAGATTCCTGTCTAAGAGAAGAATTCATGATACTTTCAGCTGGCGAGGCAAATAGTCTGCCCTTAGCTGATCAATGATAGTTTTTTCAAGTGATCTTTAGTGATGTATGTATGAAAGGGAATCTGGGAAGTGTTGCAATCTATTTTAGTTCATCCTTGAGTGGACCAGAACTTCCAACAGTTCCACAGAAGGTGTCAGGACAAACTCATGAATATTTAAATCAGACATTGCTAAAGGAAAGTTCCGATCTGGTAGCCTAGTAGTGATCTTGTGTACACTCAAAAGTCTAGGAAGTGTTTCTCAGTGCGAATTCTAGGTTGAGAAGTGAGGAGACCAGATGTATCAAGATAAAGTATGAAACTTTGAAGTCTAACCGTAAAGGACTATAATGATTAAGCCCCCATTATCATAATAGTAGTTAAATAAAGCTACTCAGTGAAAATCCCAGATTATTGAACCAAATAACCTTCACAAAATAGACTTAAAAAAAATTAAATTATAGTGTGCCAAGATTAGCGAAAAGTGGTCTAGCAGTATTCTCTACAAATACGCCCTGAGAGACACTCGCTGTGGACTTCAAAACATGTGAGTCATGCAGATTTTAGTCCAACGTGCGTAGAAATAATCCATGGGTAATCCTAAAAGAAAATCCCTCAACTCCTGGGAGAGAGAACACTGTGCAGGCCAAGTGGTGAGATGAGACCAAGGAAGCTAGCGAGCAAGGTAATCCGTCTCTACAGTAAAGTTTGAAAACCGTACGGTGCTGCCATCTATGTCGAACACAGGATATGATAAGAGAACGTAGATAATTTAAGCGGGAACTATAGTGTTTTTATTTGACTACTGCATACCTCCTTTTTTGTATTTTATGTTTTCCATATTTACAAAAAAACATATGAACATTAACTCCTAAAGGTTAATGAAAGTGTGCTTCTTATTTATATTCTTATTTTATAACTACATTCTTTTTCACCAGGAAAAAGACTGGTGAAATGTAACATTGTAAAAGGTAAAGATGGGAGCATACGCTAAGCTGCGCGTGGCATGCGGTGCTCATCTCCGTGGCATTAGCCCTTAGAGCCTGTGGTGGGTGAGAACCCGGTACCCCGGGACACAGGGCTAGTGTGACTCCCGGGTTACCACAGTTACCTTCCCCAGGTTACCCCAGGTACCCATTTATCAACCCCGAAAGGGAGTAAGAACAGCTGGGTAGGCTGGTCACCGACTTGCCCTGGCCCGGGATCGAACCAGGGCCCGCAGATTTCGTAGCCAGGCACGCTAGCCACTGCACCACGGAGGCGACAACATTGTAACTACATGAAATGGAAGAAATGGGCGAGAGGAGAATGAAAGGGTTAGAGCATGCAAGGAGGGAATGTATGGACAGGAATAAAAGGAGATTGTTGCGGCCATCCCTAGGGGAGTTCTTGGTAACAGCGTCTGAAATGTATATAAATAAACTACATGAATTTACGGTGTAAGTCTATGCAAATTCCACTTGCCCAGCCAGATTTGCATTACAAAGATAACATCATCACGCAAATGTTAAGTATAGCATGCATTAACACAGACCAGTAGATAACAGCAGATTCCAGGTAATATAGACACTTGTCATGTACAGCAAAGCAATTTAAGGCAATAATGACACTTGTCATGAACAGCAAAAGCAGATTTCGGACATTAAAGACACTTGTCCATGAACAGCAAAGCAGATTTCAGGCATTAAAGACATTTGCCATGAACAGCAAGGCAGATTTCAGTCAATATAGACACTTGCCATGAACAGAAAGCAGATTTCAGGCATTAATGAACTTGCAATTAACATAAAACAAGATTCAGGGATTAAAGACACTTGGAACTAACATAAAACATATATCGGGCAATAAAGATACTTGCAATAAACATAACAGATTTCAGTCAATAAAGACACTGTCATGTACACCAAAGCAGATTTCAGGCAATAAAGACCTTGTCATGAACAACAAAGCAGATTTCAGGCATTAATGACACTTGCCATGAACAGAAGTAGATCTCAGGCACTAATGACCCTTGCAGAAAGCAAACAGATCAGGATAATGACACTGCATGTACAGCAAGCAGATTCGTCATAATGAATGCATGAACAGCTAAGCAATTCCTCCAGCACCTATATCTGAATCCTTTTCTGTAAGCTGGCAAT
>JACEEZ010025067.1:0-25088 GCA_016584305.1 Chionoecetes opilio
CCCCACCCTCCCTCCCACTCATATCCCCACCATACCCCACCACTTCTTTACTCACACACCCTACCCACACTCTTTAAACCCACACATCCATACCTCACACTCATACTCCACCATACCTCACCACTATTACTCAACATCCACTCACCATCATTACTCACACATCCATACCTCACCACTCATTACTCACACTCCATACCTCCCACTCATTACTCCCACACCATACCTCACCACTCATTACTCACACACCCATACCTCACCACCATACTCACCATCATACCTAAACCATCATACTCAACATCCAGCCTCCCACTCATTACTCACACCCATCCCACCCTCATTACTCAACATTCCAGACTACCACTCATTACTCACACATCCATCTCAACTCATCTCCACAGCATAGCCGGCGGGGCGGTATTTAAATACATTTGTATTTAAATGCATTTGTGTATTTAGAACTGTATTTATAAATACATTGGTTTTCACTTTATTTTAATACAGTATCTAAATGGCTTTAATAAGTATTTAAATACATTGTTTTTAAAATACTCATAATAAAAAAACATTTCAGATTGGAGATTGGAGATTGGAGATTGCAATAATCCTACACTACGCTTCCTGTATTGTATATGTAAATGTGTTGCCTTATTTAAGTCGTATAATAATATAATTCTTACGACATCAAAGGGTTTGATGTTGCTGGATACTGTGGATCATGAAAAATATGGCTTAATTACCCTCTATAAGAATGTTTCATGTATAGGCATTATTATTTATTAGGGCTAATAGCATATTTAATACATGGTTTGAGAATAACGTTCTAACCGGTTTTAATTTCTTTCTACCCGGTTCGGGAAACGTTATTTTTGGAGGAGGAACGAAAATCGAAACGTTACTATATTGTTTCTGATGGGAACGAACCGTTTGAAAAATAAATTTTCGCTTACAAGCCCTGATTTTTACTCATTATATTATTGCATACTGAGTAACAATTAATGAGTAGATGAGACATAAACGTAAATATCTATAATAATATAAGCTAAAGTGTGTGTGTGTGGGGTGTGTGTGTGTGTGTGTGTGTGTGTGGTGTGTGTGTGTTTTGTGTGTGTGTGTGTGTGTGTGTGTGGGGTGTGTGTGTGTGTGTGTGTGTGTGTGTGTGTGTGTGTGTGTGTGTGGTGTGTGTGTGTGTGTGTCTGTCTGTCCGCGATAGTGCCGCCCCCTGTGGCGGAATCCCATCATATGTCACAGTTTTGGAATCAGGTTGACCAGGGGGGGTTTTTTAAGCCCACTTATAGGATGATCCGATCACTTTTTCTTCTTTTTTTAGCAGCCTATTAGCGAGAACTGTGAAGAAAAAAAAAGTGGGTTGCGAGAATTGGGGAAACCTTGATGTAGGGTGATGGGTAATAGGTGAGGGAATGGGGGGTGAGGGGTAATGGGTGTGGGGTGATGGGTGAGTGAATGGGTGGGGGGTGATGGGTGATGGGTGAGGGAATAGGTGATGGTAATGGGTGAGTGAATGGGGGGGGGTAATGGGTGAGGGGTAATGGGTGAGTGAATGGGTGTGTGGTGATGGGTAATGGGTGAGTGAATGGGTGTGTGGTGATGGGTAATGGGTGAGTGAATGGGTGGGGGGTGATGGGTAATGGGGAGTGAATGGGTGGGGGAATACATACATTTCAGGAAAATTAGAAGGGGCTATCGGGGAGAGCCCTGTTTTTTGGTGGGCCGAGGTGGTGGGTAATGGGTCTATCTGGAGAGTCTGTGTTTGGTGGGCCGAAGGTCCACCAAACACAGGTGGTGGGCCGAGGGCCCCCCCACCAATAGCCCTCCGCAGGAGCTAGCCAAAAAGGCCGCCCGGAGGGCGGCTTTGCGGCTAGTAAAGACATAAACGTAAAAATAAGACAAAAACAAACACATCATACAAATTCTCTTTAATTGTATTTCACGCATTGTATTATTATCACGTTTTTATTATCATTGCAGATTATTGCTGCGGTACTGCTGTAGATATGAATATATAAGAAATTAGCACCAATAATTTGTTCCTTTTGGGGATTTTGTCAATGGCAAATAAAATGGGGTATTGTTGTGTTTCACCTGGCTATCTAACTTAATCTACATATTTCTAGAAATGTTCGAAAAAAGCTGGATTTTCATTAAGATTTCCTTAGGTTTTGCGTTTCCTTAGAAATTTCTTTCTCAGGCCTAAATTTCCTTAAATAAGGAGATTTCCTTTAATGGAAAAACTGGTTTTACTGTTAAATCAGGGTTGCTAATAGTTGGGCGGGTTTATGGCTAAAATTAGCTGATAAACAAGTATTTACGTTTTTTACAATATGAGTATTTAAGTAGATTGTATTTTAATACTCATTAAAGCATTTAAATACTGTATTTAAATACGTGAAAACAACATGTATTTATAAATACAGTTTAAATACACAAATGTATTTAAAACGTATTTAAATACAAATGTATTTTAAATACTGCCCAGCTCTGCCTACCACTGATGTTAGACTAGCGGGTCGATAATTTGACATAAGTCCTCTATCACCCTTCTTAAATATGGGGACTAAATTTATTTTCCTTCACATTAAAGGCACTTCGCCTATATCAACCGATTTCCTAAAAATGTGCACTAACGACTCACTGATAACCTCTTTGCATTCTTTTAATAACTCCTGGCATAAACTTCATCTGGCCCTGGTTACTTAAAATTCTTAATTATATTTATACTCTTTTTCCATTTCCCTAGTTATCACAATATCTTTGAGTTTCTCTTCATCGCTTCCTTTAAACATCTGTTCACTATCAGGTATCGTTTGTATATACGCCTGAGTAAAACACTCAAGAAATAATCATGTAAACTTTTTCACATATCCTCGTCCGTAGTTACATCTCATCCTGCCCTTTCCTTAACAGCTCCACTAATTCCCTAGTCTTTGTTTTATAGACTTGAAAAAAAACCTTAAGGTCGTTCTTTGCCTGGCCAGCGACCTTAATCTCATAATTGTTCTTAGCTACTCTTGTTAATCTCTTCACTGTCCTCGCCATCACGTTATAATGTTCTTTGCTCACCTGTCCAGCTTTACATACACAGTCCACCACATGAATTTTGTTCTAACATATACTACTAGAGCTATTATATACTATTACTATTTAATATCATCATTATTATTATATATTATTATTATTATTATTATTTGTTTTTTGGAGGGGGCACACCATGCCACCCCTCGACGATGCCGCCCTGGGCGGTTCCCATGTCGCCCATGCCTAGGACCGCCACTGCACGCACACACACACACACTCAATTACACACACAAACACACCACACACGCACACACTACACACACAATCACACACACGCACACGATTGCGCGCTGGCCTGCCGTTCTGTGGTTAGCCGTTTTCGAATCCTCACTGCCCCTAGGGATTTTTCACTGACAAATTCGGACGGTTACTGTTCACCTTGATCAAGGGGATGGGGTTATGTAGTGTGTGAGGTCCCAGTATTATCCATGATCAGTTTTATAATGAGCTCCAAGCTCGCACCGGGAGGGTGAAACTAGCGATCGCGAGTCTGACTCGCGTGGACAAGACCAAGGGTGAATGATATACACACACACACAATAGATCCCTCTATCCACAGAATCTCAAGTCTACGAGAGTCGGGCATCCTTGCAAAGTTGTTCTCTGATGGCATGATCAACGCGACGGATTGCGCCAAAGCCCGTCGTCTCTTCCCTGTCAGTTCCCACACAGCGGCCACTTCAGTTAACAAACTTCTATGAGATATTTCTGCTTTACGCTGTAGGTAAGACCAAGTCCATTTAAGTAAACGTATTGCGGTCTCCGTAAAAACAGAGGTGTCACTTTTACAATGCCTATATAGCCCTTATTTTCTTACTAAGATCGGTAATAATGAGCTCCAAGCTCGCACGGAGGGTGAAACTGGCAATCGCAAGTCTGACTCGCCTGGAAAAGACAGTGGGTGAACGTGAGGAAAAAAAGTGGGTTGCGAGAATTGAGGAAACCTTGATGTAGGGTGAGGGTAAGGGGTGAGTGAATGGGTGGGGGATGGGTAAGGGTGAGTTGGGTGGGGTGTGATGGTTTGAGGGGTGGGGGAAATTTAAATGGGGGTGATGGGTAATGGGTGAGTGAAATGGTGTGTGGTGATGGGTAAGGGGGGATGAAGGTGGGGGTGATGGAAAGGGGTGTGAAGGTTTGGGGGTGATGGGTAAGGGTTTTAGTAAATGGGGGGGGGGTCATGGGTTGGGGTGAGTGAATGGGTGGGGTGATGGAATGGGTTGGGGGGAGGGTAGTGAATGGGTTTCGGGTGATGGGTGGGGGTGAGGGAATAGGTGGGGGTATGGAAATGGGTGTGTGGTGATGGGTAATGGGTGAGGAAGGGGTGGGGGTGAGGGGTAAGGGTGAGGAATTTGGGGGGGGGTGAGGGTAATGGGTGAGTGAATGGGTTGGGGGGTGGCGTTAATACATACATTTCTAAATCCAGTTTCGGAAAGTTAAAGGGGCTATCTAGATCTGTTTTGGTGGGCCGAAGGCCCCAATAGCCCTCCGCAGGAGCTACCCAAAAAAGGCCGCCGAAGGGGCTTTGCGGCTAGTATAATAATAAAAGGCAAAAGTGTTGTGTCTGTCTGTCCTGTCTGTCTGTCCGCGATAGGTGCCGCCCCCCGTACGGAACCCCCTCATATTCACTTTTGGAACCGCTCGACCAGGGAAGGGGTTTTTAAGCCACTTATGAGATGATTTAGATTCTTTTTTTTTTTTTTTTTTTTCAGCCTATAGCGAGAATTGTGAAAGAAAAAGTGGTTGCGAGAATTTAGGAAACCTTGATGTAGGGTGTGGTAATGGGTGAGTGAATGAGTGGGGTGATGGGTAAAGGGTGTGGGGTGATGGTATGAATGGGGGGGGGGTGTGGGTTGGGGGTGATGGTGTGGGTGAGGGAATAGGGGGGGGGGTGATGGGGAATGGGCGGGAATGGGGGGTGTGTGTGGGTAATGGGGAGTAATGGGTGGGGGTGGTGGGTAATGGTGAGTGAATGGGGGGGGGAAAAAACAAAAATTTCTACACCATGATTTCAGGAAAGTTAGAAGGGGGATTGGGGGAGTCTGGTTTGGTGGGCTTTGGCCCCCAAACCAGGCCCGTACCGAGAGTTGAAGGCGGTGAGGACGAACAGCAGGTAGCGAGAACGGCAAACCCTTCTATTTGTTCCGAGAGCGAATCGGAGGGTTGGTTGAGATTTTCGCCCTGCGACAATATAGTGGCAAAAAAGTGCGCTTCAAAATGCGTAGCCAGCCTACGACTAAAAAAAGTGTATAAAGGAATTTGCCCTTTTCTCATAAAACATCAAAGAAACGGTTTCGATCGGCTATGAAGTTGGTGAAAAAATATATTTTAAAGAAGTTAATTAAAGTGAGGGGTGAACGTAAGTTTCCTACCGCTCATGGAACTAAAAGCGGTAAGAGAATCGTCCTGGCGGGTTCGGCAGCGACCTTCATGATGGCGACGGGTGAAGCCGCTACCCCCCCTCTATCCGAACCTCCGTTTCATTATTTTCACCAAAAACACTTATTGCCCCATATTATACCCTAATAAACTTATACTTATCTTAAATAATATTGGAAGAACATTTTTAACATATCTCTAATCCCCCCCCCGATTAAAAAATTAAAAAAAATTCACGAAGGTTGCGTGAAGGGCACGGGATACCCTATCTCCCAACCCTGACCCCAACCTCTCCCCCCTCTTCGTTCCAAAATTAACGGGTATTTTATCCCCCGTATGTTAAGCGGGAAAGGGCTGCCGCTCGTCGTTCTACCGCCTACCGTCATGATCTCGGTAAAGGGGCCCAAGATTGCGTAATGGGTGGGGGGTTATGGGAAGGGGGGGAGTGAGGTTTTTGGGGGCGATGTGAATGGGGTTTCATAACATTGGAATACTACATTTTCCATCCCATGATTTCAGGAAAGCTAGAAGGGGCTATCTGAGAGTCTGTTTTTGGGGGGGCCTGGGGACCACCAAACACAGGTGGGGCCGAAGGCCCACCAAAACCCTCCGCAGGGGCTAGCCAAAAAAAGGGCCCCCCGGAGGGGGCTTTTCGGGTAGTATTTTTATTATAATATATATAGGTGTATATATATATATAATATATATATATATATATATATATAAAAATATTTATAAAAAAAATATATATATATTATATATAAAATATATTTTATATAATATAAAATTTTTAAAAATATATATATATTTATAATAATAAAATAATTTTTTAATAATAATTTAAAATATAAATATTTATATAATAATTTATATATATATATATTAAAATATTTTATATATAATATGTTATAAATATAATAATAAAATAAATATTTATTATATTATAAAATATAAATATATATATATTATATAAATTTTAAATTAAATATATATTATAATATTCCATATATATATATATATATATTATATATTGTAATAAATTTATAATATATAAATATAATAATAAATATTTTTATATATAATATATAAATATATATAGAAAAATTTTATATATATATATATTTATATATTTTATATATTTTTAAAATTTTAAAAATAATATATTTTTAAAATATAAAATATTATAAAATTTTTTAATATTATTTATATTTATATATAATTTTATATTTTTATATATATATAATATAATAATATTTATATAAAAATATATATATATATTTATAGTTTTTTTAAATATATATAAAGATATTTATATTTTAAAACTATATATATATTTATTAAAAATTTTAATATTATATATAAAATTTTTATATTATAATATATAATATTTTATATATAAATATTTTAATATAATAATATTATATATTTATATATATATATTATATATTTTTATATTATTTTAAAAATCCCAATTATTTTATATATATATTTTTAAAAATTTTATATTATAATATATATATAATAAAAAATTTAAAAAATTTTTTAAAATTTTTAATATTTCTATTTTTAAAAATATATATTATCTTAATATTTTTAAAAATTTTTTAAATATTTATTTTATTATATAATTTTTTTGGAAAAACTAACTTTTTTATTTTAAAATTTTAAAAAAAAATTTTTTTTTTTTTTTTTTTTTTTTTTTTTTTTTTTTTTTTTTTTTTTTTTTTTTTTTTTTTTTTTTTTTTTTTTTTTTTTTTTTTTTTTTTTTTTTTTTTTTTTTTTTTTTTTTTTCCCCCCCCCCCCCCCCCCCCCCCCCCCCCCCCCCCCCCCCCCCCCCCCCCCCCCCCCCCCCCCTTTCCCCCGGGGGGGCCCCAAAAAAAAAAAAAAAAACCCCCCTTTTTTTTTTTGTTGTTTTTTTTTTGGTTTTGGGGGTTTTTTTTTTACAAAAAAAAAAAAGGGGGGCCCCCCCCCAAAAAAAAAAAAAACAAAAAAAAAACTTTTTTTTTTAAAATTTCTTTTTTCCCCCCTTTTTTTTTTTAAACCCCCCTTTTTTTTTTAGCTTTTCCCCGTTTTTTTGAAAAAAAATTTTCCCCCAAAATGGGGATTTTGTTTTAAAAGAAAACAATATAATTTAGATCATATAGAAAGCTCACTCCTGAGCTCAAATCTGACAGTATTGATTTATATACTCTAAGTAATATATATGTCTAGGTACTAGGTCTATTATGCCACTCATGATCATCATTAGGTGGAGTAGCACATACGAGTGGTGATCTCTACGCATACTGTGATAAAATAATATATATATAGTGTCGGTGACTAGTTTGTGTGTACACATTAATATAGTATATATTAGATTATCTCTATATCTATATATCTATATACTATAATCTATATTAAATATTTCCTATCTCATATCTATAATATACATATTTATATATAATATATATATATATAAATATTTTATATATATATACTATCTATATATATATATATACATATTTATATATACTTATATATATATATCTATAACTATTTATATATCTATTTTATATCTCATTATCTTTTATATATATATCTTAATATATATATATCTCTTATAACTCTATAAATATATATATACATATATCTCATCTAATCTATCTACATATTTCTATATATAGATATATATCTATCTTAATATATATATATTAACACTATTATTATATTATATAATACTAGCCGCAAAGAAGCCGCCCTCCGGGACGGCCTTTTTGCGCTAGCTCCCTGCGAGGGTCAGGGAAAATGGTTTCACCTTCGGCCCAACCCCTGTGTTTGGTGTCACAGGCCCACAAACACACTAATCTCCCTATAGCCCCTTCTTAGCTTTCCGTGAAATCATGGATGTAGAAATGTATGTATTCAATGTATGCCTAACCCATTCACATCGCCCTCCAATCCCATTCACTCACCCATTACCCTATCACCACCCCACCCATTCACGCAAGTCTGTGGCCCGACCGAGAGTCATGACGGTAGGCGGTAGAACGACGAGCGGCAGACCTTCGCTTAACATACGAGGGATAAAATACCCTGTAATTTTGGAACGAAGAGCAGGGACGAGGTTGACGGCACGGTTGGAGTCTACGGGTATCCCTGTTCTTCAGGCGCACCTATCGATGAATTTTGTATTACTTTCTTAATCTGGAGGGTTAGAGATATGTTACACACAAAATGTTCTTGCCATAGATGTATTTAAGTATACGTAATAAGATATAATTAGGTATATACATATGCGGCAATAATGTGATTTTAGTGACAATAATGAACGGAGGTTCAGGATAGCGGGGTGGGTAGCGGCTTCAGCCGTCGCCACATCATGAAGTCGCTGCACAGAACCCGCAGACGATTCTCTTACCGCTTATGTTCACATGAGGCGGTAGAGAAACTTACGTATAACAAAACACGCCTTACTGTTAATTAACTTCATTAAATCATATATTTCACAACTTCATAGCCGATCGCACGTATTCTGTTGATGTTTTCTGCTGAGTTAAGGGCAAATTCGCATTATACACGATTTTAGTCGTACGGCCTGGCTACGCAGTTTGAAAGCAGCACTGTTGGGGCTACACACTACATATTCGTCGCAGGCGGAGATCTCAACCACCTCCGATGTCACGGACTCTCTCGTTAACAAATAGAAGGTTTGCCATTCTCGCTACCTTGCTGTTCGTCCCTCTACCGCCTTCACTCTCGGTACGGGCCTGTGTTTGGTGGGCCGAAAGCACCCCATACACAGACTCTCCAGATCCCCTTCTAACTTTCCTGAATCATGGATGTAGAAATTTTATGTATGTCCCCCACCCATTCACTCACCCATTACCCATCACCCCCCACCCATTCACTCACCCATTACCCATCACCACACACCATTTCACTCGCCCATTACCCATCACCCCCCACCTATTCCCTCACCCATAACCTATCACCCCCAACCCATCACCCCCCACTCCATTCACTCACCCATCACCCCACACCCATGTACCCATCACCCCACTCATTCACTCACACATTCCCTCATCACCCCTACATCAAGGTTTCCTCGTATATGCTTCGCAACCGCACATTTTTCTTTCCACTTCTCGCTAATAGGCTGCAAAAAAAAAAAAAAAAAAAGTAATCTGATCATCTCATAAGTGGGCTTAAAACCTTCCCCTGGTCGAGCTTGGTTCAAAACTGTGACATAGATAGGGATTCCGCTACGGGGGTGCGGCACCTATCGCGGACAGACAGCAGACCAGACAGACACACACCTTTTCGCTTATTTATTATACTAGCCGCAAAGGCGCCCTTCGGGCGGCCTTTTTGGCTAGCTCCTGCGAGGGCTATTGGTGGGCCTTCGGCCCACCGAAAACAGACTCTCCAGATAGCCCCTTCTATAACTTTCCTGAAATCATGGTTTAGAAATGTATGTATTAACGCCAACCCATCCCAACCCATTTCACTCACATTACCCATCACCCCCCACCCATTCCTCCCCCATTACCCATCACCCCCACCCATTCATTCACCATTACCCTCACCACACAACCCATTACCATCACCCCTCCACCTATTCCCTCACCCATCACCCATCACCCCGAACCCATTCACTCACCCATCACCCACACCCATTACCCATCACCCCACCCATTCACTCACCCATTACCATGGACCCCCCACCCATTTACTCACCCATTACCCATCACCCCCCTCCATTCACTCACCCATTACCATTCCCCCCACCCATTGCATCTCACCCTTAGCGCCATCACCACACACACATTCTACTCACCCATTAACCATCACTCCCCATCTATTCCCTCCACTCCATCAACCATCACACCCCACCCATTCACTCACCCATTACCCATCACCCCAGCCCCCCCCCCCGGCAGCCCCCCCCCCGCCCCCATTCACTCACCCATTACCCATCACCCTACATCATAGTTTCCTCAATTCTCGCAACCCACTTTTTTCCTCACAGTTCACGCCACTTCTTTTCCAGGCGAGTCAGACTTTGCGATTGCCAGTTCACCCTCCGTGCGAGCTTGAGCTCCATTATTACGCGATCTTAGTAAGCAAAATAAGGGCTATATAGCTTGTTAAAAGTGACACTTCTGTTTTTTACGGAGACCGCAATACGTTTACTTAAATGGACTTGGTCTTACCTACACGTAAAGCAAGAAATATTATCATAGAAGTTTGTTAACTGAAGTGGCCGCTGTGTGGAACTGACAGGGAAGAGACACGGGCTGGCCAATCCGTCGCGTTTGATCATGCCAGCAGAGAACACTATTGGGCAAGGATGCCCGACTCTCGTAGACTTGAGATTCTTGTGGATAGAGTGATCTATGTGTGTGTGTGTGTAAAGAAAAAAAAAATCAATTCACCGCGTTGGTCTTGTCCCCGCGATATCAGACCCTCCGATCGCTAGTTTCACCACCTCCCGGTGCGAGCTTGGACGCTCATTATAACTGATCACTGGGTAAGACTGCGACCGTCCACACTACATCCCCATCCCCTTGCTCAAGGTGAACAGTAACCGTCCGAATTGTCAGTGAAAAATCCCTAGGGGCAGTGAGGATTCGAAACGCTACCCACAGAACGGCAGGCCAGCGCTCAATCTCGTGTGCGTGTGTGTGTTGTGTGTGTGTGTGTGCGTGTGTGTGTGTTTTTGTTGTAATTGAGTGTGTGTGTGTGTGCGTGCATTGGCGGTCCCTAGGCATGGGCGACATGGGCAACCGCCCCAGGGCGGCATCGTCGAGGGGGTGCATGGTGGTTGCCCCTCCCAAACAAATAATATAATAATAATAATAATATATCAATAATGATGATATAATAGTATGTATATAATACAGCTCTAGTAGTATCTGTTAGAACAAAATTCATGGTGGTGGACTTGATTATGTAAAGCGTACGGTGAGCAAATAAACATTATAACGGGATGGCGAGGACAGTGAAGAGATAACAAGAGTATCTAGAACAATTATGAATATTAAGGTCGCGGCCAGGCAAAGAACGACCTTAAGGGTTTTCTTTCAAGTTCTATAAAACAAAGAATAGGAATTAGGGCGCTGTTAAGGAACGGGCAGGCTGAGATTGGGGGAACTACGGACGACCGGATATGTTGAAAAATTTACATGATATATTTCTTGAGTGTGTTTTACTCAGGCGTATAACAAACGATACTGATATTGACAGATGTTTAAAAGGAAGCGATGAAGAGAACCTCAAAGATATTGTGAATAACTAGGGAATGGAAAAAGAAAGAAGTAATAAATATAATTAAGAATTTTAAGTAACCAGGGCCAGATGAGTTTATGCCAGAGTATTAAAAGAATGCAAAGAGGTTATCAGTGATCTTAGTGCACATTTTTAGGAATCGGTTGATATAGGCGAAGTGCCTTTAATTTGAAGGAAAATAAATTAGTCCCCATATTTAGAAGGGTGATAGAGGACTTATGTTCAAATTATCGACCCGCTAGTCTAACATCAGTGGATGGCGGCAGAGCTGGGCAGTATTTAAATACATTTGTATTGTAATACGTTTTTTAAATACATTTGTGTATTTAAACTGTATGTTATAAATACATTTGTTTTACACGTATTTATACAGTAAATTTAAATCCTTTGAATGAGTATTAAAATACAATCTACTTAAATACTCATATTGTAAAAACGTAAATACTTGTTTATCAGCTAATTTAGCCATAACCCGCCCAACATTAGCAACCCTGATATTACAGTGAACCAGTGTTTCCAATTTAAAGGAAAATCTCTTATTTTAAAGGGAAAATTTTAGGCCTGAGAAAGAAATTTCTAAGGAAAACGCAAAACCTAAGGAAATCTTATGAAATCCACTTTTTTCGAACATTTCCCTAGAAAATGTAGATTAAGTTGATAGCCAGGTGAACACTACACATACACATTTTATTTGCCATTGACAAAATCTCCAAAGAAAAAATTATGTGCTAATTTCTTATCATATTCATATCTACAGCATGTACCGCAGCAATAATCATGCAATGATAATAAAATACGTGATAAAAAATAAATGCGTGAAATAAATTAAGAGAATTTGTATGATGTGTTTGTTTTTGTTATTTTTACGTTTATGTCTTTACTACCGCAAAGCCGCCCTCCGGGCGGCCTTTTTGGCTAGCTCCTGCGGAGGGCTATTGGTGGGCCCTCGCCCACCACCTGTGTTTGGTGGACCTTCGGCCCACAAACACAGACTCTCCAGATAGACCCATTACCCACCACCTCGGCCCACCAAACACAGCCCTCCAGATAGCCCCTTTAATTTTCCTGAAATGTATGTTTTTCCCCCACCCATTCACTCACCATTACCCATCCCCCCCCACCCTTCACTCACCCATTACCCATCACCACACACCCATTCACTCACCCATTACCCATCACCACAACACCCATTCACTCACCCATTCCCCATCACCCATTACCCCCACCCATTCACTCACCCATTACCATCACCTATTCCCTCACCCATCACCCATCACCCCCCACCCATTCACTCACCCATCACCCCCCCACCCATTACCCATCACCCACCCATTCACCCCCCTATTACCCATCACCCTACATCAAGGTTTCCTCAATTCTCGCAACCCACTTTTTTTTCTTCACAGTTCTCGCTAATAGGCTGCTAAAAAAAAGAAGAAAAGTGATCGGATCATCCTATAAGTGGGCTTAAAACCTTCCCCTGGTCAACCTGATTCCAAAAACTGTGACATATGATGGGATTCCGCCACAGGGGCGGCACCTATCGCGGACAGACAGACACACACACACACACACACACACACACACACACACACACACACACACACACACACACACCACACACACACACACACACACACACACACACCACACACACACACACACAACCCACACACACACACACACACACAACACACACACACTTTAGCTTATATTATTATAGATATTTACGTTTATTGTCTCATCTACTCATTAATTGTTACTCAGTATGCAATAATATAATGAGTACAATCAGGGCTTGTAAGCGAAATTATTTTTCAAACGGTTCGTTCCGATCAGAAACAAATATTAGTAACGTTTCGATTTTCGTTCCTCCTCCAAACATAACGTTCCTGAACCGGGTAGAAAGAAATAAAACGGTTAGAACGTTATTCTCAAACCATGTATTAAATATGCTATTAGCCCTAATAAATAATATGCCTATACATGACAACATTCTTATAGAGGGTAATTAAGCCTATTTTTCATGATCCACAGTATCAGCAACATCAAACCCTTAGATGTCGTAAGAATTATATTATTATACGACTTAAATAAGGCACACATTTACATATACAATACAGGAACGCGTAGTGTAGGATTATGCAATCTCCAATCTCCAATCTCCAATCTGAAATGTTTTTATATTATGAGTATTTAAATACAATGTATTTAAATACTTATTAAAGCATTTAGATACTGTATTAAAATACGTGAAAACCATGTATTTATAAATACAGTTCTAAATACACAAATGCATTTAAATACAAATGTATTTAAATACCGCCCAGCTCTGGTATGGGTGTGAGTAATGAGTGGTGAGGTATGGATGTGTGAGTAATGAGTGGTGAGGTCTGGATGTGTGAGTAATGAGTGGTGAGGTATGGGTGTGTGAGTAATGAGTGGGGAGGTCTGGATGTGTGAGTAATGAGTGGTGAGGTATGGATGTGTGAGTAATGAGTGGTGAGGTATGGGTGTGTGAGTAATGAGTGGTGAGGTATGGGTGTGGGAGTAATGAGTGGTGAGGTATGGATGTGTGAGTAATGAGTGGTGAGGTATGGATGTGTGAGTAATGAGTGGTGAGGTATGGATGTGTGAGTAATGAGTGGTGAGGTATGGGTGTGGTAGTAATGAGTGGTGAGGTATGGATGTGTGAGTAATGAGTGGTGGGGTATGGGTGTGTGTGAGTAATGAGTGGTGGGGTATGGGTGTGTGAGTAATGAGTGGTGAGGTATGGGTGTGTGAGTAATGAGTGGTGAGGTATGGATGTGTGAGTAATGAGTGGTGAGGTATGGATGTGTGAGTAATGAGTGGTGAGGTATGGGTGTGAGTAATGAGTGGTGGGGTATGGATGTGTGAGTAATGAGTGGTGAGGTATGGGTGTGAGTAATGAGTGGTGAGATATGGATGTGTGAGTAATGAGTGGTGAGGTATGGATGTGTGAGTAATGAGTGGTGAGGTATGGATGTGTGAGTAATGAGTGGTGAGGTATGGGTGCGGTAGTAATGAGTGGTGAGATTTGACTGTTCTTTTTTCATTAAATTGTCCTATTTCCATGGGAATTCTGTCTTTTATTTATGTTAGATCAGTGGTTCCCAACCTTTGTTCTGTTGTTTCCCCCTTCCCCCTGTTCAACCATCCGGATTTCCCCCCTTCATGTGGTGAAGGAAAAAAGTAACCAAAACACAACATTTACTTGCTTAATAACAAGTATATAGACACTATCCTATATATATATATATATATATATATATATATATATATATATATATATATATATATATATATATATATATATATATATATATATATACACTTAAAGAAAAAAGAAGTCAATAGCTGAACTCTGAACTCTAAGAATTTTTTTTCTGTCGACTAAATGCTAGTAATTTAGATGTCCCTCAGGATAAATTTCCCCCTTAGAATCCTGAAATTTCCCCCAGGTTGGGAAATACTATGTTAGATAGTCTGGCAACCCTCAGTTGACCACCATTCAATTACAAATTCTGGTGGTCACTGGCATCTGTAACATTAATGACAGGCTTATTAGAGGCCAGAAAATCGGAAAAATAATATATTGTTGTCTTCGAAAATAGTGCTTGGGATGAAAGGTGGATGTACATATGTGTTGAAGGAACTACCACGTGTATGTAAGACTACCGGCCTCTTGTAGTTTCCTTATGTTCTTGACTCAAGTGGTTGTGGGCACCGGGCGGTAAGTCACGCCCCTCCCCGTTAACCCGGGCCTCATCACCGCCGCTCCACACACTTTTAAGTAGTGCCAAGTTATTCCTTTTGATATCAACTCACTAAATAATACCCCACATCTCATCTAACCCAACCCTTACAGCCGACAATCACATATTCAATATACTTGGGAGGAGAGGATGGGGCGGTATAGAAAGATATATTAATTTCCGCCATAAATTCCTCCACACTCTACCTTGGCGTGATCTTCTTCTTCTTGTAACCTCTACTGCTGAGTATCGCTTCGAGGCGCATCACTTGGCTGACTTGTACCAGAGAGAGCCAGATAATGATACTATAAGCCTCTCATACAAGAAAAGATCCTTATAATATTAATTACAATCCAGCAATAGTAAGAAAAATCCTTGTAAATAATAGAAATAAGCCTTTGATAGTAAATAAAGAAACGGTAGGCAGGACAGCTCGACGGCTACCAAGGATAGTACATAGAGGATAAGAGGGCTCAAAGGCTGAAGGGGAGGACAGAGCTTATAGGATTTTTTACCTGAAGATGGCGCTGCGGTCACGGCGAGCAGACAGCCGCGGTGGCAACCCAAGCCGTTAGCCCGTTACCAAGGCACCAACTTTCAAAACATGGACCCTGCCAACAGTGCTCTGCTCTGCTGTAATTGTGCAAATACTGCACTCACGCTTCAATGAGACTTCTCTATTTCCCGAAGACGCTAGAGGTACGTACGAACGTGTGGTGATATGGAAAGTGATTAAATAATGCTAAAATTTGAAAAATAAGACAATAAACACCCTTGCTTCTCTGCACTTTCGGCCCTGCAAGTAATAATGATCTATTATCTGCATATTCCCTAGCTCGCAGTACATTATTTCAACATTAGGTAATATTAGGCATAAGAAATCTAACATATTGCAAAAAGCACGGCAAATTATGTAACAGAGTATTACAATAACTTAAATAAGGCTTTAACTTAGGCGTGTCACCTGACGGAGCATAAAGTTAGTTTACCTGCAGCTTAGTTTTGTGCAGCGCCAAGTAAAGGATTGGTATTATTCTAGTGTTTGCCCATACTCCCCCTCTTCCGCAAAACAAGCTTGGGGACCTGGGGAATGCAGGATACAAAGCTGGGGTACAAATATGCGTCGCAAACATACTTTTTGAGTTATGGAAATTATAAAAATTCTCTAGATTTAGGGAAAATGAATTGGATTTCTTCTGAGTCTAGAGACGTGTGAACCTGACGATCTCACAGATGATGACTGAAGTGTTGAGAACCCCCCCCAACCCCCCCGCTAGGAGGTTAGGTTAGGTTAGATTTGGTTAGGTTAGGTTAGGTTAGATTTGGTTAGGTTAGATTTGGTTAGGTAGGTTGGTTAGGTTAGGTTAGGTTATCGGTGGGTCAAGCCCCCAGCTAGTTAGGCAAATTTCTCTAGATATAAGGAAATTACCCTAGATCTAGGGAATTTTAACCCCCTAAACAACTCTTAATTACGTGTTTTCCGACGCATAATTTGTTCCCCACCCGAAAACCCCGCATTCCCACAGGTGCCCAAACATGTTTGGGGGAAGTGGAGAGTATGGGCAAACACTAAATTTTACCAAAGGATTTAAACTGGATAAGTAACTGGAAGGGACTTATGCTAACATCAATAATATAATATAAAATAGATTACATAATATCGCCTTAATCGGCTTCTTCACGGTCAACATTTTATGCGACCTACCATTTTCTAATTTTACCATTTCTTTTTATCCCACCAGGCTGTTCAGGTTTCTGCAAAGACATAACAATTTATAGAGCGAGAGATGCCCCGCCAGCACTACTTATGTGCTCAACTTGCAGCAGCTTGCAGCTGATCTACGTTCCATTGGATGGGAAAATGAACACATGTCGGGAAGGTGTGTGCTTGTCTTAGCTAATCTCAATTTCAGGTATAGAGGCTGGATTTAGTAAATGGTAAATCTTATTTGTAATTGACTAGTGTAGATACTTTGAGGATTTCAAATGATATTTCTCTCTAATTTAGTGAAAGTTGCAAGCCGTTTGGGCGCCCCTAAAATTGTATCGACAATTATAAGTTTTTCATTATTTCATGCTGTGCTGCTCACATGATTCTAAAAGGTCCTATACTTCAGATTATACAGGGAAACAAGCTGCATTAAAGATATTTGGCCGAGAAAGCATAAATTAGAGAATACAAAATGATGTATAGCAATGATCATTATTGTGCAGGGTGCATTAGGTGTGGAGATCTTATTACATATTTTTCATAGCTGCTGTGATCAAGACCCTTGTTGTGCCAGAAGGCAGCAGCACGTTGAAAAAAGAAGTATGTCTTCACCCAGAACCCTGAGCGACCGATGAGGATATCAGCAGCCAGTTTGCCAGAAGGTGGGATTTTTTTTCTTATTATTAATATTAAGTATATTATATATATATATAATATATATAATATATATATATATATATAATATATATATATATATATATATATATATATATATATATATATATATATATATATATATTAAGTAGTTCAATCTGAATTAGGCTAATAAGTCAAGCAATATATTATAGTCCAGTCAAAATACGAAAAAAAAAACCTTTACCCTGAACAAATTCCAAGAAAGCGTTTTATTGTTTTTTTTGGTAGTATTACATGTAGGGAAAAACATACTAAAGTTTACCAAAATATGGTTACCACAAAGGGTCCAAATGTGACGTCAAGAATATGGCCGCCAAAGCTATAAAATGTTAAGGGGATCGTTTCCCCTATCGGGCAATTTTTTTGTTATTGAACCTACAAACGTGAAAGTTGGTATATATACGTAAAATTTAATTCTAAGAACTTTTTGTTCATGAAAAAAAAATGATTTTCCTCATAGAAAACTAATTACGGATAGAAAACGTGATTTTAGGGGGGGGGTTTCCAAACCCTACTCCTCCTTGAGTTTTTGACGTAGGGCGATGATATGGGTATCATTGGATGCGGAAAGACTTGGGCTACAAATTTTAAGTAAGCACTTTTTTATTTTCCTCCTCTGAAATTAAAAAAAAATCAGTAAAAAGTTCAAAATGTTCAAACACTTACCCTCAGAGACGGCGCAAAAATCGAACAAGTAACAAAGTGAACATTGCAGAAGGAACGAATTTGTCGGGAAAAAGGAGGATTTCCTTCTAATGTGGAGAACAAACAGTCTCTTATCAATCTGATTTCACAACGCATGAAGGACAGAGGTTTGCAACGTAATACAATCAGAGGGGGATGCAGATGTGGAGATTGTTTAGGCAGCAGTGTCAATGTCATCCAACAAAAGGACTAGTCTCATTGGCGAAGATACAGATCTATTGGTGTTGTTACTTCATCACGCGTCAACCAGCGATGGCAACAAGCTTTATTTCTACTCGGATAAAGGGAGTCCTGCAACAGTATACGACATTAGGTTATGAAGAGTTGCTTGGAAACGATGTCTGCAGCAGTCTTCTGTTCCTGCATGCATTCACGGGATGCGATACCACTTCCGCGGTTTTTGGAATCGGAAAAAAACTCGCTCTACACAAGGTTTTGAAGGAGACTCTGTCTTCAATAGCTGTGCTAAGATGTTTACCACACCTAAGAAAAACATAGCTGAGATTGAAGACGCTGGGTGTAAAGCGATGGTGGCATTGTTCGGGGCAAACCTGGGGACATCTGTCTGCAATGAGGTATTCTAGTCTCTGCCGAAAAGTTGGTTCAGCCAAAAGCTTTATTACACCTGAACGACTGCCACCGACCTCCTCTGCAACGAAGTATCATGCCCTTCGGAGTTACCTCCAAGTGATGCTTTGGATGGACAATGGTGAGGCCATGGACACTACTGAATGGGGATGGGATTGCAGAACAACAGTCTAGTTCCAGTGATGATGGATACTTCACCTGCGCCAGAAAAACTTCTGAAAATAATTCACTGCAATTGTTCTCGTGGTTGTAGTACACTTCGGTGCACTTGCAAAACACACGGACTTATCTGTTCACGGTATGCGGACCATGTCAAGAAGGGCATTGTGACAATATGAGTGAGGAAGCAGTGTCTGATGATGAAAATAGAGACTATTAACTGACAACGGTTATTCAGTGATGAAAGTAGGTCTTAAAATGCACTGTGTATTCTATAATTTTTAGAAATGTACATGTATGTCATGACGTCATTGATGACGTCATGACCTCGCCTGTCCGTGTAGTTAGTATAAAACTTTGTATAAAAATTGTTATATCAACATATATAGTATAAAAAATGTAAACTCTTCTGTAACCTACAGCTACAGCTTTGAAATAAGGAAATAGTGGTTATTTTTAGTGCGATGGCTGTCATCGTCTTATGACGTCATAGTTAGGACCTTTGTGGTGATCAATTTTTGGTAAACTTTTAGTATGTTGTTCCCCACATATAATGTATAGGTGTATAGTCCCTCAAATAGTCCCTCAAAGTAAAAAAAAATGAAAAAAAATGAAAATTTTCATTTTTTTATTTATTTTTTATTTTTGAGGGGCTATAATTTTTTATCTAATTAGAAAAAAAAAAAAATCGCCCTTGACGTCCTAGCGGCTTTATTCCTCTTTCGAATGACACCTCTACCGACTCTCTCCGACTGATATTGACGGAGGAGTAGTCTTTGGGGGGACCCCCTAAAATCACGTTTTCTTTCGCTAACTCGTTTTCTATGCGTCAAATCAAATTTTCCCAAGACGACCCCTATTTTTTTTACTTGTTTTATATATGTACCAAGTTTTCAAAGATGTAGTTTAATAATAAGGAAAAAAAAAAAATTTTGGGGAGTCGATCCCCTTAACATTTTATAGCTTTGGCGGCCATATTCTTTGACGTCAATTTGGACCCTTTATGGTAACCATATTTTGGTAAACTTTTAGTATGTTTTCCCTACATGTAATACTACCAAAAAACAATAAAACGTTTTTCTTGGAATTTGTTCAGGTCAAACCGGTATTTGACTGGCTATTATGTGTGATGATGGATGATAGGTAGTAAAAAGTATCACAAAATTTTTCCTGATCAGCAACAGATTATTTTGCTTGATCTTTGTATTGTAAGTCATTTGGTCGATGACAAGCATAGCTACCCTGCCAACATGTGACCGTGCCTGGCATAACCACTGCCAGCACTTTCTTATCAACAAGTGAGACTTAAAACAGTTCTTTATGTAATAATGAATAATAATAATAGAAGTAATCTTTCAATAATGTATGCTCATGCAGCATATATCACCTATAACTCTGATTTTCATTGATGTACATTCAGAGACTGAAAGCTGAAAGGTAACAAGTGATAGATGCTTCTTTAATTAACTAGGTTTTGTTACTCCAGAATATGAACACCAATGAAGTCGTGGATAGCCATGCCATGAATGTGATTTACCACACTTTATGATGTACCATGAGGATCATCCACTAAGCATTAAGTTGTAGTAGTTGAAGAATTTTTACAGATCTTATTACAAAATAAGTTTTTCATCATTTACATGATGTGCTGTCGGCATTATTCTTAGCGTAGTAAACCAAAATTAATCCAGGCTGAACAATCTCTTAAAGAAAGCTACATGCTGAGAAAGCACAAATAAATTTATTATACAAAGTCATGTACGCGGGCCATGAGTTTGACACCCCTGGTTTTAGAGCAAGGGTCTCCAACTTTTTGGCCTGCGACCCATCCAATTAATTTTGAAAGGTTGACCCCCCACCCCACCCTTACCAAAGCATTTTGACATTCTCACACATTTTACATTCTTTGTCTTTTTTCTCTCTCTTACACACACACCACACACACATACCCAGTTTTTACCCACACTATAGGTAGAGTCGTATTGCACCGTATCAAACATTCTAGGTATAATATATTTGGTAAACATTATGAATACTTAAATGATATCGTAATCAGTGCAATCTATATCCTACATTCTGCTTTAGACACATCGAAAAATAAGTAACCTAAATAAAGTTTAGACTTGTGATGTGGATTTGTAAATGCATTAACAAGGTCGGCGGTGATGATACAAGTAGCCTACCTATGTATCAGCTACTGACGTGTGAGCGGGTGGTGAGGGCTTGGCGTAAAGGGGAGGGAGGAAAAAGGAGCAACTCTTTTCTCAGTCAGATTATGTACTGTAGTACTTTTATATAAGCAATATATTAATTAAAGCCTAGAAAGTTATAATCATTGTTTTGTTTTTTATATGATAAAAGGAAAGAATATAATAAATAATAAATATTGTGCATTTTGCACATTCTGAAATCTCGCGACCCCTCAGAAGATTTTCGCGACCCCCAGTTTTGAGAACCCCTGGTTATAGAGTGTACACACTATTGCATAATTTACTCTGTGGCATTTATGTTTCTGCTTGATTAAAAGATGACAACTGAATATGGGATTTGAATTTATAGAAATTAAGAAAGGAAAAAGATGTTTGTATTGATCATGATATATTTCCTAACCAAAATCTGGCAACTTTCAGGGCTCCAATGACACCTATCCCACAGCCAAGGACATTGCTTCAGCATGAAGAAATTCCAACACTCATCTCCCGGATTGACTGCTCTCCACAAGTCTTGGAAAACTACCCCAAACTACCCCAAGGAGTTTGCAGACACTGAAGATTTACCAAACTCACACAGGAGTAATCATGGTTCTAACGTTTGGGGTGAAATATTGAACACATATGACTGTACATGATACTTTACATCTATTCTCTTCATATGTCAACCACTTCCTCAGATAACTCATTTCCACTGCTTGAATCTGAGACCTCTTATATTTATTCCACGTCCAAGTCTCACTTGTATATGTCACTAGAAGTAATGCTGTCCCCTTAATACCTTTTTTCACTTCCTTACTCAGCGTCCTCTCATCATGCAGCACAAATATCCCATTGCTTGCTGTCCATGTTGGGGTTCTTCTTATTTCTACTTCCATGCTCCATGCTCCATACATTCACACTCATAATTCTCAAATATTTTTTTCGCCTTTTGACATCCTCATTTTCTCTCTCTAACCATTTATCCATCTAGTTCCTCTTTCTTTTTGTACTTCCTCCAAATATAGTCTTTCATTCTCTCTAAAAATCTCACTCAGATTCCTTTCAAAATTCTCATCCACTTTCATTCAGTTGTTTTGGATAACCCATTTCACTCTCCTTTCGCATGTGCTCTTTTCCTGCTATCCCTTACATCAGTGGTTCTCAACTCGTTTCAAGCCATGGATCACTAGCCCAATTAAAAAAAATCATGGACCAACTCCTTTTTGAATTTAGAGATATGATGAAAAAGGGTAGATTTTAAATGAGGTAAAGGTTGGTTATAAATATATATCCTGTAATATAATTTACACGAAATTTTTCAGAAATATACAAATAATATATCTGATAGCTCACATTTTGTTTCATATATATTTCAGTTCATTTCCAATATCGTGAACGTCCTGTGGACCACTAAAAAAGTTATCATGACCACCAGTTGAGAACCACTGCCTTACATGCTCAGACACATTTCTCTGTTGGGTTTTGACGTATGCATCCCTCCTGAGCTATTACTTGCTTGACTTCATCTGTCCACCGGCATGCCATTTGTTTCCTTATTTTCACCTTTGTGCCCACCAATTGCTCCTTAACCCTTAATTTTAGTATTCGCTCTTTGAAGAACCTAAACACATTTTAACCTAATTTTTATATCTTTGGTATACCACTCATTCATACGCCAATTTCTGCCTGTAATCCCCCCAAACTTCTTTCATTATCAATCTTTTCAAGACTAACCCCTACGCCTCTTATCCTGGAGTGTTTTTCAGAACATCTATGTCATGCAATATCATTTTTATTAATACTGCTAGTTGATTCATGCTGTCGAACTGCCTCTAACAACTTTCGCATCAGTTATCTCTCTTTCAGTCTCGCCATCTGTGGCTATATAATTTATCAGGCCTTTTCTGCTCATTCTGTGAACTCCCTCTTCTCCCTGTATACTATGTTTCATCCTATGTTCAAAATAGGTGTTTGCTACAGCCTAACAACAACTCTTGTCGTGCAGATCACCAAATTATTACTATATCTCATACCTCCCCAGTACACCGTACTTACCAACAATTTTCTTCTTCTTTAAATCTTATCTATTATGGCATGATGGGGCAGAAAAGGCAGAGCCTTGTACACTGGTTCTCACTTTTTCATCTTGCATGAACGTTTGCATCTGTCCTTGCCTTCCATAATTGAATACACCACCAGTTTTGTGACCATTGCATACTTAAAACCCAAAGATGCAGTGCTATTATATCTGCCTTATTGTTTGATATGTTAAAGTACCTCTCACCTAGTGCCTGGCATCTGTAGTAATTTGATATCATTTAGTGTAAAGGAGCTGTATGGCACTTTGTTATTTTACATTTCCAATATTGTACAGAAACAATGGTAGTGTTTGACTGTTGCCTTAATTAGCGGATAATATATATATATATAATATATATAATATATATATATATATATATATATATATATATGTATATACGTATGTGTGTGTGTGTGATTGTTGTATTTGGTATAGTCAGGCTAATATACTGTTTTACAATTATTATTTATTACAGTATCTGTTTTGGTTTTTGCATTGTGTAGTGATTCTAACAAGAGTCATTCATACTGCAATACCATTATTATCTTGCCTATTGGTGAATATGTGCCATGATTATGCTTTCAGGCCCAATTTTTCTGGTATTCAACATTGCAACAGTCCTGCATGTACTGGATGTCAAGTCTAACTGCTTGAAATCCTTAATAAAATTAAATTGATCACTATATTCCCTTTTATTTTCCTTTTAATGAATTATATATTATTTGTCAAAATATGAATAATAAAGTAATAGGAAGAGAATAAACGAAAAGGCAGGGTGCTTAAGTAAAATACTTAAGATACCCCTAAAAATAATCTGTTTCTTTTGATTAATCTCCTGAAGATGGCGCAGCTCCGTCCTCCAAACTTTAACATACACCCCCCCCTCCTCTATGTACTATCCTTGACGGCTACTGATGCGCGTCAATTGTTAAGTTGTAGAAATGCCCCATTTGAAACGCTAACTTGCCCGACCATGTTGGGGTTCGTCTGGGTTGGGGACAGACTCTTCATAGTCTTCCATAGAAGACAGTTCCATAAACCCTTTTCTCTTCCTTTTCATCTATTCCAAATGGAACTGTCGCCGAGAATTTCCGCGTCGGCGAGCGTTCCACTGTCGGCGACAGTTCTCGTTTGATGCTTCGGCGACAGTTCCTATCGGCGACAGTTCCTAAACCGTTTTCGTACCGCTGTCATCGTCGCCCGAAAAAAAAAAATGCGTAGCGAAATTTGAAGCCGTCTATACTTGCAGCTACAAAACATAAAACAACGCTGAACAGGGTAGATTATATAGTCTGATATAAACTACTGTGTATCATGGTCCTGGAACTGTCGGGCCCCTAGGACATCGCCGACGTCGACGACTGTTCCCATTTTTCACGTCGGCGAGTGTTCCCATTACCCGTGTTTCTGAATTCAGGGAGGGTTTTTAAAAACAATTTAACCCC
>JACEEZ010025068.1:0-12980 GCA_016584305.1 Chionoecetes opilio
GGCCTCGCCTCCGACATCGGCGGTGCTCTCCAACCGTTCCAAGGAACCGGGGTGGGCTTTCATCGCCAGACCAGCCGGAGCCGCCAACGCCCGACGAGCTCCCGCCCACCCTCCTGAAAAAGCGGGACACACTTCTGCGGGAGTGGGCCGCGCTGTTAACACCACCACCCGCGGGACGACTACAAGGAGATGCTGGAGCTCTTCATCGTCCTGCTGGGTGGCGAGGGCGACGTCCCGAAGGTGAAGTTCCGGCGACCGGGCGCCATGCACCGCGCGCGCTGGATGGCGCGTGCCATCTACGCGGCGAAGATTACGCTGTTCGCCGCCCAACTGGGGGAGCTCTGCTCGCCGCGCGAGCTGTCCAGCCTCCGCCGGTTCACCTTCTTCGTCGCTGAGGTCTACGTGACCCGCTGGTTCGAGGCGCCCGTGGCCGCCTTCGCGCCGTCGAATGACTTGAAACTGGCCGCCGACCTCCGCGACTTCCACGACGCTGAGATCGGCAAGGCGTGCGTGAAGGCCTTCTCCCGGCACTTCTGGTACCTGAGCGAGCCACTGGTCGCCATGGCTCTCTTCGACCACCGCTTGCCAACCGCCGAGAAGAAGGCGCTGGCGGAAGCGATGCAGCGGAAAGAAGGATCCGAGGAACCTCCGAAGCGCATCACCGTCTCCGACGCCCGCCTCGCCTCGTCCACGCTAGCGTCGTTCGGAAGCCAGGCGTCCGGCGCCCTCCTCGACGCCGTCGGAGCAGAGAGGGCGTTCCTCTCGAAGGAGCCGGAGGAGTGGCCGAGTGACACGGGGCTCGTCGCGGCGTCTCGGCGCGTCGCGAGCCTACACGTCACCAACGACACGGCGGAGCGAGGGGTGGCACTGTTCCAGTCCTTCAACCTCAGCCTGACGAAGAACGAGGATCAGCGCCAATTCCTCTTGCAGGTCATCGAGAGGCACCGTCGACAACAGCCAGGAACATCGAAGGCTTCCCTTCCCCGGCCAAGCGGAAGACAATGAGTGGCTTAGGCAACCATGATACCCCCCGCCCCTATAGGGGCTAATACTCGCTTTGAAGAGCGAGGGGGAGCAGCAGCCCAGCTGGAGTAAAGGGAGGTCTCAAAAGGCTTCAATATTGCCAACAAACACCCCAGAGACCATGTCCTTCCTTGTAGTCCCTATCGGAGTCTAAAGGGGGAACAATCAATCAACTTGCGCCACTTTTAAATATACTTCGATTGCGCTCAACTTTTACACACGTTGTTTTCTCATCACCCCACAGTATTCCACTAGGGGCCGTTCAAAAAATCCAACTTTCGTTTTTTATTGGCACCCTAATATTTAGTTATTATCCTATAAGGCATAGCTTTCGGATAGATGTCCCCGGGACAGGGGACATCTTTAGCTTCTGCCACTCATTGCCTTCACCAATCTCTGCTATTTGTAGCCCCATGTCAACCATACTGTCAGTTGTTTAAATAAAAATTTAAAAAAATTAAAAAAATCTCTCTCTCTCCACTTATCTGTTTTAGTTATGGCACTTACTTCTCTCTACGTCTCTTCTCTATCTCCTCCTTCTCTCTCTCTCTCTCTACTCTTACTACTACTACTATTACTACTTCAGTACTACCACCACTACCAACACGTCAGTTCGTACAAAGACGAGTGCCAGATTTCAATCCAAACACATTGAGAAACTATGCAGGAAACGCCACTCTGGGTGATTATTTTTTGTAATGTGTTCATTTAGCCCGACTATGGACACAGAGTGAAGACCAAAAATGACCAGACTCTCCAGATGCCCCTTCATACCGTTGATTCCTAAATCATGGAAGTAGAAATGTAGTATTAACGCCACCACACGTCTGGTACAGCGATAAAAACGTGTATACGGCCTCATATAATCGGTGGTCGCCCAATAAGCGGAACATTTTATCGGGAATTCTGGTCCTAGAGTTATAATACAATCAAAAATGGTTAACAGGCCAGTTTCGTACCAAGTTGTGTTCGGTACGCAGGTTTTTGTTAGTTGTTTCGTACACTGATTTTGAGCTTTTTCGTACATACCTGGTGTCATTTCGTAACTCTATAGTCAAATTTCCAACTCTGGAGCTGAGTTACGAAACGAGCTATGGTTTCATATATACTACGAAAAAAAACTTTTGGTTTGTAACGAATCTACTACTGTAGATACCCTAAAGTCGCCAGGACAAGGTTTTTTTTTTCTTGTTGTTACGACGTGTGGTGGCGTTTAATAATGCATTACATTTCTACATCCATGATTTTCAGGAAAGTTTTAGAAGGGCTATCTGGAGATCTGTGTCATTTTGTTGTTTTCATGTGTCCATAGTAGGGCTAAAAAATGAACATGACAAAAATATCACCCTAGTGGTGACCTACACTAAGAAATCGCCAGCTAGTGTTTATGCTAGTGGAGTGTCCTCCCGCCGTTGTCTTTCTCCCGAAAAAAACGATAGTGAAATTTTGAAACGCGTCTTATTTTGCAGATACAAAGCATAAAAACAACGCTGAACCAAAAGGGTAGATTATACAGTCATGAATATGAAACTCTGTGTATATCTTCAGTGGCGCAGACACAGCAGTAGTGAGGCTAACATTCGTAATATTTTGGCGACATAATTGGGAGTGTTGGTTTTCTGTTACCTAATAGATTCTAAGCAACATTTTCTGTGAACTTCCGTCGCCAATCACTACTTATGAGATATAAGATGTTTTTAATAGGAAGGCGTGTATAGGAGATATGAAAATTAACTAACCTAACCCCACCTTTGAACTCACTAATCGAACCTAACCTAACTATTTTTCTCACAGCTTTAACCTCCTAACTAAAGCCAAATCTGCATTAAAAAAAGTGTCCCGCGGCAAGAAGAACAGAGGCGATGCGGTCAAAGAGGAGAAGAGTGTGGCGGACGTAACACTTGTCTCTCGCCTCCCTAATAAACAAACAGGTCATTATCTCCAGAAGTATGTATTTGTGACGGAATCTCAGAGAGAATGTTTCCTTGAATCCAATAAGGTAAACATAAACACACTCCTCCAATTGTGTGTGTGGTGTGTGTGTGTGTGTGTTTGTGTGTGTGTGTGTGTGTGTGTGTGGTGTGTGGTGGTGTGTATTCATCTAGTTGTATTCTCTAATGTATTTTACAGGGCCTGAGCACGCTCGTGTGGCCCCGTCTCCAGATTCAACATTTTTATCATGTCATCCTTAGTGTTAGTGTTGGCCGATGCCACCACCCCCGGGAGGCGGGTCACAAACCCCGCTAACACCCGTACCCCTTCACTGCTGGGTGGACAGGGGCCTCGGGTTTTACGGAAACAAACCCAACCTGTTTTCCGCTTCGCGCGTGGTGTGTGTGCGTGTGGTTGTTTTGGGGGGATAGATAAGATTTTCCATCCTATCTAGGACACTTTGCAATACCATACTACAAGGTTTATTGATATACAAAGCGCCGCCACGTCAGCACGAACTAGGCGGACTCGAAACCGTCTGACCGAATGCACATGGAACGCTGCCATTGCAAGCTCACTGTTGTCCTCTACCAACCTTGCCCACCCTGACGGGCTGTTTTGGGAAAGGGGGAGAATGTGGGCAAACGCGCTACCGTAGAAATTTGACCGAAACAACTTTTGTACGAACTGACTGCACCCTTCTAGGTCCTAGTTAAAATAAATTCCAATAAAAAAAAGTAATAATGGACGATTTTCACGTTTCGTTTTTCACCACCCCATCACCAAAATCCCACACAAAAAGCCGATAATCCCACAAAACCTACCAAACACCCTGAAATGTGGAGCTAACAAACAAGTCTATATATAACCCTTAATAGAACCCTTAAATTAAAGGTGACACAAGTTAACTACGCGCTATCAAGGTGTGGAGTGTATGATAGTACTCACTCGTTAGGTATGTGATTTCTTCGATGATAACTACGTCGTCATCTCCGCATTGTAACTATTTTCCGACGTCCATGTGTTTGTGGTCGGCCATCTTGGTGGCCTGTGGTAAGCGCGCGTAGCACGAGCACGAGTTGCGACTTTCTCTGTCTGTCTGTCTGTCTCTCTCTCTCTGTCTGTTTCTCTCTCTGTCTGTCTGTCTCTTTCTCCCTGTCTGTCTCTCTCTGTCTGTCTGTCCCTCTCTGTCTGTCTGTCTGTCTGTCTGTCTCTCTCTCTCTGTCTGTCTGTCTGTCTCTCTAGTGTCTGTCCTGGTCTCTGTCTCTTTCTCTGTCTTCTGTCTGTCTGTCTCTCTCTCTCTGTCTGTCTGTCTGTCTCTCTGTCTGTCCTGTCTCTCTGTCCTCTCATCTCTGTCTGTCTGTTCTGTCTCGCCTGTCTGTCTGTCTGTCCCTGTCTGTCTTCTCTCTCTCTCTGTCCTGTCTGTCCTGTCTCTCTGTCTGTCCTGTCTGTCTGTCTTTCTCTCTGTCTGTCTGTCTGTCTATCCCTGTCTGTTATGTCCTGTCGTCTCTCTCCCTGTCTGTATGTCTTTCTCTCTCTCTCTGTCACTGTCTGTCTGTCTCTCTGTCTGTCCTTCTCTCCTCTCAGCCCTGTCTCTCTGTCTGTCTGCTCTCTCTCTCTCCCTGTCCTGTATGTCTGTCTCTCTTCTCTCTGTATTTCTGTCTGTCCTGTCTGTCTGTCTCTCTCTCAGCCTGTCTCTCTCTGTCTGTCCTGTCTTTCTCTCTGTGTTGTGTCTGTCTGTCTGTCTCTCTCGCTGTCTGTATGTCTTCTCTCTCTGTCTGTCCCTGTCTGTCTGTCTGTCTGTCCCCTGTCCTTCTCTCTCTCTGTCTGTCAACTCTCGTCCCTGTCGATATATTACTATTCATTTATATTTCTAACTGCTAGTGACTGTTGTTGTATTTTCTCACATATATTATGCTTTATTCATATATTCATATTTTGTTGTTGTTGTTGTGATCAGATAAATGAAGATAAATTATATAATATCTTTTCTTTGCTTTTCCAGAATGAGTGCCAATAATAGTGTTTTGAAAATAGCGGTACAAACTACCCCGCTGGATTAGTAAATAAAGTATAACTCTAACTACTGGGTCTAAAACGCCTGTAATAAATACAAGGACCTTAATAGTGGACGTCCACTCTGAAGTAAGAAAGAAAGAAAAAGAAATATCTTACACAGAAGAAGAATATAATAAGAATACAAAAATACAGTAAAATAAAAGACTATAAAATAATAATGTTAAAAATAACAGTGAAAGAAACATAAATAGACAAGACGAACAAAATAAAGCAAATGATAATTAATAGACATTTAATAGAATAATATAATCAGAATAATAATAATCATATCTAATAATATTAATAAATAATTGATAATGTTGAGTCATTTCTTTTCATTTCTTCGATAATGAAAAAAGATAGTGAGTGAAAAAAGAAAGTGAAAATGAATGAAAAATTGTGAGAAAATTTATAGACAGTGTTAAGAAAGTGAGAAAATAAGTGAAAGTGAATGAGAAATATGTGAATTAGCGAAAAAAAATGGAGCCTAGTGATGAGCGAAAAAAAAAATATGCAAATAATATAAATAAATAAAATGCTGCCCACGCCAACACGGCCCGGCCACCGACGCCCACACACTCTCCACAACATATCGTCCATAGACCTGTAACTTCACGAAACAACGCACGCCACATACACAGCTACCTATAGAGAGGTAAGAAATAGCGATATATATAATAGTCCATGAACCCCGTCACGGCCCAGTTCTTTTCCTTGCATATAAAAAAAATGTCTGTTGTGTAGCCATAATTAGGAAAAGTAAAACCTGAAAATATACACATTTAGTTAGTGACAAGGAATACTAAACGTCATAGCTATATAAAATATTGCTTAGTCACTAAAAGTCGTCTTATAGTAGTCAAATTACAATGGAAGATAACATTCTGGATCTCATGTGGGGGTTTAAATTAACTGTTCTCCTTAATAGCGTGAATGTGTAAATGTGCGTGTTTGTGTACGTGTAAGTTATTGAGTCCGAGGCAGAGGATCTCTTATGGTGGAGTGTGTGTTGGGCGTGTGTGTGTTGTGTGTGTGTGTGATACCTCACCACACCAAGTTCCCGAAAGGTAAATGCGTGTTTTTGTTAAAAAGCTTTTTATATGGGTAATCCTCCTTTCCTTTCATTACAACACATGCACCGAAAGCATGGGGAAAACACACACAAACACACAACACACACACACACACACACACCACACACACACACACACACACACACACACACACAACACACACATCACAGCACACACACACACACACACACACACAACCATAAGAACTAAGAAAATAAGGAAGCTACATGATCTTGGGGACCTACACGTGGGTAGTATCCTGTTACTTACACACCTACATCCACCTTTTCATCCCCATCCATAACACTGTCCAGCCCTCCTTTTAAACTCCCTATGACTCGCACTAACTACCTAAGAACTTAGTCCATTCCAATATTTTTACCATCCCCCTATTTGTGACCTGTTCTTCCCTATTTCTTTTTTTATATCTCAGTACGCTTTTCCGCTTCCTTTCACACACACACACACACACACACCCACACACAACACACCCACACACACACACACACACACACACACACACACCACCACACACACACAGGGACACACATCAACACACACACACACACACGCACACACACACCACACACAGCACACACAGTCACACACACACACGACACACACACACAACAACACACACCCACACAACACCACACCACCCACCCACACACCACACACACAGGGACACACACACTCCACACAACCACACATGTATTCATTAAAGCAATTACCCACACACGTATTCATTCAAAGTATTATACACACACACAACACACACCCACACACACACACATGTATTTCATTCAAAGCATTACACACCCCCACAACACACACACCCACACACCCATGTATTCATTCAAAGCATTACACACAATACACACACACACAGCTACTAACGACACACACACACACACACATGTCAGTATCATTCAATGCAATATACTGTATTCTTCTTCTTCAGTTAAATCCTTCTATACCTGATGGGCCCCACTATTATAATTGGCATCATTAATTTGTTGTAGTTGTTGTTAGTGTTTTGTTGTTGCAGGTGATTATGGTGTTCCCCAGACTTCCACACAGGTGCGGTTCATGGACTGAGCGACGTGTTTCTATCGTAACAGTGCAGTTATAAGCCTTTTATATAGGCCTTTTATAAAATTTTTATTGCCTATATAACTGTTTGTTGCTGCTGCATCAGGCTCTGATCTTCGTCTCACAAAGCTGCCACAAATGTTACTCTTACCACTCCTACACTTTATGGAAAGCACCTCATTGTTTTTCTGCCTGGAATCTCAATTAGTGACATATAGTTTTGTGTCTGTATTCATGTATTTACTTTTTTCACTTAATTTTTACTACTAGGGGGTCTCGTTTTTTTCCATGCAATACACGGTAAACCCTTGCTATAAACGGACAATTTGGGGGGAGGGGTGATCCGATATAATGTGTATAATCCGTTATATCCGAAGTATAAAGAAGGGGCAGCTGGAATTTGAAGGAATGGTATGCCTGCATTCTTAATGGTAGGGTCAGGTAGGATAGGGTTAAGTAGGTAGGGTAGGGCTTCTGAAGGTAGGCAGGTCACACGTGGAACGAGACTCTAACGACGAGTGAGGAGCTACGGCGAGTGAAAACCGCAACGGTAATAAGCGGTACATACTTTGCTTATGTGGTCGTTTTAAATTTGCCCTGAACTATTCTCTCTCTCAGTCTCGTCTCTCTCTTACTTTCTTGACTTTTTATCATTTAACAGCATAAAACCATATAAAACAAACTTGTAGTGGCAAAAATAATAATAACAATAATAAATCAATTCATCACCTACTTTTTTGGGGAGGCGTAGCGGAGTGGTTACGTCTCCCGCTGGCGTGTCTTCGGTGACCCGGTTCGATCCCCTAAGAAACCCAAAACTTCTGCACCGTCGAGTTCCCTAAGAACACCCACTGCCCTGCCCATTAACTCTACCTTCGATTGCGAGTGCATCGGAAGACACAGGGGTGGCGGCATGAGCCTCTAATCCAGCGTTCACTATAACACTCCTGCCTGCGCCTACCCGGGGCTATGACCAACTATAATCACAGCCTAAAGTTACCTCCAGAGCCTACCATGCCACCCCTGGTCCCACTGCCTAACCTTTCTCTGTTTCTACCTTCCTACCTTCTGCTCTCTCTCTCTCTCTCTCTCTTTTTCTCCATTTTTTACCTCCGCCAACGAAGTTTGGAGGGGTTATGTTTTTCACCCCGATCTGTCTGTCTTGTCTGTCTGTTTGTTAGTGTACCGGATTTCTTGAAATTTACGAAAGATTTGGACCAACTCGGTATACCAAGGTCTATTTGGGTATAAGGAAAACTGATTTAATTTGGAATGAAATCTATTGCAACTTGTTTTACCATGCAACCATTGATGAAAATTTCGGCCGGCGGTATGCGCTTCATACTGAGTGCATTATATATATATATATATATATATATATATATATATATATTATATATATATATATATAGATAATATATATATATATATATATATTATATATATAATAGATATTATATATATATAATCTATAATAAATATACTATATTATATATATATATTATATATATATATATATACTTATTTTGGATGAAATGTCCGGGCGGAGGTATGCGCTCTACTGGAGTGCCCCCCCCCCCTAGTTTCCTCTGTAATTCTGTGAAATAAAACATTGAACACCATTATTCACTGAAGTGGTTTTATTGATATTCTTAACACACCTCACAAGTGGCGTTGTATATGCCTGGCACGCCCCTCACACCCCCGACAACAGCACACACCACACACGGCCACTCCCTCCTCACATGTGTGTCTGGATATGCCTGCAAGCCCCTCACCCACCACCTAAAAAGCTACAACCCCACACAGCCACTCCCTCCTCACAGGTGTGTCTGGATATGCCTGGCAACACGACTCTTAGGTGAGGAAAACACTTGCTGCAATATCACAACCTGTACGTCCTCTCACCAGTGTGGGTGAAGCATGTGTGTGTTAAGATCGCTCTTCTGGGCAATGTTTTTCTACACTCCTGACACGCAAAGTTTCTCTCACAGTGTGGTTGAGCATGTTTCTGTAGAACTCCTTTTGTGGGTAAATGTTTTCCAACACTCCTGAACACTCAAAGTTTCTCTCACCAGTGTGGGTGGAGCATGTGCTCGTTAAGACCTCCTCTTGTGAGTAAATGTTTTTTCCTTACACTCTGACAACTCAAAGTTTCTCTCACCAGTGTGGGTGAGCATGTGTCTGTTAAGATCGCTCCTTCTTGGGCAAATGTTTTCCTACACTCCTGACACTCAAAGTTTTCTCATCACCAGTGTTGGTGAGCATGTGTCTGTTAAGACTCCTCTTGCGGGCAAAATGTTTTCCTACACTCCTTACACTCAAAGTTTCCTCTCACAAGTGTGGGTGAGCATGTGTGTGTTAAGATTGCTCGGTGGGAAATGTTTTCCTACAACATCCTGACACTCCCAGTTTCTATCAACCAGTGTGGGTAGAGCTGTGTCTGTTAAGATTTCCTCTTGTGGGGTAAATGTTTTCCTACACTCCTGACACTCAAAGTTTATCTCACCATTGTGGGTGAGCATGTTGTTCGTTAAGACTCCTCTTCTGGTTAAATGTTTTTCTTACACTCCATGACACTCAACAGTTTCTCTCACCAGTGTGGGTGAGCATGTGTGTGTTAGATGCTCGCTGGTAAAGATTTATCCTACACTCCTTGAAACCACTCAAAATTTCTCTCACCGGTGGGGTGCGCATGTGGTGGCTCCTAAGAGCATCCTTACGAGTGAACACTTTGCCACAGTGGTCACACCTCAAGCCCTGTCTTGCGTTAGGGGTGGAGGATGTGTTCATAAAATGCCAGCCCTTGCTGGAGCACAACTTTGCCACAGTGGTCACAGTGTGTCCTCATTGGCCCTCCATTCAGAACTATTCTGCCAGCACCCCTGTGTGGGCCGTCAGCTGGTCCTGCAGAACCCACGGTGGATGCCGACCGGGATGAACCAAGCGCTCCCTAATACAGGGAGCCGGTAAGAGTCCTGGCGTGGGCGACCGACCTGGCCTCTCTTCGCCTCAGCATCTGTAACCCTTGGTGGCGTCCAGCACACAGCAGGTAAGTGGCTATCCTTGAAGGTGGTGCCTTCTGCTTTCATTCACCCTCAGCTACAACCCCTATCCAGTGTTTGCAGTCAAGGAGTAAGCCAGCACAGGAGCCTAGCGCCACCACTCTACATGGTGAAGGGTGGAGTGGTGAGTGGCTAGTGACCTTCAATGCAGCCAAGTGTAGCTAAGCCTTGCACATCAGGCACAACCAATAATGGGTAATGGGGATAGTGTTAAGGAAAAACACCAACTCCCACCATCAAGCCGGCTGAGGAGGAGCGGATATTAGTGGCGCTATGTCGATTGTAGCTCGAAGCTCGCCTCCCGCCCCTTCCTTCAGCCTCTGAGGTCCGTTAACCCGCGAAGGGGCGAGCGCCTTAACGACCTGGGTTCCCGAGGCCTCAACCAATTCACTACCTGCTTCGTGGAGGCTTCCAACCGAGGTTACTAGGTCTCCCTGCATCGACATCCAGCCCGAGTAGGCCATGGTGCCGACCTTGAGGCACACCTCTCTCCGCTTGGCTGGAGGTTTTTGGGATCTTACACGACAAGGTGCCTCACTTCTTCCGTTTCGTTTGTCTCCAGTGACACGTAGTGGTATGTGTATTTTCTCTCCCCGTGTCACGGAGACAAGAACGAGGAATGGTATGCGAAGCCCTCAGTGGTAGTATCCTTTATTTTATTGTGTTTGTAATTGTTTGACTGTGTAGAGGGTAAACATTAAACTTCCCCACCGTCCCCGTGTGTTTTTTTCGTCTCCGACACCCATTTGGTCCACTCCCTACCTGCCTCAAACAATCCTGGATTTTGGAAAGTGACGCGTACCCGTACCATCCACCCGTACACGGTCGCTTTTCCCTTACATACAGTCAGAGTATAAACTACTGTGACTTCATCTTCAGTGGCACAGACACGCAGTAGTAAGCTATCATCGTAATATTTGGCGACACATTGGGAGTGTGGTTTTCTGTCACCTTAATAGTTCGAAGAACATTTTCCTCTGTTGACCTTCCGTCGCAAATCACTACTTATGGAGATATACGATGTTTTTAATAGTAAGGCGTGTATAGATATAATGAAAATTAACTATACCGAACCCTCCACCTATTGACTCACTAATCTAACCTACCCTAACCTATTCCGACACTTTAACCTCCGAACTAAAGCCAATCTTGCTTAAAAAATTGTCCGCCGGCACGCAAGAACAGAGGCGATGCGGTCCACAAGAGGCCGAAGAGTGTGGCGGACGTAACACTTTGTCTCTCGCCTCCCTATAAACACATTCATTTCTCCAGAAGTAATGATTTGTGACGGGAGATCTCAGAGAGAATGTTTTCCTAGAATCCAATAAGGTAAACAGAACCACGCTCCCATTTATGTGTGTCTGTGTGGTGTGTGTGTTTCCTGGGTGGTGTCTGTGTGTGTGTGATTGTCTGTGTCCCCTCGGTTGTGTGGTGTGTGTAGCTGTGTGGGTGTGTGTGTGGGTATGTGTGGTGTGGTGTGTTGTGTTTGTGTGTGTTTGTGTGTTTCTGTGTGTCTGTGTGTGTTGTCTCTGTGTGTGTGTGTCCTCTGTGTTGTGTATTATTTTTTTTGTGGTGTGCGTGGTGTGTTTTTTATGTGTGTGTGTATTCATCTAGTTGTATTTTACGGGCCGAAGCAATTGCTCGTGTGGCCCCGTCTCCATATCAACATTTTGATCCATATCATTCTTAGTGCTTGTGTTGGCCGAAGCCACCACCCCGGAAGAGCAGGTCACAAACCCCGCTAACACCCCGTACCCATTCACTACTGGGTGGACAGGGGCTAGGGTCTTAAGGAAACAAACCCATCTATTCCGCTCCGCCCGGGATCGAACCCGGGACTTCTCGGTTGTGAACTCGAGCGTGCTAACCATACAACTAGGAGTACTGTGGTGGTGTGGTGTGTGTGGTGGTGTGTGTGTGTGTGTGGTGTGTGTGTTTGGTGGAAAGGGGGAGAGTATGGGCAAACGCTACCGTACAATTGACCGAAACAACTTGTTCACGAACTGTCTGCACCCC
The DNA here is from genome assembly GCA_016584305.1 of Chionoecetes opilio. NCBI lineage: Eukaryota > Metazoa > Arthropoda > Malacostraca > Decapoda > Majidae > Chionoecetes > Chionoecetes opilio. The sequence goes on from JACEEZ010025068.1 coordinate 12,260, forward strand.
TTCTGGTCCTAGTGTAAAATAATACTCAATAAAAAACAATTAACACAAAGAAAAAAAAAATTACGTCAAAAAGTCAATCGGACAATTTCATTCACACCCATCACCAAAATCCAACAAACCCACCAAATCCACAACAAAACTATAATTCCCACAGAAGCCCACCAAATATCTTCCATACAGAACACCATTACAATAATTATGTTAATGGTGTTCTTTTATGCGATCTTTTCAGTTACAGACCACCTTCGATATTTTATATCTAAGAAAAATTAGATAAAAACAAGAAGTTAATTTAATAACAAGCGAATATTCAATGAAGATTGTATAACGAATTTAATAAAATGTGTATCACTGTCATTGGATAATGTTGATGAATACCACTGACTGGCATGAATCATAGTTCTAAATTTCAAGTTATTTTTCTAAATGTCTATATGAGCATTTGCCCTATAATCAAATGAAAATGGATTATAAGCATAGGAAAGCCTTGGTTTGAACCTCAGCCATGAAGGATCATTAAGAATAAAAACAAACTATACCTATTGCATTAAAGACCATCTACTGAAACTCACAGAATTACAAAACTTATAGAAAAAGGAAATCTTCAAAAAGATACTTCGTCTAGCTGATACTTGATCATTCTAGTAAGTTATTTAATGACAATATTGGTAACATCAGGAATCTTGGGATAATAAGAATGAAATTATAAATAAAGACGAAA